>OY759266.1:39974912-40342412 GCA_963662155.1 Lamellibrachia columna | reverse complement strand
GGCGGCATTGATTTGGTTGAGTGACCACGTAATGTCCTGCAGCGATGGACGGATGTCTGCCCGGCATACCGACACACGAGCTGTGGGCGTGTGCCATGACATGTGACGAGATATTGATAGAGCTTCTCATGCGATGTCCTCATTCACTGGAGTGGGAAACTGACAGTGGGTGGGCTAGGTTGTGGATCATGGCCACCAGAGATTGCTGATATATTAAATTGTGCTTTGCCTGTGTTGATGGCGTGGCGGTGGTGGTGTGGTTGTGTTGTGTTCTGTGGAAGGAGCTTGTGAGCAATCAGGTGAAGGGAGGAAGGGAGGGGAGGCAGAGAGAGGAGGGGGAGGCAGAGAGAAGAGGGGGGAGGCAGAGAGAGGAGGGGGAAGCAGAGAGAGGAGGGGAGGCAGAGAGAGGAGGGGGATGAAGAGAAAGGAGGGGAGGCAGAGAGAGGAGGCAAGGCAGAGATGGGAGGGGGAGGCAGAGAGAGGGGGAGGGAAGCAGAGAAAGGAGGGGTGGCAGAGAGAGGAGGGGGAGGCAGACAGATGAGGGGGAGTAATATACAGAACATAAGGCAATGATCAGGACTTATGTTAGTTTTTAATGTGTAACTTGTAGCTAAATTATATATATATATATAAATCTGGTGGATTTTGAAATTAGTCATCATGGTATTCTATCATTTTAAATTAGTATTTCCAAATGGGATTGTAAATGCATATGTAGTAAGTTTTGTTGTCTTATGCAATACAATAGACAATATTCATGACACATATGACACCTATCAGTTATGAATAAAACCATGGTTGTGAATTGTCATGAATGAACTAATGCAATCATAGCAATACAATTAGTTTATCAGATGTTTATTATATCACAGTTTCTTATATTGAATAACTTTTGATCAAAGAGTGACTAACAGAAAACATCAGCTTACAATTCTAGTCATTGTTTTATATTATGTTGTTGCTGTTTTTGGCTATAAATACATCAAGTTATATTAGTTAGTTATGATGAGAATATATGTGCTGGTATGTGCGTCATGGGGAGGAGGATGAATGCATGCAGCAGTGTCTCATATTGAGTTTAAAATTTGATTTAAATGAACCAGACAGAATCCATTGTGGAAAAGCTCATACCGGGATAATCGATCAAAAACCTCCCTGTTGGGGCCGGGCCCATGAGATTGCACGAAGTCTTCCACACTAGAAGCAAAAAACTTGACTGGCTGCGGAGGGATGTGTATCTTTATTGGAATCATTAATCCTTTAAGGGAAATTTCCTTTTTTATGACCGAACTCTTGTAATGAATTCCCCACGAGGACTGCCTAGATCACGCAGAGACCTGCTATGCCTTCAACAAAGTGTGGCCATCTCCACTGTCCTGATTATTTTAGCAATCAGATATCATGACAGATGAGAATGTCTTGGCTCTTGTGTAAGTCAATGTCACTGTGGTTTTTAAACCCAGCCTAAGGATATGAATCTTGGTAAAATAGTCGAATCTCATTTCTGTGATAAAGTTGTAGTAATACTACTTGTATCCTTGTGACAGCCTGATGTTTACGCTGCACTTGGGAAAGCATATCCCAAGGCATCCTATGCATGATCAGATGGTGCAGTCTTATTTATAGGCCACCTAATGTTATGTTTGAATTTAACTATCATGTTTTGTGTTCTGTTACAGTTGTAATCAATTACAATGCAAGTTGTAAACATAATTATAAATTGTTATGAAAATGTTGTCAAGGAAGCAATGGTTGTTATGGCGTGTAATTATTGACATTGTGACCAGTTAATGTAATCAATTACAGTGAAAGTAATATATGTCCCCTGCTGTCATAATTAACCAAATGTCGCATTTGACTATTTTTTAGACAGTCTGACACTGTATTCAAAGAGCTTCAAAATGACGTATAGCATATCACTGTGCGATAATTATGTCAACAATACTCGCAGTTTTCTTGGAGGCTGTATGTCATAACCTGATCATTTTACTACCAAGATAATCGTCATTTAAACTTTTCAACGAATGCTGGTGCATCCTCAGGTACACAGATCAAAAACTTGTCATTTTCGACCAGATAATCATCTTTTTTGCTGCCATTTGCACTGCAGCTTACACCCTCGCTACTGCCTGTATGGCCAATGCTGAATTTTGAAATAATTTTTAAAACCACTGTCAAACTCTCAAAACTGCCATTTTGAATTCCAAATTTTTTTTTTAATACAGATAGAAGGAATCTCCTGACTGACTTAAAAACACATCCATCAGAAAGAGTGATATTTTTTGACAAAGTAGTGCAATAATTGATAATTATCTATTTTAATCCAATCTGCAATATTGTAACTTGAAACATCTGTCATGCAAATTTTTAAAACAAAAAAGTTGTCGATTAGGAGAGCCGAGGATGCACATATTAATAATTAAGGTTACGTTTGTTTCAGTGTGGGCAATTTTTACAACACCAGGCAACAACTAGCTGCTTAAGTTGTATAATGTGTGACTCTTTAAACTGCAACATTTTTACAACACCAGGCAACAACTAGCTGCTTAAGTTGTATAATGTGTGACTCTTTAAACTGCAACATTTTTACAACACCAGGCAACAACTAGCTGCTTAAGTTGTATAATGTGTGACTCTTTAAACTGCAACATTTTTACAACACCAGGCAACAACTAGCTGCTTAAGTTGTATAATGTGTGACTCTTTAAACTGCAACGTTTTTACAACACCAGGCAACAACTAGCTGCTTAAGTTGTATAATGTGTGACTCTTTAAACTGCAACGTTTTCACAACACCAGGCAACAACTAGCTGCTTAAGTTGTATAATGTGTGACTCTTTAAACTGCAACATTTTCACAACACCAGGCAACAACTAGCTGCTTAAGTTGTATAATGTGTGACTCTTTAAACTGCAACATTTTTACAACACCAGGCAACAACTAGCTGCTTAAGTTGTATAATGTGTGACTCTTTAAACTGCAACATTTTTACAACACCAGGCAACAACTAGCTGCTTAAGTTGTATAATGTGTGACTCTTTAAACTGCAACGTTTTTACAACACCAGGCAACAACTAGCTGCTTAAGTTGTATAATGTGTGACTCTTTAAACTGCAACGTTTTCACAACACCAGGCAACAACTAGCTGCTTAAGTTGTATAATGTGTGACTCTTTAAACTGCAACGTTTTCACAACACCAGGCAACAACTAGCTGCTTAAGTTGTATAATGTGTGACTCTTTAAACTGCAACGTTTTCACAACACCAGGCAACAACTAGCTGCTTAAGTTGTATAATGTGTGACTCTTTAAACTGCAACATTTTTACAACACCAGGCAACAACTAGCTGCTTAAGTTGTATAATGTGTGACTCTTTAAACTGCAACATTTTTACAACACCAGGCAACAACTAGCTGCTTAAGTTGTATAATGTGTGACTCTTTAAACTGCAACATTTTTATAACACCAGGCAACAACTAGCTGCTTAAGTTGTATAATGTGTGACTCTTTAAACTGCAACGTTTTCACGTAGGTGCTAAAATGTTTTTTTGTGCACAAATTTGTTCACCAATCAGTAACACGATTTGTGAAGATGTGTACATGAATCTCTATGGGTGAACTGAAAATATCTATCATGACAATGCGAACCACCATTGAGACAATACTTATTACGTATTCTTTTTGTGACACACAGTATTCTTCCATTTTTGTAGTTGAATACACACATGATTGAAGCGGTGAATATGACAGGAACCGATAATGTCATAAAAGGTAGATGAAATAATTTAGTGAAGAAAAACAAATGCTAAATTATTGTCCACACCTCATCATCCATCTGCTTGATTTAGTATATCAATATTTTATTACACATAATAATTGGCTGTTATTGTGAATTTTTTTTAATATTTAAAGCTATCTTAAGGTGAAAGGTTGCTAAATTTTATGAATGCTAAAATGGCATTAAAATTAAATGTAATGAATAGATAGTTATGACATCAGGCAACAATTTATATCACATTTTAGGGTCATTTAAGCCTCATTGAAAACTATGTTGAAGTGAGATGTCTTGTAGTATGTTATATTAATTGCCTTGATGATCTTGTGCATTGCTGCTTACATGCAGTGCCGGATTAACCAGGCCCCCTTGAAAAAGGGCACCCCACAGAAAGGGCACCCCGCAAAGTTTGTACCAGGCCACCCACTTTGTTAATCTGGCATTGCCTGCCTGGTTCCAGCGTGTCGCAAGTTCCATGTCACTCGACTCATCTACACCAGCACGTACAATGTCGTGTTTGGCGGACAGAAGATTGTGAATGGAGACGAATCACTACCGTATTGGCCACTGGAGAAGGTGAGAGTGTCTAGTAGTACAGGCTTCAGTCAGATATTCAAGTGTTTCCTTGTTTCCAACATTTTAAATAGTTTACTGGTAGTCATAATTATTCTGGAATAATGTTTTTACATTGCTATGTGGTGGGCTTCAACTATACATTCAAGCGAGCTCTTAAGTCATTTTTATTTAAACGAGAATATGTAGAATTCATTTCAATGTTAGAAGAGCCTTTTTTATTCTGTCATGTTTTATGACATTTTATCATGTTTTATATGTTCCACGTCGAACATTTTATATAGGCCTTAGTCTTACATTTATTTATTTCTATTATATTTTATGTTCCACATTTACTGTTCTAGCTATAAAAATATCTCTTAATTATATATTTAGTTACAGTGTGATGTAATGCACCAAGCATTCGTTGAGTATATGGCGCTATGCACATTCTATATTTTGGTAGTATTATTATTTTATTATGGGTCTTACATTTGAGAACATTACATTGGATGTGATACTGTTCTATTGGGGCTGCACTGATATACAAATTCATGATGTGATACACATCGCAATGATACGTGTAGGTGAGAGAAGTGTATGTGTGAACAAATAGTCTTCACGCAGTAATTGCAGCATGGCTGAATGTTTCCCAGAGAAGTCGAGATGGCGTTGGAATGAACAAGTTTGCCAGGGGATGCATGCATGTAAAGCGCTTTGAGCAGTCCTAAGGACTGGATACCGTGCTATGTAAGAACGTACCATTACATTTTTTTACTTTTATCTGTAGCATCCAGACCATTATTCTCGCACAAAGGCGCAGGCTGAGATGAGAGTGCTTGCAGCACACGACAGTTCTGGTGCCGACACACTACAAACTTGTGCTCTTAGACTGGCTGGGGTGTACGGGCCGGGAGAGGAGCGACATCTACCTCGAGTTGTGGTAAGGTCAACAGTTATGTTATTTTTAAGTATAATATACAACATGGTATTGGTTCTTGTGAATCCAGCATTTTGTTAATCTAATTTGAACTCCATTAGTTTCCTGGATCTTTCCATTGATTTGACTTACTGATTATGTGTGGAATTTGAAAGATGTATTTGTAGCTGCAAGCAGAGCTCTATATATAACTAAATGCAGCCATACCTAAGATAAATTCGAGCAGCTTGTAGAAGGCACCATTCTATGGCTTCATTATAATTATTCGTTTTGTGAGCTAGACTAGACTAGAAATGTTTAACTACTGTGTAATGTTAAATAAATGTGTTTAGTTTCAATAGTTTCTGTATTTTGCTATAAATCAAGTGTGTTCCAGGCAAAAACAGTTGCAGTAGCCCATTGTGAAATATGCACTCCAGCATTTGTTCATTATAAACTCCAAAAACAACAATTCCCCCCAAAAATTAATTCAATCAATAAAGCACATTTTAGCTATTTAATACACCCGCATCTTAGGCAAACAGATTACCTACATTATTAATGATATTGTGCATTTTCAAATTTTTATACACTAATCCTTGCTGGATGAAAGTGGCATCAACAATGTTGACATAACTTTTACATAAGGAGATTAAAATGTGACTTGGGAAAAAGGCTTTGTTTAATTCGTGTAATTCCGGTAGTTTCTAAACAAACAGCACCTGCTCATGAGGAAGTACAAACATGACCCAAAGACCCAAGATATCGTATTTCAATTTGAAAATTATCAAGATAAAGTTACATGTTTGATATTTTAAGATATCTTCACTGAATCTTCAATGTATTAAAAAGGAGTGGAAAATGAGTTGATATATTGGATTGTATTTTGATAGGTTTGGTTATTTTTCTAAAAAATATTTCAGTTATTATTCCAGTTTGTTTTCATCCAAATGTTTTTTGGTCTTAGGTCCGCTTCCTCCAAACAGCCCCTTCTGGGGCTAAAGTAGGAGTGTGGTGCTTGGTGCGCATGAAAAAAAGTGTGTATAAATGTGGGAAATGTTAAATTTTGAAACAAAATAGTGCAATTAAAAAGTGGATTCAAATCAGATATCCTCCTTATAGACGAATGAGGTGAGCTGGAGGGGCAAGATAGACATTGCTCACAGCTAGTTGGAAGGGGTGAATGGACGGGAGTCTTAGTATTTCAGTGGGGAGTAGTTTCAACTCTAATGGAAGATTATTGGACGGCTTTGGTCAAGCGTTCTGGTTTAAACACCTGGATCAGGTGCAATGCGTTTGGTATACTGTTAAAATGTCCTGTGATGGGGTCACACGGGTCGGGAAATGGGTTATGCAAACTTATGTCATATCTTATAAACTACTTGTCTTATCCTGACCAAATTTACAGTGTGTTATGCTTATGTTAACAGAAGGTCACTTGTGACACAATATGCAATTTGCGTCACTGTAACTGTGGTAACAGGATATTCTTAGACATGTTATTAGTAGTGTTCCAAGTCCTATGGAAAATTGAATTCACATAAATGTCAAACAAGTATTTATTCTAGCAAACAATATTACATCAATCTGTGCAATGATGCCGTTTTGTGAAACAAATAGTAATATGTTTGATACATTTTTTTTACCATTAGTTGACATTTTTAAAAGTCAGACTAGTTGAATGAGGCCTCATGAGACTATCAGATTCTGGTAAACACAACATATACACAGACTAGTTGAATGAGGCCTCATGAGACTATCAGATTCTGGTAAACACAACATATACACAGACTAGTTGAATGAGGCCTCATGAGACTATCAGATTCTGGTAAACACAACATATACACAGACTAGTTGAATGAGGCCTCATGAGACTATCAGATTCTGGTAAACACAACATATACACAGACTAGTCAGTTCACAGATTGTGTCAAGGGTTGTTAGTTAGAAACTAGAATAAATTAAATTTTATTTAGGAATTGACCCAGCCTTTGTTTTGTGTTTAAACAGCCTAAACCCTGGTTGTAAACGACAGTGTAGGCCTTTTACAGTGAATGAAATGTTCTTACCACCATGTTACACAACTATTTTACTAACTTATTTCAGTATTTCAAGAAACATTCGCTTAGGATATTTGGGTGGAGCCAACCAATGGCACAGTTTGATTTTTTCTTTTTTGATTGATAGAAGTTTTTTTTTTATTTTGCGTACAGCTGGGAATTGTTGAAAGCTCTTGGTACTTTCAGGGAGGAGTCTTTTGTTGTTGCGATGATGGAAATGAAGTAGTTTCCTCTGTGATACTCTAGGAAATTAAGTTCAGAGTGATTATAGGAAAATGAACATACCAATCACACTGCACACAACTTGTGTAGAATGTATTTATATATTTTCATTACAGATTTAATGCATCTCACACCTAATGCATGCATACATGCACACTCACACCTAATGCATGCATACATACATACATACATACATACATACATACATACATACATACATACATACATACATACATACATACATACATACATACATACATACACACACATACATACTCTTCAGCTCTACTAGGCTAGTAGCCGTTTAGCTGGTGTTGACTGTTGTTTGGAAAAGGAGGCCAAAGTGGGCCCCATGACCAAAGTGGGCCCCCACCATCATAGGTATCCTGGTGTGTTCTGGGGTAAACCAATAGTTGTAGAGTTTAATTACTCACACGGGGATGCTAACCAACATCGTACATGCCAACTAGGTGTGAATCTAAAACCATGAGTAAAAAATATGCATTTTGGGCACTTTTCTTCAAATATTTGCCATAAATGGGGTATGTATAAGGAAATTCTATATTTAGTGGAATGTGCATGTCCATTTTAACGTGAATGCACGCATTGAAACTTGAGCTTGAGGCTGTGACCCCTGATCACCATGTTGTAGTCCAGTCCAAGTTGCATTTTATCAACCCTGTAGATACCATGGAGATATCTGTAGTTTCAGTAATGCCCCTTCTTGCTCTTCTATAGTATAACCTTGGCTGACTAATGTCTTTCTATTAAGCCCAATATTTAAAATATCTCTTTATTTCACAGTTATCTAACTTTTTAACAATCCTAACATATTTTTAAGAATCACTCTGACAAATACCCAATTGTAAGGGATGAAATACCAAATTCATAATTATGTTAGAGCAAAATGCCAATATCCATTGGCCCGGAATGTCATGTTTTTGATCGCTAGACAGTGTCCACGTATAAACGCGATGCATCGTGGGATTGATTGTCAATGGAAGTACTTGTACTTCAATTTAGAGAGTCGGAAAGATTTAGTTTCAGCGAAGAATACAGCGTACCAACAATAACACTTACTGATGTTAAACAGAAATCACAACACTAGCACTGGAACATAACAAATCGGCTGATCTGACATTGAAATAACTTCGAATGCGATTGACCATGCGTTGGCATAGATACATGATTATTTAATTGCAAGACAAAAGATTAGCACGATTTACATGTTGTACATCCACGATTTCACCTTTATGTTAGTGTTATATTATGCACCAGAGGGCACCATGGATTATTTCGGGTAGTCCCCATTGCTCAAATATGTCATCTCCCAGTTAAGCCAGAGCTCTGAGCGGGTAACAACATGAAATTATTGACATATCTGTTACTGTTATTATGAAATTTTCTGCAATGTGCATGCAATATTCTCATTAGTGTTGTCAACAGTGCAGAAATACTTGTGTGTTTTTCATAGCAATATCTGTTGCCAGTCACTGCAGCAATCTATTCTGGAGTGACTGCTCCACTAGATTAATGAGCAGAAGTAATGATTCTTGAGTTATCAATCAGAGCTATTTCCTTTTTTTCTGGATACTGTGTGTGCCGTGTCATTTGACACGCAACATTTTCTGGTAAACCAGTAGCTGGAGGAGTTGTGGTTGTAACAGTCGTCAACGTGATCATAAGTGGTGTGGTGAATGGGTTGGCTAAGATTTTAGATTTCCAGTTGATTCGTGCTTTTCCCGTTAGTTCTCTGTCGGACCTTTCATTCTTCACATGCCCCAGAATGCTGTATTTTTCTCACAGCATAATCTGAGGTAGTACCATCAATATGTTGCATTTTTGCCCAATGTAGTTAAACCTAGTGCAGTGTGGCCGAATGCAGTTTACTCTGGTGTGTTTTCAGGTAGCACAGTCAGTGTGTAAAATAAAAAATGTCAACCTCTGATATGTTATGGCCCATTCATTGAAGTTCAACTGATAGTGATGTTTTTATTGGTCATGAATTGGCATAGGGTTCAGGATACAATTACATTTCCCATTGGTGGCCATGTTAACGTTTTCCATAATTATAAGAAAATGTGACCATCAAAAATTCCAAAAGTTTTTACCAGCCGCTGTCACCATCCTGACATGCTGGTCGAGTTTTGCCAAAATTAGACATTTCTAACTCTTGTAATATGCCTGTATGTGCAATACACCTCAATGTTTACCAATATTGGCATGAATTATGGTGCACATGGGTCTAGTGGCCAAAAAAATCACAAATATCCTTCCACCTATTAAAATCATCTAAAAATCCACCATTTCACTCTCAGCAGCTTCCACCGGGAAACCTGGTAATGTCCCTGTGCAAATGCACTTATGTCAGATCATGTGATTTTTTTTAAAACTTGCTATACCGTGTTCATTCTAATAATGGCGCACGCTCTAATAAAGGAGCACCCCACTATTTCAAAGTCATACCTTCCTGTGAAATTTATACTGCCTCCCCGATGGATAAAAACTTGAAGATTTTGCTATGTTCTGCAGGTACATGTCCTACAATGGTCTCATCTTTCATCAGAGCAACAGCATGTTTATCGTACTTATTGCTTTCCTCGATTACACATTGAACTTTTTCTCTAATTTTAGGGTACCAACACTGTTTGTACACGTGAAGTCCGCGAATGACTGAAATCAATTCGAACGCCATGACATGTAGCCTCCATCACCCAAGCCCTTTGAGTGCCTCCGCCTGTTGGCATTACGCCTCTCACTATGTGGTGGTGCCACCTGGCGGATTGGTGGAAAGAATTCGCATTGGTCCCTTTTAATGGCGCACTGTATATACCTCTTGTCTCCGCACACTGCACCATTATTAGAATGAACACGGTATCCAAACTTACTATGCCCTACATTCGTGTGTAACACTCCAGGAAGTCTAACTGAGGCATGACCCCTATACCACTAATAGGTTGGAACAATGCTGGCACCTAGTATTGGGTCATGTTATAGGTTGGACCAGTGCTACCACCTATTAGATCATGTCATAAATTGGACCAGTGCTGCCACCTACTGGAATAATGGTCTATGTTTGACCAATGCTGCCACCTATTTTGTTAATTTTACAGGTTAAACCAGTGCTGCCACCTACTTATTCACTTCATAAGTTGTAACAATGATGCTTTTGGTTCATTTATTTTGTCGGTTGAATTGCCCTTTGTGCTGTTGGTCCATTTATTTTGTCGTGGTTGCCCGTGATGGTGTTGGTTCATTTATTTAGTTAGTCAGGTTGCCCGTGATGCTGATGGTTAATTTATTTTGTTAGTCAAGTTGCCTGTGATGCTGTTGGTTCATTTATTTTGTTAGTCAGGTTGCCTGTGATGCTGTTGGTTCATTTATTTAGCTTTTGTTTCATTTATTTAGTTAGTCAGGTTGCCCGTGATGCTGTTGGTTCATTTATTTAGTTAGTCAGGTTGCTCGTTATGCTGTTGGTTCATTTATTTAGTTAGTCAGGTTGCCCGTGATGCTGTTGGTTAATTTATTTAGTTAGTCAGGTTGCCCGTTATGCTGTTGGTTCATTTATTTAGTTAGTCAGGTTGCCTGTGATGCTGTTGGTTCATTTATTTAGTTAGTCAGGTTGCCCGTGATGCTGTTGGTACATTTATTTAGTTAGGTTGCTTTTTATGCTGTTGGTTCATTTATTTAATTAGTCAGGTTGCCCGTGATGCTGTTGGTTCATTTATTTAGTTAGTCAGGTTGCCCGTTATGCTGTTGGTTCATTTATTTAGTTAGTCAGGTTGCTCGTTATGCTGTTGGTTCATTTATTTAGTTAGTCAGGTTGCCCGTGATGCTGTTGGTTAATTTATTTAGTTAGTCAGGTTGCCCGTGATGCTGTTGGTTCATTTATTTAGTTAGTCAGGTTGCCCCTTATGCTGTAGGTTAATTTATTTAGTTAGTCAGGTTGCCCATGATGCTGTTGGTTAATTTATTTAGTTAGTCAGGTTGCCCGTGATGCTGTTGGTTAATTTATTTAGTTAGTCAGGTTGCCCGTGATGCTGTTGGTTCATTTATTTAGTTAGTCAGGTTGCCCGTGATGCTGTTGGTTCATTTATTTAGTTAGGTTGCCCGTGATGCTGTTGGTTAATTTATTTAGTTAGTCAGGTTGCCCGTTATGCTGTTGGTTCATTTATTTAGTTAGTCAGGTGGCTCGTGATGCTGTTGGTTCATTTATTTAGTTAGTCAGGTTGCCCCTTATGCTGTTGGTTCATTTATTTAGTTAGTCAGGTTGCCTGTGATGCTGTTGGTTAATTTATTTAGTTAGTCAGATTGCCCGTGATGCTGTTGGTTCATTTATTTAGTTAGTCAGGTTGCTCGTGATGCTGTTGGTTCATTTATTTAGTTAGTCAGGTTGCCCACGATGTTGTTGGTTCATTTATTTTGTCAGTCAGGGTGCCCATTATGCTATTGGTTAATTTATTTTGTCGATAGGGTTGCCACTATATGCCAAAGAAAATAATATTTTACTTATCATATTTTCTTTTCTTCTTGTATTGCAGCATTACATCCAACAAGGATGGTTTGGATGCACGTACGGAGAGGAAGACTCCCTGGTTGACTTCCTTCATGTCGACAATGTTGTTGAGGCGCATGTTCTGTCTGGTGAAACTTTGGCAAAGTCCGGAAACAGCGCCGTAAGTGAGACATCTATTATTGCAGTAAACACATATTTTCCATTTAATAAATATTTTAAAAATATAAATTTGACGCCTGTTGTTTAGTAAAACAATTTTTTTGTCAATGAGGCATTTCTTTGAATTTGTCAGCTTTATGACATATTCTTTTACATTACCTGAGTAGGTGCTGTTTTTAAACAAACGTAAATTAACATGTTTTAAAGACATTGTATTTGTAGTTTGATTGATGTTAGCCGGTTTCTTATTTCATGAAAGTTTGTGGTAGACAAAGAAAAGAAAAACTTCACTTGTATTTTCATTTATTAATTCTCTCATCAAACTCTTTTCCTTTGCAGGCTGGCCAGGCTTATTTTATTTCTGATGGTAAACCGGTGAACAATTTTGAATTTTTCCGGCCACTGGTATGTACTGTTGATTGTGATTAAATTATAAATAAGTTTGGTTTTTATTAGTTAGTTTTATCAACTGTGAAAATAATTGTGGACTAACCAGTTTTTTAATCTATAGGTTGAGTTTATCTGGTATAATAACATATTAATGCCAACACTTTCTTGTCATTGTGTCTGTGTATGCATAACATTCTTGCATGCACATGTGACACACATCCACACAGGATGCATGCATGCACACAAAATACGTGTATGCACACAATATAAGCATGTAGACAATATGCATGCATGCATGCAAACAAGATGTATGCTCATGAATTAAATGCATGCACATGACGTACATGAACGCACACAAGATGTATGCACAAGAAAAGCATGCATGCACACAGAATGTGCTTACCCATGAGATACATGCATGCCCAAAAAATAAATGCTTGCATGTATGCACGTGAAATGTCTGCATACACATTAGATACATGCATGCATATGAGATACATGCCTGCTCACGTGTGTCTATGCACATGTACATAATGTCATATGAGATACATGCCTGCTCACGTGTGTCTATGCACATGTACATAATGTCATATGAGATACATGCCTGCTCATGTGTGCCTATGCACATGTACATAATGTCATATGAGATACATGCCTGCTCATGTGTGCCTATGCACATGTACATAATGTCATGTATGTAAATAAGATAAATACATAATTTAACATTGCTTGTAATTGATTTACTACAGATTGAAGGTCTTGGCTACAGATTCCCAAGAATCCGTGTACCGTTTGCTTTTGTGTACTTTATAGGTATGGAAAAAATTAATACTTCTATCTGCATGTGTGAATTTTAGCAGCTTTATGTGTTTTAATATTGAGACAATGATACAATCTTACTATAATCCAGCAAGAGTTTGTAGGTATGTATGTTTGTATGCATGCATGTTTGTATGTATATGTTTGTATGTATGTATGTCACTATGTATACATACATATATACTCCTAGATGGTTTGCATGTTAGGGACAACATTTTCAGGGGTTCATCTACGTTTTCGTCATGGCACTTTATTTTTTTTTATTCATCCCGCTATTACCCTGTCCACGAACAATTACCCTTTGTAGTTATTATGTTCAGTTATCTGCAACACTATGTGAACAATTATGTACAATTGTTCACAGTGTATGTGTCTTCTACGTTTGCCCCAGTACCTGCCAGTATTGTGTCGCAGTTTCGAGAGTTGGATACCAATGTGTGAAGACATTGACTGGAAACCCCAGTACCAAGGCATAGATGGATACTTCTGTGATAACGTATATTCTGAAATGTTTTAAATATTGCTATCATGAGAGTCACTTATGAACTACCGAGTTATCCCATCCAGATGGTGGGTGGTTTTGGTAGTGTTGTTCATTTTCAGATGCCCATCACATTCTAAATAAAAACATATATATATATATATATATATATATATATATATATATATATATATATACTATACAGTAAACACAAAGTATGTGATAATTGTGTGACTTTCTGATAAGATAACTTAGTACAGTTGCACTATGTATAGTGTATACATGTTGCCCGTTTCACTTTCAGCATACCTCATAGAATGGCTACATTTTCTGGCAGCCCCAGTCCACAATTTTCAGCCTCTCCTCACACGAGCCGAGGTAAGGATTTTGTTTTAAAACTACACTGATGACCTTTTCCATCATTTCCATCAGTTTGGCTGCTACTGAATCTTGTACTAATCGTTTTTAAGGCCATTTTATACGACCTATCTACACTCTGGTTGTTATTATTGGAAAAAAAAGTGGCCATTTGGGCAGATTGTTTGTCAAGTCTTATCATTCTATTATCTATTCAATCAATATGCTTAGTGATTTTTGTTTTACAAAGAAGAATATTGTGCGATATTAAAATGGTTTCTATATAAGTTACTTTGTTGTGCTGTTTTTGGGACAACAAGCATTTCTGGTGTCTCCTTCCACACTAGGTATTCAAGACGGGAGTCACGCACTACTTCAGCATTGCTAAGGCACAAAAGGACCTACATTATAATCCCAAAGTGCAGAATGACATGCAGTCAGCGCTCGCATGGTTTCTGGAACGAGGCTATGCCAAGAAAACTGCTCTACCGAAAAAACGCACATTGAAACGACTCTTTTTTGACCTTCTGTTGGCGGCCACATTTGTTGTTGTACTTCTCTCATTCCTGCCGAGCGTAAGGTGATGTTAATAAAGAAGCTGTAAAAGTAATTACTGTGTTGATGCAATTACAAATGGATTTCTAGTCAGAAAACGTCTTAGTATTTTCCGTGTTTGCACAATTGAACGCACACAAAATCAATGTTATATCAGAGCTAGTGTATACAATAGCTCTGGTTATGTTTGAGTTTTTCAGAGCCTTTGTTCATATCACTACTTGCGTTCATTGATCACCTGATGGCGCTACTAGTTCATGCTAATCCATGTTAGGTCTTTTAATTAATCTTAACAATGAAATAAAGTGTTAAATATTTAGCATCTTCTTCTGTTCTTAATTTCTTTTTACTTTTTGCTACTTTATTCTATTCTATTCTATTCACAGAGGACTTCCGTTAAAATACTGTAAAAATTAAAATACAGTTATCTCTAACATTTAGTGCATGCGTGTGTGCGTGCCGAGTTTAATTAGTATTTAATATGGGTACATTTACTTGTTTGTGTCCTTTTCTCTCTAATGTGCCTTTCTTAGTTCCAAATAAAATATCTAGAATAATGATAGATAAGTATTTAGTCTGCATATTTACAATATGGTAATTACTACTTTTGCCAGGGGGCCTCTGAAATGTGTCAAACTTGACCGGGCGCGCTTCGAGCGGCTACTCGGACCGTGTTCAGACATCCTTAAGTGGAATTATATCTTTAATTACTAGGTTACTATGACCTATAGACACACATGACATATTTATGTCATTATATCTGCAGTGTTCACTCCAATTTCAATTTGATGTTGGTTTCAGATAATCATGGGTTTCCAAACTGGGGTGGGGGGCACCATGTAGTTCCAAGGATTACTTTAGAATGGCACATTAAGTGCGAGACGCACACACACCTTTATAAATAATAACACATTAGACATGTATAGCACACCATGTATCCAGATAAAAATCTGCTCAAAGGCGCTAACATGGTAAAATATGTAAGACAAGATAAATTTAGATAAGTTAAAACCAATTAAAAAACCTAAATAAGTCAACATAAATTGAGATAAATTAAGACAAGTTAAAACCAATTAAATAACTAAAAATTTTTTAATGAGTTAACACCTGTTAATAAGTTGAATATAAGTTATATGCTTGAACAAAGGCCTTGGCCTCAAATTTTGGGCAGCCTTAGCTGAGAAAGTATGGGAACCACCGAGAGAGATAAACAGGCCAAGGTGAGCTCGCTCCACTTGACTTGAAAATTTTCTCACTCCACAAATTAATAACAAAAACGGGGAAATGTAACACATTTTAATCTGAAGTTCCAACTCAGTACATGTGCCAGTTTCGCCAGGACAATCCAGCCAATATCACACATCTGTCAATGACACATATCTATGTCTAACCAACAAGCAAACAACATGACTATTAATATTATTGTGCTCGATTATTCCCATTACAGAACGCCGTATGATATACACTGGCTCAAGCGTGAAGCAGGTTGTAACAGTGATGTATAATGCACAGTAATAAACTCCACAGTGGAGCATCGACGGTCACATATTATATACATATATTTCAGTTCAACTGTACCACCGTCGGACAAACTGGCTAGGAAAACTACAACATACAAAGGTCTGTTTCACTAAGATCACAGACATCCTGTTTCTATAATTATTTTAAAACTTCAGCATGTAAGTTGGTAATAGACTGTGTCATTCATATTGAAGAAAGTTAAGTTACCTTTCAGAGTCTCTGGAAAGCTCGGCGTAGCTTCCACGACCCCTTCAGTCACTTCATCGTTTCACAACACCAGAGAACAATTCAACTTAATACCGAAGAACAAGCCAGTCATGAAAGCTCCACCAAACATACGTAGTCACTCTGAAAGGAAACTTAATTTACTTCAATATAATTTATTATCCTAAAACTGTATTTAATTAAATCCCTAATAAGCATTAACAATGGATATATTCCATAATAACACATTTCCATCTTATAATAGCTAAACGTGTGACACAAAACAATATTTCTTTAAGCACATTTTCAGAGTTTTATAACAGGAATCGTCCATTAGCAATCTGTAAAATTAATGCAGACCCATGATTCCGCATACTGTTTCAAGAAAAAGTAGAAGATATTTCAGAAATTTCAGAGTGCATGTATTTGTCAAATCTACTGGTACCTGTCCTATACAATGGTTTTACACAAGACCAACACATTATACAGCAACGTTTCTCCCACAAAGATGGACAGTTGCCTTCTAACTTGCACAAAGGCACTCATATTTCATTTATATATAACTCACATAAACAAACATCCTTATATAGTTACAAAAATAGACCCAACCCACCGCATGAGAAAACTTGCATTTTTGCTCAATGAAGGCAATTAACTGGCTAATGATTATTTACATACACACGTGTATTTGTTCATTTTAGGACACTTGTCTTCTTGTATTTTAAAATATCAGTACGAGATATGCATGTCTAAAAAATTCATAAATGCGAAGTCTGACAAGTTTGTTTAACAAAATTATTTTGCAGTTATTTTTTACCAATATGTTGACTGCGAGCAGAATTGACTGAATTCCGAAATTTTTTTTGTGCAATGCAGTCACTGACTGGCTGGCCGTATGTCCTCTGAAACTTTTGGTGCTTTTGTTACTTTGGCTCAACCATGTTAACATGACTGGAGTGACCTGGGTTATGAAATGTTTTTAATAAAAAAAATTAATAGAATTTTTTTTAAAGAAACAACCCACAGATGATTAGTTTTAAATAGTTTACACAGCATCTGACTATACCATCTGACTATACCGTGCAACTGCAAGAACAATACAGTTGCTTTCATGTAAAACAATTGTTCAGAATGTATGCACACTTATGCTGTTGTCTAGTCCAAAGATTACTCTTAGTCTGGAATTAAATTGTGTAAACAATATCACCATAAACAATTATTTACTGACATCATACCCACAGTCCAGATATGCAGTGTGGAAACTAAACTTCACTAACTGGAGTAATATATAAATAACATTTTATTACTCAGCACATTTATACAACAAGGAAAGCACAAAACAATATCTATATCTAGGCAACAAGTGCACCTGGGTGGCAACAATGATAGTGACCCGACACCCCCTTTAATGCAACAGATATACACGACAGACTCGTGCAAGAATGGACTAACAATTAGAACACTGTATCCGAAGCAATTCACATAGTACCACAAACACCCCATCGATACTGGGCCCATATTCTAGAAAACTTACGACGTTCACAAGTCTTTATTACAATTACTGTGAAAAAATCTTAGTTACAATATTTTTACAGTAAGTGTCCCGATAATAGTCTACACGATAATGTAATAGCATTACTCCTACATGGCTGGAAGTTCACTTGGTTAGTAAGTGTGAATATGGCCGGCTACCTATTTTGTCCACAACGGTAACATTTCACAGTGGCATATTGACTGGTTCATGCTGGACTGTGCCGTTTACGGCCATGGTACCACAGCAGCGACCTGATTACAGTAGACTTAACATGTCTATGCGCAAACTGGGCTAGCCACAGTTAAGGTGGTATTGGGTTCAGCAGAGATTCAGGCGGTCAGTCCAGTTGTTTCATTAAATGCAACACAATGCTGACTCGCCTATGAGCAGGATGACAGATGACAATAATCATGATGTGACACTAATAGAGGAATACACACAGAATATGTCCTGCCCACTGAGAGCCAGGCCTCACTGACATGGTTTGGTGTGTGTCTCTTCAGCAGGAGGGGGTAAGTTTGATCACCCTCCAATGGTCACCCCTGTTGTTTCATAAAACTTTGGTACAACTTGCCGACAATGATAGCACCTTTGGGGAAGAAACTGGAAATACCTCTTTCGGAGGAGACACTCAAAGCTATAGGTCACTTCTGCCTGGTGTCTGTTCTAGGGGAAGTAAAAGATCGCTCACCATGTTGGTTCCAAACAAAGTAGTCATTTCCATTGCAGTAAGCCAGACCAGCGAGAAATAGGTGTTTAGGAAAGATGAAAGTTACCACGCCCCAGCTCTGCAATACGATCTTTGCAGAGCAGTACAACAAACTCAGTTCTTTCTGGACGAAAACCACACAACTAACACATGAATATATCTTTGTTGTGACCCAGTTGTGACCTTTAATGCTTCGAAAATGCTTTTTATATTGACACCAGTGCTGCCATCTACCAACTGTAGATGCGCTCTAAATATTGTCCATATTCCCCGAATCTCCTTTACACTGACAACGACACAAAACTGTTGTATTGCGTGATATTCCGCTTAAGGATGTCTGAACACGGTCCGAGTAGCCGCTCAAAGCGCGCCCGGTCAAGTTTGACACATTTCAGAGGCCCCCTGGCAATAACTGTTGCAGCTCGCGGCCGATCCAGCAACAGTGCAATTTCACCTGCAACACAAGAATCTCACATGATGTTGATAATCACCAATGCTGTTCGTCACTGATCCTAATAATTTAGCATATTTTCACACAAGAGCGAACTGGTTTCTTGGACAGTGGTGCCACCTGGCAAATGCAGAATTAATGTAAATAATCTCAGTTTGGTTCAACAACATTTAAGCTTGTCTATTACGTCCTAACTGAGTTACCTGGCGTTGTACGGGGAGAACAGGCAGCCATAGGTATTTACCACTGAGTTAATCCTATTTAATAGTTTTTAAAGCTGCATTAAGGCTGTCAACACTGCTGCTCCTGCTCCATGATATGACAGTGATGGAACAAGGAGGCATCTGGCAAAGAGGCAATATCAGTATCATGACACTTACCAAAGTAGTCGGATGGCCCCAGTTTTCCCACCTCCATAGGTTCCTCGTTCTCGGCCCGTTGCTGAAGTACACTTGCTGACCCCTGTAATTTGTGACATTTATAATGTTAGAGTAACGTTTAATATTTCATTTTGAGTTCATGTTTTTTCTTTTTACTATTTTATATTCCAATTCCATTTCTCACTGCTGAGAATATCTCAAAATCTTTAAATCGTCCAAGGATTTAAAAATACAATGATTTATAAATCCTTCTACTGGGGATTTATCAAATACATGACAAGTTCACAGAACATTCTTAAATATCGACCTAAAGAGAAACTGCAGTCATTCCTACCTCTGTGATGATGAAGAAATCTTCGCCAGGTTCACCCTGCCGAACTATTTCTTGACCGTCCTCGAAGTGGACCGTCTCCAGCGAATCAGAAATCGTCAGACGTTCCCACTTGTCCAGATTCTCTGTGGGACACACAATGCTGTGAGTGACTACTGGCACGGTAGTTGCTCAAGATGGTTACCTACCTCTCTCGTATCTTATTTCACTAATTGCTTTTCAGTTGTATCAAGTACATTTTTTCTTAATATTTTAATGTATTCAATAATGTTTAATTAATTATACATTTAAATAATTGTACTAGTTGTAACACATTTATATATGCAAATTCTGTATTTTTATAAAAAAAAATATATCTGCTTAAAACTCCATCTTCAGCTGGTTTAGCCTACCGTAAACCTGGTTCATTGGTGTCCAAATATGTAATGTGTGAATAGTTTATCTTTGACTGCAGTAACATCTGCAGTAAATTTACTTTTTAAATGCCTATTTTTGTTCAAATCATAAAAAAATTACTTTAAATGTTAGATATGGTAAGGCACAAAATAATGAATATAAAAAATGGTAAACACTGTGCGGGTCAATGCCAAACATCCTCTCACCAATCACACAACAAAGTGAAAGGGTGAGTTTTCAGAGTTTCCATTTCCACTTAATGTTTGATCAAACATTAAGTAATTTAATAGTTTGTTTGATGATTTTCGCAAAAAGAATTTGAAACGAGACTAGCAAAAAATGTAACTAAGGCGGAACCTTTAAACATAATGTTAATGTAGTTATATAATGTATCTCAAATGTTAACGTTAACAGCAAAATCTCACCTAGTATGGAGACTTTACTGAGGAATTCCTCGTACATCTTTCGCTTCCTGATCGTGCTGCCCTGTGTAAGAAGGACACACGACATTAGCCAGTCACAGCGAATATTTTCTCAAATCTACTTGCCACCTTGCATAAAAATAATCACAACAACGTTATTATAATAATAACATAACTTAAATCTTCGGAAACCAAGCTCAGAGGTACCCGGTACATCAAAACGGTTAGTCAATCTCGAAATGAGTAAGCAATATTAAGTTTCTTCTGAAATGATTTAGTCTGCCGATAACTTCATCACTTCATTTGCTATTAAATAAAATGAGGATTTCTTTGATTGTGCTCTGGGAACTGACACTTTATTTCACATGTCGCTTCTAGTTCCCACAGTCTCAGAGTGACATGTTGAGATAAGGATTAGAATGTCACAAGGAATGCTCGGCCTACTTGATTCATGATTGTTTCTGCCACTTGAGCTGGTTCCTTACCATGAGGATACGTCTGTAGCTGTCCCTGTCGATTCCCCACAACTTCACGTCTGTGTTGGCCTAAAAAATAAAACCATGTGAGGCTACATGAACAGAGGCTACATGAAAAGAGGCTACATGAACCGAGGCTACATGAACCGAGATGGAGCATAGTCTACAGGGAAAACCGTCTACAGATACACACGACACAGACATGTACACACACACACAGACTTGTACACACACACAGACTTGTACACACACACACAGACTTGTACACACACACACACTTGTACACACACACACACACACTTGTACACACACGCGCACGCGCACGCGCACACGCACACACACGGCAGTCTAACTGTTTGGAACAAACCAAAATTGGGGCGGGTAAGTTGTATTTCTGTGCAACTTGTCGTCCGTTGTTAATTTATTGATAATTCTTTCTGCAAATCGGCAGCACTGAATTCTGGTTAGTCGCACACATACTATGTTTGTGCATGATTTTACACAAACACACTGAACAGTTGTGAAAACAATTTGTGTTAATGCCACGTTTCTACTGGATTATTGTGATACCGGAAGTCAGTTGTAATCTGCTTTATCTTCAGCATAATGTGATGTTGTGACAACAACGGTTGGTGAAATACTTCCATGATCAACAACTACCCCTGATATGATTCAGTGTATTACAAATCAAAACCTCCAATTCCTCAACAATTACATGTGACAACTATCACCTTAGAGAATGTGTGTGACATCATCATGACTCACAAACAAAATCCTTGTTTCCTGTATACATCACTGTCTCTGAATCAATGTCTGCCAAATATACAACTGGCTGGCATTTCAGAATGATCATGAATGTGATAAAAGTGCCACCGTTGATATGGGTAGGTACCCAATTTCCTGCAAGACTTAATTAAAGTCAACCATAACAGACGTGACTGACCTTTGTAGTTGCTTTTTTTTCTGGAGGTCTCAGAAAAATTGATTAATGAGATTTTTACTATCACTTTACACATGAATAATATTAATGGACAGCAGAGGTAACTGTGTCAAGAATTTGGAAACAAAATTATAAATAATCCTACATCCGACCCCTAAAAGACCATATTTACTTCAGTTAGTTTCATTCCAGCTCATTGTTTTGAGTCTCATAATAGACATAATATTAAAGGAGGATGAAAATGTAATGTCGCAGCTTGAGAAATGTTGTTTGACATGTAAACGGCTCTGGAAACAAAGGAGCCCGCGGCCTGTTTCCAACACAACCACGGTTAAACGAGTTGCCTCAGTTGTTGACAATGCAATTAGTGAAGTGGACATCTGTGAAGCAGCAGGAAACACTGCCTCGGGATATCTATATCTCACTGCAGACTTGGGAACTTTCTCATCAAATGACAAAGAAACCTTAGCAATGTCGCCAGGGGATATCTGTAGCAAATGGCAGGCTTCATGCACTGTCTTAATTACAGGCAGCATCAACGCATTTTGTTTACTTCTATACATGAGAAAGGAAAAGGCAGATTCCTATATGTGGTAACTGGACCGAAATGCTTTACACTGGCAGACCTGTTCACTCAAACACCAACAGAACTTCTCTGAGAAGCATTAAGCCATGCTACAATTACAGCATGAAAGCTATTTGTTCATATAACTCCATCACTGTACTCATTTACCCAAATGAGTGAGGCGGTAGGATTGAACAAAACTGCAGAGGTTTTGAATAACTGTAGAGTGTGGTGCTATATAAAGCTACTGAGCCGTCTCATAGCTACATTCAGATTGCAGATAGGAATACATAAGGCCTTGTATAACACTCATACCACAACAATTACACTTATTAAGCAAATTATTGCCACACCACTATCGCTTTTTGCATTGCACAAGATACACCCCACTAGCCTTCAAAGTCACTTTAAAAACACTAACCGTGCAATTAAGCCATAAGCACAACTGGCCTTGAAAAAAAAAAATTAAACATCAGCAAAACCAGGCTAGTTTACTTCCTTCTGGCACGCTCACATATCTGGTTTTTTGACTGCTGCATTGTTTTTCCCGGAGTATTTAATTAGTGCGATATGCATTCACTGGGTCATTCAACCCAAAATTTGTCTCCTGCACACGTGAATGAAACAATTCATCACAGAGCAATGTCCTCAAGCAGGAATCAATTGCACAACCACACGCGAGACAGACGACAAGAGTTTGTCCCGAGATGAATTACATTTACAAGAGTTCTTTGCGAGATAGCTGACAGGAGTTCTTCATTAGAAGGGAAGGCATGGACAGTTCACACTCATCTGAGAGAAGAAGCTGTTATTTCGGATTAGGTTTTCAGCATCTAGATTTTCTGATCTGGGTTAGGTTTAATGTTGTCACATGGATGGTTTGGCTTTATTCTGATTATTTGGGTTAGGTTTAAAGTTGTCACATGGATGGTTTGACTTTATTCCTATTATTTGGGTTAGGTTTAAAGTTGTCACATGAGTGATTTGACTTTATTCCGATTATTTGGGTTAGGTTTAAAGTTGTCACACGGATGGTTTGGCTTTATCCTGATTATTTGGGTTAGGTTCAAAGTTGTCACATAGATGGTTTGGCTTTATTCCAATTATTTTGGTTAGGTTTAAAGTTGTCACGTGAATGGTTTGGCTCTATTCCGATTATTTGGGTTAGGTTTAAAGTTGTCATATGGATGATTTGGCTTTATTCCGATTATTTAGGTTAGGTTTAAAGTTGTCACATGGATGATTTGGCTTTATTCCGATTATTTGGGTTAGGTTTAAAGTTGTTACATGGTTGGTTTGGTTTTATTCAGATTATTTGGGTTAGGTTTAAAGCTCCACATTATTGGTGCTTTCGCTTTATTTTTTTCAGTTGTCATGTTATAATTGTTTACAGTGTTACTCACATGAGCGAATATCTTTCAAATAAAAGCCCTTTTTATTATTTGACACAAAAATTAATCAACATGCTATCGTGCCACCGAGTATTCTACAATAAATTTAAACAACACATTATATAACAGAGATGGTCAGTTAAAATGCTTCCCTGTACAATAACATGATGCAACCTTTATTAAGGTAGTTGGCGCGGCTATTATATCCTTGTCTTGAATTGAGTAGTTTCAGTAGAAGTTTTCAAGATAAAATAACCATTTCTTCAGATTGTAGTTGAAATAATATTCCAGATTAATAAAATTTTGAGTTTTTAATTTATTTGGTTATGTTACAAGATTTAATTTTTTTTTGTAAATGTGAAAAAATAGCCACAAAATGCAAAATTATATCGTTTTGAGAAAATCCCCAAAGAAATAAATGCCATACCTATAAGCATGACAGTGTCATTGATAACTTTACAGAAAATTTTGGTTACCATAAACGACTTGCGTGTGCTCCGCCACCATGAATAAGTTGGTTGTTAGTGATAACAGAAATGTCAATAGATACACCTATCATGCTTGAAATGTGACGTTTTTCACTGGCGTTTTACGTATTGTTGACAGCCGTTTCTAACATTGACGTGTCCATTAATTTTCCCCCACAATGGCCCACAAAGGATGTATTGTTGTCTACGATATCAGGTTATGCCAGCCATCTGACAAACACATGGCAGGGCATGTTTACGGTCATTTTGATTGGCTCGTTATCTGCGGGGTCACCAGGTCACATCTACTTGCCAGTTTCCGTATAAGTTTCAAAGGCACAATAAACTACGTTACCGCTGATATTTGCGGGCTTAAGGACATGAGTTAGTTAGGTATATATAGTACTGATGTACATTGGAATCACAAGAACCAGACGATATGTTCCCTGTTCACGGCAAATGAATAAAGCTGGTTCGAAGATTGAAACACACGCGGTTGTTATTATGGAAACATCATCAGCAAGTCATGGGAATTTCTGAAAGGACTGTTTTTTTAAAGAATGGATTGGTGCTATATGATTTTTAGTGCCAGGTGATTTTTTTGTGGTGTCGACATTCAGTTCAATATTTCCTAACATGTTATGAGGAAAAAAATAAAACATCAACTGTCACGATAGCCGTCCCAGCTACATCAAGTTCACACTTCGGCCAACATAATTTCTCATTTCGCTTCACAGACGTAACCTTCAACAAAATACATACACTATCTTTAGATGCGGATGTGATTATAATGGCAATTGATGAAGACAGACATCTGTTTGATCCCGTCAGGATAATGTGAGACGTTTCTAATCTAGCTCAGTGACGCACTAGTCCAGTGGCATAGGTTGTGTCATGTTGAACTCATACAGAAAATAGGCTGCAAGAACCGATCGTATCTTTCCCAACTGATATGTATGTGTCTGCCAAGTTTGAAGACAATCCATCTAGTGGCAGTCATTACGCAGTCATTGTGGGGGGGGGGAGGGGAGGGGTGGAGGACACAAAGGAAAAAACAAGAAAAAAATTCCTTGAAAAAAGTTTTGTCAGATATTTAGCAAAAGTAATACCAGGGCAAAGCTACATCTGAGGTGAATAGTTTCTGCATGAGGTTTGAATGGCAGTTTGGTACTGGGATTAACATCTCAGAGTGGGAAAATGGAAATCAGGAATAAGTCGGAAACACTGAGCCTGGCTAGTCCACTTCAAAATGCACGAAGGGATGAATTTGGCTGCGATAGCAGATTTTAAGTTTTGGTTGTTTTTAATTAGCCTAACTATCCTAGATTGCTGTCGTGCTATTATTATAAGCTCATAAAAAGATTGATAACTTTGAAAAAATATGATATTTTGTGCAGCTATGAATATCTTAATGAACAAAGACGAATGAAACTGCACATCGCGTCCACCCCCCGCCATATTGGCATCGTTGGAAAGCTGACCTATTATGGGATGCATGTACTAGGGCAAAATTAGTCACATGTTACTAATATATAACCAGTCAGAGGTTTATAACGGAGACAAAACGTAAATAAAACCACATTATTCACTGAATAATAAGCTAGAAACACGGATGCGCAACTGCTCTGAACACTGGAATGCGACCTTTATCCCCACGCGAAGCCATGTTTGTTTTGGTTTTAGTTCAACTACTTCGGATGCTGTTATTATATCAAATCTACGTTTATTAATCGATTATTTAGTTGCTGTTGACTGGGGAACTTAGTCGAGTCAGACGGCTCAGATAGCGACATTGAAATGAGTGCAATTTCTGAAGGCGAAAGTGACAAAGAAGACAATGATCAAGCAACTGTTGACACTGACAGCTTCAAGCGAGTGGGCGGACAGCTTGGTGGCAACATCGCTGAGAATGTCATATCTTACCAACTTTCACAGCTATCTAAGTGGAATATCCGTGTTGATGTGTGCTACAACAGTGCCAAATTTCAACTTCATATGATGTGCCATTGTTAGTGAAATGTATTAATATACTTTAGTAAACTTCAAAGCTGTTTTACTCTGAATAATTTTTCATCCAATGACTCGGGGCACCTTCTCTTTATCAAACAATAACTCAGTAACTAACAGAGTTCGGGGTCACAGGGTACCTTTATCTCAAAAGGTAATTTTCCGACTTATTCCTGATTTCGATGGAGTGGGTCACAGATGTACTAGATGCATGACGACTGTGTTCTGCAAATGACAGACCTGCGGTTCCAACCAGAGACCCAATCGTACATAACCCATTGAGTCTTGCAAACACAACAAGGGTCTTGTGTACACAGCAACCACAGTTTCTTGAACGTTGCAGTATACAAACAAATCAACCACAAACCAATGCAGGTATGGCATACAAAGCACCCAGAGCTTGCAAGTAACGAAGCTGACACAAACAACAAATGAACCTAACTATTCACTAGACTATACCTTGACAGTGGCTGCTCGAGGTGTGCCGTGTATGAGGGCGAGTTCTCCGAAGCTACCCCCCTCTCCTATCCGCGACACAAACTCATTGTTGACATAGATCTGAAACAGACACATCCAGTGTTGACCTTAACCATGTAAAGCAATGAAGGGAGGCTTTCTAGAAAACAGGCATTTTCTACGACGCCCTTCTCTGCATCGAATAAACTATTTTTAGTTTACTAAAATGTTGACAATACGCGCAAGAAGGATGTTGAACTTCTGAGCAAAACTTATTTGAATTCATCTGAAAACATACCTTGCTGACGATCATTTCCCTCATACAACTCATTCTTTACTAGAACTTTGTCAGCCGCTGGATATCTTTGGTTGGTCTTTCAAGGTGTTTGTTTAAATTAGTGATGTATTTTATTTATTCATCGCATGCCTCTAGCTTTGTATCCTTCAATTTTATGTTTTTCCCTTCAATTTCTCAATATATATGCTAGAAATTGTAACTGTATTCTTCTTACGGGTTTCAGCAATTGTCTTTATTCTCATGTGCAATATGTCAGATATAAATTTAGTATATCTGTAAATGTACACATTCATATTATCTACAGAAACATAAGGTTGATTCTCATTAAATATTTTCCTAATAACAGCAAATCTAAGTTGCAAACTTAGTAATGGGGACACTGACAACTTTCAAAGCCCAGGAAAAGAGAAACTTACATCGACTTCGCCTTGGTCAAGCACGTAGAAGTTGTCCCCCTCGTCACCTGTGATAAACATTTCACAATAATATTGTACCTTTTCAAACATTTGCCTAATTGTGATGGCACCGCAGGCATTACCGCGTTGACATCATTCTGCCATCTTCAAAACAGAAAGCCATTTTCAGACAGCCAAAATTTGTAAAAGGTAATAAATGTAGCCAATTTATAAATGTAAAAGTTAGAAGTAATATGAACATTTGTTTTCAATGTAAAACTGGAATGAACCAAAAATTATGTATAACAATAATTCTGCTTCGCAAACTGCTGGTTATAAAACATATCCGACTTTGGCTCAACCCATATGTACTGCACTTTTTATAGCGGATTATGAAGACCAGTATTTCTTGAAATAAATTTTCACTAAATATCGTGAACAAATCAATTTATGATAGAAAGAATGCTTTACGATCTCATAACAAGATTCCAAATGAAACTGGCACCACGTTAAATCAAAGAGTTTTTCTAATTTCATGTATTCACGCTGTTAACCCTACAGTCCTGGTTGCCTTACCTTGTTGTATGATCACTTCGCCTCCATGTCGGTGCACGGGGAACATAGCGTCAAAAATGTCGCTGGAAAGAGAAACAAACGTCAAAATAAACAATAATAACGACATGCTAGAAGTTCTCATTTACCCAAGCATCTTACTCAATGTTTATCTGACTTAATGCTTCTTTATCAACTACTTAAGACCGAGACGTCCCTTCAGGAATGGGGCCTGAAAATTTACTATAACAGGATGTTCATAAACACCTCGCCAAATTGCATGCGGACACAGAATGCAAATTTCTGTTGGGTTGTACAATACGGGTGAGAACATTTTATTTGCTCCTGAGAATAGATTTGATGTGAAGCGCACTTAAGGATTAAACTAATAAATCTCTGGGAGACACAATTAAAGTAGAAATGAACAGTTAACAGAGTTAAATAAAAATGAGTACCGGTACTGTAATTGTCAATCGCACATCTGACATATACATGGTTGAGTTAAGAAGTGATGACCATTGTGAAAAGTTGCTTCAAGGTGGCACTAAGCCCAGTGACATACCTCCGTTCATTATCGTCTAGATGGGAGAAGAGGACATTCTTCGAAATGGCCTTGGATAGAGCAGCCATTGTCTTGTAGTCTTTTGGCACGACCTGCAACACACAAGGGTATCTCCGTGGTTGCACAAGGCATCTCCATGGTTATGCACAAGGATATCTCCATGGTTACACACAATGGCATCTCCATGGTTACACACAAGGGCATCTCCATGGTTACACACAAGGCATCTCCATGGTTACACAAAAGGATATCTCCACGGTTACACATATGGACATCTCCGTGGTTACACACAAAGATATCTCCGTGGTTACACACAAGGGCTTCTCTGTGGTTATACACAAGAGCATCGCCATGGTTGCACATAAGGACATCTCCATGGTTATACACCACAAGGACATCTCCATCGTTACACACAAGGGCATCTCCATGGTTACAACAATGTCACACATCCAAAATGGCAATTCCATTTATCTCCAACTCCATTTACTACACCATGATCAATGACAGAGTGACATCTTTTTCTTCGTTAATTTGTTGTAGAAACTGTTTGAATCTCAAGGAAGCAGTATCATGTTCTTTATTATCATCCATGCACGCAGAACAAGTATGACTTCCAAATCCCTTTGACAAGCACCACGCATTAAAACATGCCGTGACATTTTCAAGAAATTATTTTCTACCATCTGGTAAATGTCAAATGCTGAGAAGCAAAATAACTCATCCTTGCTGCATTTCCAGTTGGGACCGTTAATTTGCGTGTGGATAAAACATCTGCCAAGCTTATTTTGTACTAGGACTTTCTCTGTTGCTGCACCAACTATAGAACCAGCGTGAGATCAAATGTTCATCCCCAAAAATCCTCACCCCACCCCGGTGAGACTCTCATAATAGAATATTCACCCCCTCTGTGAATTTTTTTTTAAATCTCAGCGAAATCCTCACACCGGGGTGAATATTTCATGGAGGTGAAAATCTGATCTCAAACCAGCTCCCTGATATATTAGCTTAGTCATTTCACTGTACACTTGTGTGATGAATGCAAGGAAATATGTATTTAATCACAACGAGATGAGAGGAATGGAGGAGAGACATCATACGAGAGGAGTGGAGGAGAGACATCAGATAAGAGGAGTGGAGGAGAGAAATCACATGAGAGGAATGGAGGAGTCACATCACATGAGAGGAGTGGAGGAGAGACATCATATGAGAATAATGGAGGAGAGACATCACGATAGGAGTGGAGGAGAGACATCATATGAGAGTAATGGAGGGGAGACATCACATTAGAGGAGTGGAGGAGAGATGTCATATGAGAGCAGTGGAGGAGAGACATCACATGAGAGGAGTGGAGGAGAGACATCATATGAGAGCAATGGAGGAGAGACATCACATGAGAGTAATGGAGGAGAGACATCACATGAGAGGAATGGAGGCGAGACATCATATGAGAGGAGTAGAGGAGAGACATCACATGAGAGGAATGGAGGAGAGACATCACGAGAGGAGTGGAGGAGAGACATCATATGAGAGTAATGGAGAGACATCAAATGAGAGGAGTGGAGGAGAGACATCACATGAGAGGAGTGGAGGAGAGACATCACATGAGAGGAATGGAGGAGAGACATCATATGAGAGTAATGGAGGAGAGACATCATATGACAGCAGTGGAGGAGAGACATCACATGAGAGGAGTGGAGGAGAGACATCACATGAGAGGAGTGGAGGAGAGACATCACATGAGAGGAATGGAGGAGAGACATCACATGAGAGGAGTGGAGGAGAGACATCACATGAGAGGAATGGAGGAGAGACATCATATGAGAAGAATGGAGGAGAGACATCACATGAGAGGAGTGGAGGAGAGACATCACATGAGAGGAATGGAGGAGAGACATCATATGAGAGGAATGGAGGAGAGACATCACATGAGAGGAATGGAGGAGAGACATCACATGAGAGGAATGGAGGAGAGACATCATATGAGAGGAGTGGAGGAGATACATCACATGAGAGGAGTGGAGGAGAGACATCACATGAGGAGTGGAGGAGAGATATTGTACGAGAGCAGTGGAGGAGAGACATCGTATGAGATAAATGCCACAGTGCAGCACACTCATAAACAGCTATGATTAACTCATAAGGAGAAGGCGAGATGGCTTTAAATGGGCTCATTATGTTAGCTCAAGACCACAGTTTGTGACAGTCAGCAGGAAATGTGACATCAAAAGATAGAGTTATAATGTCAGTGCCTGTTGACAAGCCAATGTGTGGTACATGTCTTTCTTCTGGGAACAAATACCACTGACAGTTCATTATTTCCTATCCCTAAAACTGTGACTTTACATCCTACTCTCAAATGTGTCTTTATTTCCTACCTCATACTAAATTTACTTTCTACCCCAAACTGTGACTTCATTTCCCACCCTCAATTGTTACATTATTTTTGCGACTTCATTTCCAACCAACCACAGTGACTTTTCTGTGACATTTTCCCTGTGATTTTATTCTATCTCACTGGTGATGCAACACCGACCTGGGTCCAATACTCAATAGAAGCCGGGGCAACTTTTTTTGGCCCCAGTTCACTGATGTGTATGGGTGCCTGGTGATAGAAAGTGGTGCCATTACGAGAGAGAACAGGCTGGGTGTATTGATTGTGACATGGCTGACTAGCTGCCAGAGAAGCCAACACCGCCTCAATGAAGAGAGGAAGCGTGCAGTGACTACCGAAGCAGGGACCTATAACTAGAGCATTGTCAATGCTCCAGTTCACATTCTACAGGCTCTATTTACTGCTGCTTGGCTGGGTTTATGTAATCACATGGCATGCAATGGTGGGAGAGACAGAGGAGAGGCAGGGGAGATGAAGGGAGAGACAGGGGAGATGAAGGGAGAGACAGGGGAGATGAAGGGAGAGACAGGGGAGATGGAGAGAGAGATGGGGAGAACGAGGGAGAGACGGGGAGACGGAGGGAGAGACGGGGAGATGGAGAGAGAGATGGGGAGAACGAGGGAGAGACAGGGGAGGAGGGAGAGAAGGGTGAGACGGAGAGACAGAGGGAGAGACAGGAGAGGAGGGAGATACAGAGAGACAGGAGAAACAGATGGAGGGAGAGATGGGGGAGACGGAGGGAGAGACAGGGGAAATGAAGGAGTCAGGGGAGAGGGAGAGATGGGGGAGATGGAGGGAGAGACAGGGAAGACAGAGGAAGAGAGGAACAGGTGGGTGGTGGGAAGGAGACATGGAGGACAGGTAGAGGGGATGTGAAGAAAATGGATGGACACACCAAGGGAATGGGAACTTGGGAACAAGGTGGGAGACAGATTGAAGGGATGGGAAGAAAACAGGGATGACGGGCAGAGCAGAGGGGATTGGAAGGGGACTGGTGGGGGTGGGGAACGAGGGAGACAGAGTGAGGAGAGGATAGGAGTTGAGAGTGAGGAGATTAAAGACAGCTAGAAAAAGGCGTGAGACAGACAAGGAAGATGAGGGAGGATGGAGGAGGGATGGAGGGAAAGAGGGAGGGAAGGAGGAAGAGGAGTTTGTAGGCTATACACAGGCTATCACTCCATGGGACTACAACACGCCTGACATAATCTCAGTGTCTGACATAATCTCAGTGTTGTCCCATCTGATGACACATCTAATCTAATTCTCCTATGTCGCCCGCAACAATGCTGCTCCTGCGGATCTAGGACGAAGACGTTTTGAAGCTCCTACTCACCCACACACCTGTCACCAACAGACAGGTACCTGGACCTCGACGCCATTCATTATTGATTGGCAGCCACAACACAATCACACACAATTAAACACAGTCCTCTAAATCGAGGTAACAACATCAACCATGTGTACGGAAACTGGAGGAGACATTTCCTTCAAATGAATGCAAACTCAACTGAGTGCATGTGTTAGAAGAGTCTGTGTTAATTAATTAATGCAGGGTTGCGAATAACAGTAATGTCACTTAACACAGTGCCGAGTCCTCATCACAAATCAAAATTCGTGCAGTTTAGCTATAGTGAGTGATTTGTGTGCTTGAATAAACAGTTCAATTAAGGATCCACATTACAATTGCAGGTTTCCAATTAACACTTGACTATTCCATTAAGGCAATTCTCTGGGGAGAAAATCATATATTTATAATTTCCTTATTTGTTAATGCAGATTCCTGAAAATTTTACAGAATGTTAAGTAAATAAAAGTATGCACTTGATATTTTTTATTTTTTGTATCGAGTTTTGCCATGGATATGGCAGCCATCTTGGATTTGAAATGCAATTCTAAGATGGTAAATATCTTTAGACTGGAATGTCCAAATTCAACATAATTTAGTATGCAGATGCTATGCATAAACCTCCAGGATGCTATGAAATAACATTTTGAATAACTTTAATATTTTTATTTTCCAAATTTCTATAGGTTTGGAGGTATAAAAACGGAGCCAATAAATGTTCACGACACAGTTCTAACAAAAGTATGTATGTTTACAAGAATGTGTTTCCATAGCCCCCTAAGAGCATACAATTAGGATATACTAACAGAAATTTCAAGCAATTTAATTGAAAACCAACCGAGATATGAAATATGCAAATGTGAGAAAAACGTTTAAACAAACTCTTATAGCACATTTTACTAAGTAAAATGTCATTAGATCATTGAAAGATCACTGAAAGATCACTGTGTCAACTGGCGCACAATTCAAAGCATTACATTTAACTGTACATAAACAATTAGTGACATGCTCAGGGTATCTAGTATACATTATTGTAATGTTCAGTGTCCAGTGTCATTACTCCCAGAATGCACCTTGCTGAGTAGGTTGATGCATTGACTTTCTTCGCGCGTGCCACCTTACGTGCATGCCTCGCTTCCTTGGTGCTCGACCTGACGACGCGACTGCCACAGACGTCTCACTTTCTCTACAGATGACACTAGTTGAGGGCCCGGGATGATCCCCCTGCTGCATTGTGTCACTACAAAGGCCACGTTGGCTGCTTTCATGTCATCGAGTCGATCAGAGGTGGATCCACTGTTTATGATGGCTAATTGTGCAGAAAGACTGGAGTCGACAGACGAGTCCAAGTCTGCGACTGACAGCATGGATCCGAAGTGTGTTGCACTCACATGATGGGCACAACAGGTTCTTCACGAGCCCACTCAGCATACGAATGCGCACAATGACTGTCTATGGCTGAGTAGCACTGGGACGGTCAACGGCATCATTGGATGTCTCATCAATGAGGCGCAGGTATCCAAACTTCTTTTCAGTAGCAGAAATCCTCACAGTCTGTGATGTTGATGGCTGATCTGGAGGCCGAGCAACCTGAGGAGAGAACAGTTGTAATGTTATTCAAATTGTGCAGTAACATACAAATCATGCGTATGTTCGTCCAATTACCAATAAAAAATATGTGCCACATGACGATTTTTTTTAGATAATAATAATAATAATACTATTTTTCTATAGCGCTAATTCCCGCATGGCGGATCGATGCGCTGTACAAGAAATATAATAAATTAAATAATAGAAACTGCATAATAACAACTAATTTCACATTTTAGCCACATAATCTGGTAAAGTAAAGAAGTTATTATGTTATAATAATTGTAAGATTTGGCTAGAATATAAATATAATATAAATACACAAGGCTATAATCATGAGTATAATATGGAAGACTATAGTATAGTACCCAGATACCTAAAAGACTGTAGTGGCTATCATGCTGAATTTACCAACTCTCACTATGCCTATGGTAAACAAACATTTTGTTTACTCCCTTTTGATAGGAACTAAGCTTTGACAATGGCATACAATGGTGTAGGTGTATAATGATTTATATTTATAAATTGTATGCACATATTCTGATGGTTCAAACTACGTCTACTCATAGAAAAACGTAGCCATTACCTGATCGTCTTCGCCGACTGCTGAAGTTATGTTGCACTCAGTGCGCTGCTTTTCTCTCTCGTTTAACGAGCCGCTTGACTCGCTAACTTCAGCTGCCTTCGTTTACTAGCTTTCCCACAACTGTATAGCTCCTTCGACTTTCTCTTTCCATAAACCATGCTTCTCTTTTTGTCAATAAATCGATTAGAAACACATGAAACTTCCTCTATACGTAGTAAACAAAGGAATTGGGACACAAAACCATATTTCTAGACCAATCGCAGCGCTCCGTGCCAAATTTCTGCTCCATAGGGCCTTGGTTATTCTCAGATTTAGTCGTATTACTGCAGGCTATTCTATAAATAGGTTGTTCCTATCTTACTGGGGAGAACCGTAGCTTTCCAATGGTTAGGTGCCAAGTTGGATGTCGAGGTTTTGGCGCCACATAAACACAGATGGAACGAGATGATATTTTCGATTTTACGATCACTTGTGCATACAAAGAAGACACACATGCAAAACGACAGATAGTTATTCTAACTGAAAATGTAAAAAACTTAATAAATTTTTTTTTTCAAACAAATTTGCAAATTTTTTAAGACAAAATAGCCTTAACAGCCACATTTGTGTCATTTAACCCATTAGGCCCCAGAATTTTATTAAAACATGCCACCATGTTCCCAGGATTTCTGGCAAATTTCAAGCGATTTTACCTCCTTGTGTTAAAAAATCTGTAGAAAAAAAACTATTCAATATTGACAATTACAAGTTGTGTTTATTTTGAAGAGTAGTAATTTCTCCACATGCATGTATACATAGAAATAGGATATATTAATAAAATGTTGACATTTGATAACAATTTGCAAAGACAAAATAGTACATTTGTTAAAACTTTGAAAGTTGCGACTGACATTTGACAATGATCCCATGCTATAACCCTATGCAACTCAGCGAAGAAAATGTAGCTATATGTGTTAGTTTTGCACCACTGAAAACACTATCAAATTATGACGGTTATTTTTTAAAGTTACACCATATTTTATCATGACAAATATAGAAATAAAAATTTTCGAGATAGCGTGAACAAAACTGATGAAAATCAAGATTTCCGAAAGGGCAACACATGCACGTAACGAGCTGTTGTTGTTGCAAAATGTATCCACTCGGGTGTGGCAAAATTTGGTATGTATGCGGCCAGTGGCGGCCGTTCCAGGACTGCACAGGGCGGCCGTTCCAGGACTGCACAGAGCGGCCGGCCGTGGCCATTGTGGGGTCTAATCAGTTAAGGCCAAAAGGTTGATGCTTTCCTAATTGGACATGTCTTTTCACACAATATTAGACATTATTACATGGGGTGCAATACAAATTGTTGAATCAAACACTCATGATATGGACGGAACTAGTTATCTACAGCATGACATGGCCATCGCGTACGAAATGGCGCATCTGATGACGAAGTCAAGCCACCTGACTCCACTGTAAGTGGGCACCATATGCTGGATTCATGTGTATCCATGCTTTTCATGCTGTAAATTAACTATAGATGTTTGAAATGTATTGTCGATCAATTTTCTCTGCTTTCTTCAGCACCAGTTTAGAAATCCCCGACCCTTGCGCAGTGTTGCAGTTCCCCATTTCCATTCTCCACTGTGCACTTTCAATGACGACAAAACTATCATTTATGATATTCGCTTAGACAAAATTGTTATTGTTTTGAAACCGAGTGATAACTGATGGCACCGACATAGAACATACCTACAACTTTCAATTGAATTTAAGGTGTTTGAAATAAATATAAAATGGTGTCTTTACAATGTGCTGGCAGGTCAGCACAAATAATCTGACGTGGCCTATGACCTCGTCCAATAATTTGTGCTATTTCGCCACTGTCTCATACGATTCGTGGACGATCTACTTCGCACAGGTACCATTTGATATAAATACAGCTACTCATCCTAAGTAACCAGTGGTGATATTCCCGTGCATAGGACCTATAGGCCAATAATAGCTGGTCCAACCAGTAATCATTGGCAAATGCCATATTCCACCTTGATCTTTTGGTGGTACTGACTCTGTACATCTGTGTGGCCAGTAGTATAAATTAAAATTATTATCTGAGGTCTGGCGTTGATGCAGAAACATTTCGTGACACGACAGCGCCACTAATAACTATGCATTCTTGTTGTGGCAATTTGATATGTAGTCAGTAAAGTCATAAACAATTGTCGCTGAATTTATGAGCATTTCCAAATAAATCAATATTGAGAAAGTCACGCCTAAAATGTTTTTATGAGGTTACGGTGTAGCTCTTTCGCGTCGTCCATACATAGATGTATACATGATGACGTAGACAATGTTCGCACATATTAACGGGAACTAAATTAATCAGTAACAAGTCTGAATGTTTTAGGCAAAGCCAAAGAAAATACCAACAACAGTATGGACTTGAGCACTACATGAAATGTGCATCTTAGTGCTGAAACAGACAAGGATTTGGAATATGGGGGGCATTGGGCCCAATATATACAACCTGCCCACACTGATTAATCTGGTCAGATATTATGTCATCAATCACATCATCTTCGCAGACAGACAGATCTTTTCAAATAAGGCAAATTTTAGGTAAAAATACAAACAGATTACAAATGACTGTCATTTCCACGTTCAGTACCATTTTTATTAAACACGTTTTATCAAAGTTCTCACTTCCTGCCAATTTTGCAGGTATTTTAATACTTACCAACATTTCATTCGAAGTTGGAATGAGAACAAAACCAAGCCCAGATGCACAGATTCCATTACGCAATACTTATTTGATGAGAATAAAAATTTTATTAGTTTTTTCCTGATAAGCTAACCAGATTAAACGAAGGCCTCTTATCAACACCAGTCCAAATCAACATTTTAAAGATATGTATATGGTTAAATACACAAGTTTGTATAAAATAATCAATATATGTACATCTATGTCAATCGTTAAATACATCATCATGTAGTAATTATAAAATCTTCCTGTAAATTCAAATAGAAAGTTGAAAAAAATAACGGTAGATCTGGTAATGACTATTTAAAGTTGCCTCCTCAATTCGATATTTTCGCTCATCTCATTTCAAATTCATTTTGCGAAAAGTCAAACCTAGTTCGTCTTTACAACTTTTGTACGTAGTTTTTGTGAAATCATCAGACAAACTATTAAATTACTTAATGCTTGGTCAAACATCAATTGAAGTGAAAATGGAAATGCTGAAAACTCACCAATTTCACCCTTGCTAAAACATTGTAACTTTGTCATGTGATCGGCGAGAGTATGGAAGCCACGCCCATGATCGGCCTTGACCCGCAGTGTTTTACCATTTTGGATAACCACCATTTTGTGCCTGAACAGATGTAACAACTAAAGCCGATTCTTTAAATGATAAAAAAATCTGTATGTTACATAAAATATTCATACAGTACATATTTGGACATCAATGAACCAGATTTGTGATAGGCTAAATCAGTTGAGGATGGAGTTTTAATCATACGGACATTTAAATAATTTGGCTAGTGTCAGATTGCCGTGTCCATGGTTTGATGTATAATTAGCTGGGGTATTAGAAACTGGTGATAAATGCCACAAACGTTGGCCAGAAGCTATAGCGAGTTGGTTTTACCTTCTTGACATATGAAGCAGCATCCTCCTCTGTGCATACTTCTGAACTGATGGCTCCTCGTCGCTTCACCGATGGCAGCTGTTGTGGCGTGGGGGAAATCTCATCCTCGCGTTCATCCGTCGGTGGCATCACAGACTTCTCCTTGGCACTTTCCTCCTGTCAACATCAGTATAAGAAACAACATTACATATTTATTTTATTATTCCTATCTACAGCACGAGTGTCGTGTCTGTTAGTGTTACCATAAACACCCACACACACACCCACACCCACCCACCCACACCCACCCACACCACCACACCCACCCACCCACCAATGTGTGTCAGTTGCACCATTCTAGATTTAACATCAGGCTGACAAACCAACAAACACCCTTACATTCAATATACATGAAAGCATTGATTTTCTGTCCAATTAGTCGTATCTGCTGAAACAGCAAACCGGTTTCTTCCATTAACTTTTAAATGAAACCACAAAAACATATTCGTATTTCCTAAATTATCGGCGAACTAGCAACATGTAAACATCAACAGATGCTATCATGTGACTTCCACTTATATATCACACAAAACTGTGCACAATATGTATGACTACAGTGTTTGCTGGCATCATTTCTAAATCTGCTGCTAACTGCACAGCTGTTGGAGAAATGTGAAGACACTTTAAACACTTTAAACACGAAGTAGAGCACGTAGAAAACACCAGATGTGCATAAGAGGCACAGAGGAGCTAAGGCTTTAGTTTAGCAAAGTTCAAGGTTGCAGAAGAGTTTATTTGAGCATCAAGTAAAGGAAGTATTTAGCCATCTAATAATCACTACTACTCCACTGAAATCTCGTGCATGCATCATACAATTATTACACTTTTTAGGTTTGGTTAATACTATTTTGGATATGGCACATATATACTGCACATACTGTAATCTAAATTCTTCCCCTAATCATCTTTGGTTCATATGTAGCCAGTGATTAAATTCAATGATACAAAATTACGTCCCTACAACATTATAAAGCACCAAGCTCCAGATGGCAAGTGGACAATGATGTCTAATTAGTTCCATTTACTGAGCACTGTTACACACGTTCACTAGTCTAACTGATTTAATCACATGTCTATACACAATGTGATGATGCACCAAACACTAAGAAGTTGTCTTATGAGCTGTTTACATATTATAACTGTTGTTGGAATGCAGACCCCTCCCCTAATGTGGACATCTATGAGTGACACCACTTTGACCTTTACCCCACCACATGGAAGCACATGCAATACACAACTGCCCAGGTAAATAGAACCTACAGATTGCACGACCAGAAAGTTAATACTACTACTGCACCACCAGAAAGTTAATACTACTACTGCACCACCAGAAAGTTAATACTACTACTGCACCATCAGAAAGTTAATACTACTACTGCACCACCAGAAAGTTAATACTACTACTGCACCACCAGAAAGTTAATACTACTACTGCACCACCAGAAAGTTAATACTACTACTGCACCATCAGAAAGTTAATACTACTACTGCACCACCAGAAAGTTAATACTACTACTGCACCACCAGAAAGTTAATACTACTACGGCACCACCAGAAAGTTAATACTACTACTGCACCATCAGAAAGCCTGTATTGGATAGCATTGTTAAAAAACACAGAGCTCGTGCAATATGCATGAAGTAAGCATGTGAATGGCTGGCAAACTTCCTGTCGTATGAAAGATGGAACTGCTCAATCATCACCACCACAAAGCTGCTGGCATTGTCCCAGCTCCAACAGAGAGTACCTGTCTCAGACACTTCACTTCAGCACGTTCCATGTCAATGCGTGCATGTATGCGTGTATGTACGACTACTGGTCGGTCTGCTAAGACATTGCCACTTTTTCTAAAGCAATTATAAAGACATATCTACGAGGATGCGCTGTTTCGCAAGTGCAGCTACGAACATTTTGTATTGACAATGCACATGTGGTGTTTTATTTGGTTTATTGCTTAATTTATTACACAAGCCTATATTTTACTAACTTTTCTTATACCTCACAATCATAAATAAATAAATTAGATTACCCTATCCATTAAGGTTTTAGCATAATTTTTTTCTAAAATCTTGCATGGTAGAGCACCTGAGAACAATCTCAATTATATAAGCATTGGTAATATTATCATAATGAATATCTTGCCGCCTGACATGAAGTATCTTGGTGACCATTTCTTCCCCAGTGCTGTACTGCTGGCTAGACATAGGCATCATTATTATTCTAATCATGATTACTTACAACACATTACACTAGAATTGTAGGTGTACTCACAAATTATGTCATGATGCAATTACATCATGTCGTTACAGACTACAATGTGTCATCATCAACAAGGCAATTACATCGTAAATCAGATTGACATATAATTATTGACAAGTTCAGACTGCCTCACTTACGGTAGAGTAAATCAGTTAGTCCAATGTACTCGTAATAAAATTTCAACATAGTGTTTTGGAATGACATCACATTCATAAATTTATAGGGTACTCAATCATATAACTGCCTGGGATGAGCCAAGGTAATTCCAGTGATCACTCCACCGGAATTTTTCTTACAATGACAAAATCCTCTTGCTACCAAGTTGACGCAATAAGAAGGGACACATAACCATGTAACAATAACAAGGTTCACAAAACCGTGTAACAATAAGAAGAGACATATAACCGTGTAACAATAAGAAGGGACACATAACTGTGTAACAATAAGAAGGGACACATAACCGTGTAACAATAAGAAGGGACACATAACCGTGTAACAATAAGAAGGGATACATAACCATGTAACAATAACAAGGTTCACAAAACCGTGTAACAATAAGAAGAGACATATAACCGTGTAACAATAAGAAGGGACACATAACCGTGTAACAATAAGAAGGGACACATAACCGTGTAACAATAAGAAGGGACACATAACCATGTAACAATAACAAGGTTCACAAAACCATGTAACAATAAGAAGAGACATATAACCGTATAACAATAAGAAGGGACACATAACCGTGTAACAATAAGAAGGGACACATAACCATGTAACAATAACAAGGTTCACAAAACCGTGTAACAATAAGAGACATATAACCGTGTAACAATAAGAAGGGACACATAACCGTGTAACAATAAGAAGAGACACATAACCGTGTCACAATAAGAAGGGACACATAACCGTGTAACAATAAGAAGGGACACATAACCGTGTAACAATAAGAAGGGACACATAACCGTGTAACAATATGAAGAGACACATAACTGTGTAACAATAAGAAGAGACACATAACCGTGTAACAATAAGAAGAGACACATAACTGTGTAACAATAAGAAGGGACACATAACCGTGTAACAATAAGAAGGGACACATAACCGTGTAACAATATGAAGAGACACATAACTGTGTAACAATAAGAAGAGACACATAACCGTGTAACAATAAGAAGGGACACATAACTGTGTAACAATAAGAAGGGACACATAACCGTGTAACAATAAGAAGGGACACATAACCGTGTAACAATATGAAGAGACACATAACTGTGTAACAATAAGAAGAGACACATAACCGTGTCACAATAAGAAGAGACACATAACCGTGTAACAATAAGAAGGGACACATAACCGTGTAACAATATGAAGAGACACATAACTGTGTAACAATAAGAAGAGACACATAACCGTGTCACAATAAGAAGAGACACATAACCGTGTCACAATAAGAAGAGACACATAACCGTGTAACAATAAGAAGGGACACATAACCGTGTAACAATATGAAGAGACACATAACTGTGTAACAATAAGAAGAGACACATAACCGTGTCACAATAAGAAGAGACACATAACCGTGTAACAATAAGAAGAGACACATAACTGTGTAACAATAAGAAGGGACACATAACCGTGTAACAATAAGAAGGGACACATAACCGTGTAACAATATGAAGAGACACATAACTGTGTAACAATAAGAAGAGACACATAACCGTGTAACAATAAAAAGAGACACATAACCGTGTAACAATAAGAAGGGACACATAACCGTCTAACAATAAGAAGAGACACATAACTGTGTAACAATAAGAAGAGACACATAACCGTGTCACAATAAGAAGAGACACATAACCGTGTAACAATAAGAAGGGACACATAACCGTGTAACAATAAGAAGGGACACATAACCGTGTAACAATATGAAGAGACACATAACTGTGTAACAATAAGAAGGGACACATAACCGTGTCACAATAAGAAGAGACACATAACCGTGTAACAATAAGAAGAGACACATAACCGTGTAACAATAAGAAGGGACACATAACCGTGTAACAATATGAAGAGACACATAACTGTGTAACAATAAGAAGAGACACATAACCGTGTAACAATAAGAAGTGACACAAATCTGTTTCACATAAGCAGTGGGCTTGTTACTAACAGGCTGAGCCTCTCCTTGTCGTAAACTAGAGAACCACGCTGTTTGGTTCGCGTCAGCGTGGGATTATAACACAGGCCTCCCGACTTGTAAGGTGAACCATTACACAGATCACAGGTGCCTCATGCACCCAGTCACGTCAAGGCACACGGGCAACAGCTGCTTCCATCTTCTCCGTGCCAAGGTTCATCTCCCCCACGAGGCGATTTCTGTCAGGGACGGGAAAGTGTTCTAGGGAAGAAAATCCACGCTATTTGGAAATACGTTTCATGTATACCCTTGATGGTCCCTTGCTCTAATGATGACTTTTGCGTCCCTGTTCATGATATAATGCTTCTAACGATTCTGGTTTGTTGTGCCTCTGAGCCCGGGTTCATGTGGATTTAGTCGCTATAGAAGTTCTATTATTACAGTCATCATCATCAACCATGCCTTCTTCTGCACAGAAGGTTGGCACCAATGGATCGCCACTCAGTCCTCGTCTCAGATCTCAGTTGGCTCATTCTATGTCTTCAAGCCACGAGATGTGTTTCCTACACCTGGGTGTTTTGTGTCATAGGGGCTTTTGAAGGTTGTCACGTTGATTGATTTGGCATGTGTTACATGTGTGACGTTTCGGAACTTAATGGTGTTTATCAGATCTCTGTCGCTGTTCAGCTACAGCTCCATCCCATTATTTTCAGAGAATAGGATGTACATGTTGTTATGACGTTCAGGCACAAATGGCAATACAACACGACTAAACACTTACTTAAAAGCATTAAGTGCCTTGGGGCTTGTGGCAATGCATGCTTGCCAACACATATGCACACACAGCGCAGAACTCCATCTGCCATCTTAGGTGGATTAAAGTAACACTGACAGACAACTTTCTATTACTGTACATTGTGGGAATGCAGATTTGAGAAACACATTGCTGGTCAGTGAAGCAGACAGGAGGCTGTCATTGCCTGTGGGCTAACACCAGGGGTGTGGGTGACAAATCTGTTCATAGAATGATGTAAAAAAAAACATACCTGGGTCAAAAATTGTGCAAACACAAACTGTATATATTAGTATTCTATTCTTGACCTACACCCTATCTCTCCTTTCTCTCTCCTCTCCTCTCATCTCATCCCTCTCCCCCCCTCTCTCTCTATATCCTATCTCTTCTCTCTCCTTTTTTCTCTCTCTCTCTCTCCTTTTCTCTTTCTCTCTTCTCTCTCTTCTCTCTCCCTCCCTCCCCCCCTCTCTCTCACCTTAATGTAACAAATACTTGTTATTTGTTGCCAGAACCAAACAACCAAACATCACTTACGTGTCATAATTGAAGATCTAGCAGGCCCATCACAATCACCAGTGCTTCATTGATATGTCTCCAGATCGATACAAAACATGGACTGACATAATGTGTAGTAGTTAGTCAGTGTTAATGGTATCTGACTGTGACAGTGAGGAGACAGTAAAGTGCTAATGGTGCACACACAATGAGGTGTGAATCAACTTGTCAGTCACACAAACTCAGCTGGAGGCTACACTAGAATAGGGGATCAAACACGCTTTTCTATTTCATTCTTTTAATATTTTATGTTTAATAAAGTAGAGTCACTGTAGAGGGAACAAAAGCTTCCCGACTTTGTAAGATGATTTTGACCATGATGTCATCAGTGGAGAAGTTGATGCCCTCTAACCACACTTCACAAAGTATCCATCAACATCCAGGTGTCCAACAAGATTATCACGTTACCAACAAGAAACCTACCTTTCCTTTCATTGAGATGCTAGCCACACTGCTGCTGTTGCGTAAGATGTGACGAAAAAAAAAAACACACGCAGTCAGCTGACCTCCGAGTGTGACAGAGCGATCTTCACACGACCACAGCTCGTAAGAAAAAGAGTTAGTTTCAGCTGAACTTGACGATTTTCTCCCAAACGCCTGGATTAATTACAACTGTTGCATGCCAATGTCACAACGTTGAAGTGTAGATGTTTACTCCACTGCGGCCTCTGTCTAGGCCTCTGTCTACGATTGCTTTCGCAGCAAGCCAGCAGCTTCACTGACCATCAACTCAAGTGTCTCACCTACAGTGATAATGAATCTTGTCCCCCATCTTCTATGACAGCAACCGACCACGCTCCTGGCAGAAAACAACAGACACACAAGACTCTTGTCCGAGTACAGCCAGTGCTGCTGGCAATCACACTTTCCCTTTGCTGCTACTGATGCTGTGGGTGCAAACAGCTTTGGTGGAATTAAAAGCCTAATGCGTTTACTGGCCAGGTGCACACACACCTACTGATAATTAGTAGGCGGACGAGCATCAACGATTCCTGGCCAACAATCTCTGGACGACGACAGCGTGCCAGTAATATCACCACACATGTCGTGCCCACTAATATAAGATCTCAACACTTGCAGTTAACCAGGTGATCCCTGACACAGGTGAGGCCAGGACACCGACAAGACACCAGCCGTGGTCATTAGTCAGTCGCACAGGATGGTGAATGACCAATGCTTATGGATGAGAGACACACAGACAATCATTATTTATGTGACAGTCTCCACACCGTCTTCCTGCATACTGTCTCTACAGAAATGGCTTCATTTATGACTGTGTTATGAATGTGGTACCATTACCTTAGCAACCATGTTTCGCTAAGGAATTGCAATAGGAGTTCTACTTCAGTTGTCTTCTTCAGTTTCCTCCCATGCCATTTTTCAGAAGCGACATACACAGATTCCCTCTAAATGTGGCAGGCATAACGATATTTGAATCTTGAGTGGGCATACAGGTTTGAAATACATTCACGAGGGTACACCCACCCCCTTCCACATTCCTATCTCTTTCCCACTCCCTACCACCCATTCCCTTTTCCCAGACATCCAGAACTGTTGTATGGTAATGTGCCACAGAAAGGTTTGTGCCATGCATTTCATTAGTTGTATGACAACTACCAACATAATTATTATGCCACCTGGTATCTTCGCTATTATAACTGCAATCGTTAAGAAAAAAAATTCGTATTCTTTCACAAGATAATAGTATGCACTGCATTATTTCAGGTCCATAATATTATGAAGGACAGCTTTCTACAAAATCTCTTTATCAGTAACTGTGTTGGCATTTTCACCAGACTCAGGTCTGTCAATATACAAAAGCAATACATCAATCGCCACTTCATGCTGTGTGCCACTTCTGTGCACGCAACAATTAATCTCCTTCGCTAAACAATCCACATCCTGGAATCACTTATGATGTATTGCCCTAAGTGGGTTGACCACGCCTATTTCAGGTGCATGCAAGTTACTAACTACAGGCGTGGGTGGGTACAGTGCTGCACAAATGGACTAATTGGAAGAGGAACCGTTTCGGAAATAACTTGCAACCAGCCTGGTAAATGCTACCTAATTACAAAAAATTGGCATATAATGGCGTTAATTAAGGTATTAATGGTGCTGAAAATATGACAGGTGAGGGTGTCCCAGGTGAGGGTGTCCCAGGTGAGGGTGTCCTAGGTGAGGGTGTCTCAGGTGAGGGTGCAGACCTCGATATTAAGCTTTTGTACCCAGTGGAAAACAAAAGTGTTTCCAATACATCGCATTACAAGTTGAAGGAAGCAAGTTTGGGCGTTATTTATTTTGCCATTGGTGATGTTGTATTTCCTTCGAATATAAACTTTTTGACTGAAGTACAAAGTTACGGTAAAATAGCGGGTCCTGGAATTTATGGTGCTGTCATGATACCTAGTGGACAATCCGTGAACCAGTCGGTTTATATGAAATCGGTATGTCGAATTGCGATAGCCGATATGTATCATGCAGAAGAAAATACTGTGACATATCGATATACTGGTAACACAGCGCAACCCTGGTAAAATATTGGTACCCGCAAATCATGAGCTTCACAAAAAGTCCACACGTTATCGCTAGTAGTGACGTCATGCAGACTTTTTGTGAGGCTCGTACATGTCAAAACAAAATGGCAACCATACAAAGCAACAACACAAAATCAGATGAGATGAAGATTATGTTTAATTGTAGCGCCGGGGTGGATGGCAAGGACAAGCGATCGAAACGACGACCTGTGGCTGTGACTAATCAGATAAAAATGATCTGAAACTATGGTGGCCCACCAGGCCAGTAAAATATGAAAACTTGTGGCCCAACACAGCCCAAAAAAAGGACGCCAGGCCAGCGGACCAGTGTTAATGTCGAGGCCTGGGCTGTCCCAGATGAGGATGTCTCATGTTAGGATGTCTCAGGTGAAGGGTAGATATTAAGATGTCTGTCCCACTGCATTCGGCTAGATAACCTAGGAGTCTAGCACATTCCACTTCCTTTCCACTGCCTACCTAACCTTTGAATTGATTAGGGAAGGGGAACATCAAATAAATCAAATTAAACAGTCTACTTTCATACAAACAATTGAATATTGCAGAACTGTAAATCACTAATGACAGATTAACCACATATACATAAACCTCAGTGACATACCTTTGTTTGTATCTAGTTCCTACAACAAACAACCAAACAGCTGCAGCCGACGGAGTGCCACACCAGAATGATCACAGAGCAACTCTCTAATGGCAAGAGGAAACCATCTGGGAAATGACTTTATTTCGGACTTCAGCCAGTGTGTTCGAAGGTGAACATACATGTGCGTCCACATGCAGGCTCTAACAGAACATGGCCAATTAGTTAACTGTAACACTGCCTTTATCTAGCTTGGTACATAACACAAAACACGCTGCTGCTCAGTTGACCAATACAAAAATCAATGTCTGACTACACAACAATCACCTGAAGTGCTTTGCACTTCTCCAATTTCCATTTGCAATCATCTCCATCCTCAGTCAGTATCATGTAAGCATTTGTAGCCATGGCAACAAAACATCCAGAAAATGTGATGTCAACTGGGAAATTGGTGATTGCAACCGAATACTGCATCGTTGTCAGTAATTTCTCAGGTGTTTAGCTTTATGGGTTCAATACGATAGGCCACTACGGTATGACAGGCCACTATGGTATGACAGGTTGATCTGGAGTCTTTGGCTGTTTCCGCTATTAATACCGGTTTTACTCATGATAATCCACTATGTGGAGCCACATGTTACATATTGTCATCGTGGCAAATGCTTTACTATATTAATAGGGGTAATTACAGATCATCGTTCATTAGATTTTTTTCTAAATTTTTGTGGTTTCCTATAGCTGTTTGCCAACATCTACAATAGTGGCAATGAAGATAATGTTACTGATGATGGCAATGGCGATTTACCAAGTTATATCTTACCTAGACAGAGTGCTTGATAGCTTTAGCGATGGAATTTTGTTGGACGTTGGTGATGATTGGAATGGCGATAATCTTGAAGTCAGTGATGGAGGGTGACACTGTCACTAATAGTGGCAGTGTTTCTAACTGCTACACTGCTACAGATTTCTTTGATTGCTGGTTATCATGACAACAAAAAATAAAATTGTCTGGCTTGTTTTACTTGATTATTCTACTTTCAGAATATAGGGAGTTCCTATTCGTAAAATGCATTTTTGTTGCTGAAATCTTGATTTGAAGTGATGCCGCTGAAATGGTCAGAATATAATCTGAACTTAAGGAACAGTGTATGAATATAATTATCAGCATGTAAGGTGGTACTAGACTCGGTGACATTCATATTGTAGGAAATATTAACTTTCGGAGTCTCCAGTGTATGCTCGATGGGGCGTTGAAGCCCGGAGGGCAGATCAGACTGATGCTGACAAACAGAGAGAGAGGGTTTCGATAGCTCTGTCGAGCAAACACTTGAGACTCTGACAGCTAGCTAGACTTCTTTAGTATTCAAGCAGTTTTACTGGGACGTAGTTCACAGACAACACACCACCTACCGGTACTGATTTAATTTTCCATCGGTGATAAGGAAAATGATGTGGTAAAACCGATTTTTCATCATGGAATATGAGACACAGAGCTATACATATAAAGGAATCATATTATTGTGCATTCTTGTTCTTGAACAATCCACATATGAGTTTTCTAAAAAAAAAACAATGTCTGATAATTAGGTTACTAGTGGCAGCAGTGGGAATTCAAAATACTTTCCACCATTTTACATGCAGTATATAGTGCTATAAAAATTAGCAAAATGCTTTTACCATGTAACAGCATCATTGTACTCGGTGGCGTCTCCCCAAGGGCATCATCGCATTATAGTTGTGCTCTAGCTGAACCATGTCACCTCAGAAAACCACCACTGCCTCCTCGGGTGCAGTCCCATAAACAATCCAGCAAATTGAAGCCAGAAATAAACTCAACATGACATCTTGGGTACAATCCCAGCTGGGTAATTTGGCTCATCAGCCTGTCCGTGATAGCAGATAAATATTCTTGAAACAGCCAAATCTGCAGCAGCTTTGTGCTGCCACAAAGATTATCCCCATTTCAGCTGAATCAGCATATCATCCATGGGTTTATTATCTCCCTCATTTTAGCATTACTTTGGGAAAATCAATAGTAGCCCGTAGCATGTTCCCAGGGAGTAAGGAGCAGGTGGGAGTTCTACCTTGGGATTCAAGGAAGGTGGCCTGACTCCAATACACTGACCAATCCTACAAACAACAGCTGACCACTTCCGGGATATAACACATTCAGTTGGTTCAGGGTATGTTTTCTCAAGATGAAGTACCAAATATAGATATGAAGTGACATGTGTGCAGATGCTGTAGCGTATTACTAGAATCTGTTGCTATCATTCCTACCTAAAGCCGATGCCTGATGTTGCGGTTAGTTCTAAAAGTAATAACACAACAATGCCAGCTGAGACACTGAACTGCTTCAGTTATTGTTTTCGTACTCACTATTTTGTTTGCTAAATTTTTTCATTTGTCTTCCTCCCATGTTTATTGAGCACAGATTGTTGGAAGGACCACATTCAAGACACTCATTTCAGATGAGATTCAATGTGAACTAGTAAACTGTCTGAATCTCAAACAACACCACAGCCAATACTGTTTGCTAAAGGAATTTCCCATACATACTTGACCATACACCAATTCATCTCCAGCAAATTCATTGGGTCTTCAAACAATCTTCCATCAACATAGCTCACCAATACTTCAAAAATAGATAGATTCAATATAAAATCAAAAAGAATATTTTTTTCAAACACCGTCTCGGAGCCAGTTATTTATTTAGTGATCAAACTGTTTCATTTGATCAAAAAAGCACATCACTGGGGATTTTAACGGAACTGTTAAACTGTGATTGTTAAAATGGAGGGTCATGATCACCTATGCCCGCAACAGACACGCCACCTGGTGATGATGAATGAGCAATATGCCTTTGTTGAATTATAGCTAAGTTTAGTGAAATAAGACCTTTTTGAGACTTTTCGCAAAAAATTCCCATTTTAAGACTTTTGGCTAAGAATTCCCATTTTTAAGACCTTTCGTCAAAAATCCTCATTTTAAGACTGCACATCGCCTTCAATTATATATGTTAACATCAACAACAAAGCCTCATGCAATTACGCATTCTCCACCACACTGCAGGCAAGTAACTCTAACCATCGACCACTGACTCAGATCTACTGCACGTATGTATCACATGCCATCTAATCCCCTGACCGTGTTTGCATCGATAGCTTGAATATCAGGCAATTTCTACAAGAGCCTTCTGTGAAGCCACTGGCTTCGAGTGGCCAGCACCTCCGCCTCTGACGTCCATGCTACTTGAGTTGAATTCTAAATGGCACATTGCTACATTACATATTACCAGGCTGCCCAGAGGCTGTGATATGGGCCACAGACGCAGTAATGGAATAATATGCCCACTACCAGATTGTGTCTGATACAAGAACACTGTATGTTCCATAAGAACCTGCACAGTATGTTAATATGATGTTAAACTTTTTTTCAATACATGAAAGGGCGTTATCAAGTAATAATTTTTTTTTTTATTGCAAGTAATAGTAATTGGGTTTACTGCTACTAAAACAAACTATTGTACAATACATTCAACAGCATAATAAACATGTCATGGTTCCAGTTCTTGTACTGTGTTTTGTACATCAGCTCTATGGGTTACTGCTTGTATCTCATTACCGCAAAAACTCTGTCTATATCATTTGCTAAATAGCATGAAGTGGGTGAAACCAGATAGTGCATGCATCAAGATTTGTTGCTTTAATTGTGCCACAGGGTGCACTACGTTGTACCAGCAGCCAAAATTATGCTGATCTTCATAACATATCACACCCATCTTCTATAAAGGTGTCACATAAAGACACCAGCTGTTGCATTACTTTACATAATTAGGTAATGTTCCACAGATAATTGTGTGTCTCATAAACAACAGAAACAGGTTAGAATAGCACTTTGCAAGACATCAACAGAAACACTCCTTTGTTGCAAGTGTTTATACATATATATGTATATACCAATTAGTTTACATTCAATCTATAAAATACTTGTTACTGATTTAATATTTCAACACCTTCAACTTCCCACCATTGTTATCAATATTGTATACCGGCTTTTTCCCTTCCAGTACACATTTTCACATGATTTTTTATTTCCAAGAAATTGCATGTTGTAAATTTGTATGTCCTCTGCTACTACATCACAATCTTACGCTTTTATTTTGTCTACATATGTAATTTATTTTCACGATCACCTATCTTTGTTTCTTTTATTATCTGTGTAGCTATACAGATTGGTAAAAAAAACGTAATATAGACAGATATTATATCATGATACAATCTCTAGACTGTTGGGTGCCTTTATCGAAGAGCCACGCGGCACCCCACAATAACACAACTCAGCCACAACTGTGACCACCATAAATTAATTATATTGATTAACAACATATACAGCAAGCAGTTTGACAGTTGACTGCCCCACCTGCTGGGAGCAGACAACACTACAGGTGCCTGCTGTATACAGGACAGTGAGGACACAAGCGTGATCAATACATGAATAGACGGCTACTGCACATTCAATTTGTCACAACAGGAAGCATTTCCATTGGCATTTTCAACCATCATCAAAGCTGACTGTGGCGCCATTCCCTTCCCTGTGTAATTACTGAACAGTGCCTAATAGAAGCAAATGCCGTCACAAACAACACCCAAAGACTAACAAATACGTACAAAATTATCCAATTTTCCTCAGGAACACCTTCTGCCATAAGGTATGATCTCAAAACGCTAGAAAAAACAGTACTCTCAGTGTTTTAGGGGAAAATTCCTTGATATACGATGCCAAACAACAGCTGCTAACCTCGTCTCTCCTCCAGGTAACCTATTTTGTCTAGTATCATACATCAATATTTTTTAGATCACCCCAAGTAGGTGGTCTAAGGTCTAATCGACTCCAAACACCCACCAATTTTTTTCATTAATACTCACAAATAAATGCAATCACTGGAACATGCAATGCAATCACTACCCCAAATCACAAATTTTAAATTGATCACACAGGTTGTGAGAATAATACTAACTTCACCTAATCACACCCCCCACCCCCCACATTGAATAATGTTGCAATATACACATGTGATAGACTTAATCACTCAAGATTATTCTTTTGAATGACCCTTTTCCAATTTAACAGATACCGTATTCGACCTATTAAGCGTCCATGCCCTAATTAGCGTACACCCCTTTTTTAATCAGCAGGATCCATGATTATTGTAATTTGACTAAAGTGGAACTGAAAAGTGTCGCCATCTGGTATTAGCTAGTCACTAAATGAGACCACTAGTGTTAAACAGTTACCTTACAGTCTAGAGAAACAAATGTTGGTGTACGCTTACAAGAACAGATTCCTTAACATTTTTCCATGGCCCAATTTTGTTCAAGAGTCCTGTACGCTTGTTAGGTTGAATTTGATATGCATATTTGAGCAAAACCAATATAGATTTGATTCTTTTGATGAAAATTGCTTTGTGCTAGGCACACTATGAAAAGGTTACTGTTCAATTTAGAGGATAAAAGCTATGGTAAATACATCCCACTCTCGCCTTCAATGGCATGCTGCTGCACATTCGGAAAACCACAACACAAAGTGTCTGTTTTAATTATGCAGAATGAATAACTGAAGCAAGCAATGATGCATGCATGATCTCGCTTTACCATGCATAACAAATTTAAACACAATGTATAAATGACTTATGCACTATGCATAAATGAATCGCATACTATCAGTCATTATGTGTCAGGGATTTCCTGCAGCATCCATAGATTACCTTGTAAACTGGTTAAGTTTTGAGTTGCCTGGCAATGTCACAGTTGCTGTGTGAGTAAAAAAACGGCGTACAAGCTTCTTGAACGTGCCCATTCATTTTCACGTGGATTTCATATGAAGGGTTTCAGGGCAAGATGCGATTAATCTGTTTTTTTATTTTTGAGAAAAACTCACTTCTGTGCTTCGTCTTCAGAGTGTAAATGGAAATTTGCACGTGATATTGGAATATCTAAGATCAAAGCGAAGTGGCAGCTAAAATCTTATATAATTTATTGCAGATTTTAAATATGAAATTTCGCCCATTCAGAAATGTCACCCAAAGAGGCTTTTATCGTGTTTTGTCTTGAAACACTTCATATACAACTTGTGTTTCCTCCAGTTTATTGCACTGCTTCTTTTGACTCGGACAAAGAACCAAGTCATGTCTCCCAGTTGGAGTATGAATGACTTCCAGGCAACACAAGTCATGTCTCCCAGTTGGCGTATGAATGACTTCCAGGCGACACAAGTCATGTCTCCCAGTTGGAGTATGAATGACTTCCAGGCAACACAAGTCATGTCTCCCAGTTGGAGTATGAATGACTTCCAGGCGACAAAAGTCGTGTCTCCCAGTTGGAGTATGAACGACTTCCAGGCGACACAAGTCAAGTCTCCCAGTTGGAGTATGAATGACTTCCAGGCGACACAAGTCATGTCTCCCAGTTGGAGTATGAATGACTTCCAGGTGACACAAGTCATGTCTCCCAGTTGGAGTATGAATGACTTCCAGGGCGACACAAGCTACCATACTTTGGCCACATCGTGAGGAAAAAGATGGACTGGAGAATGAGACAATGCTGGATATGATAGGAGGCAGGTGGAGGAGAGGACGCCCAAGAGCTAGGTGGATGGACTGGGTGAAGCAGATGATGCAGTAGGGGCTGACACTACAGGAGGCTGTACTCAATAGAAAAAAACAAAGATGTTAGCCATAATGACACAAATTAGAGAATTAGAAACCCATAATTGAATATAAAAAAAATATACAGTACAACTACATTAACTTGAAGTACGGATGGACAGGGAAAACTTGAAGTACGGACGGACAGGGAAAACACTTGAATCTTTGATGTGTTCGAGATCAGTCTTGTATACAGTTTACACAGAGCAGTGCATCCTGGCAGGACCGGGCTCATGGTTCCAGCTACTCAATTTATCGAAGTTCAAGTTAACAAAGTTGTACTGTAATTAGATTTCACCTTTCTCCCGTCACCCACACTGAAGTTCTAAGACGAATTATTCATGAACCATTATGTGACCGATATCCGTGTTCTGATACGTCTCTAATCTCACCATAAATGCATTACGGCACGGAGTATATGTATATATATATATATATATATATATATGTATATATATATATATATAGATCAATATCATCTATAAATCAGACACGCTTGCACACATGCATGAACACCAGTGTTAATCTGAGTCCAACACAACCAGCATGATTTCCTCGTGGGGTTGATTAACTGTGTTTTGGCTGGCAGGAATTCCACAAAATCAAGTCTATTCCTTGTATAGTACTTTCTCCACCTGATCGGTTCATTCCCCACACAGTCGTTTCACTATAAATACTGTTGCACAAGGAAACACATCAACCAGCTAATAATATTTTTCGCGTTTGCATCATATGGACTGTCAATCACAGAAAGTTATTTGCCAGGAACTGATTGGATGAAAAAAGTCCAACAACAATGTGGGTACCTGTGAGTACTAACTACACAGGGTCCACAGTATTCAGGCTGTGTGTGTGGGGCGGCAGTAATGTCCACCAAAGACAGAACTGATTGTTGGTATGCAGAAAATGTCCAAGAAACCATACCCATGTTATCCACCACTTCCTGCAATATTGGTTTTCTCAAAAACTGCTGAAGATTCAGAATTGTCAAATTAAGTATCTGGACCATCAGTAGTTAAAATGCACTACCAGTACATAACATCTCTAAATAATGTAATAATTGTATGGAAAAAATAATGAAAATATACAAATGAAACTGGTGCATGATATTTTGACAATGAAAAAAAAATTATAAACTGCAGCAATGTGCAGTTCATTCCCCAAGAGGCAGCACGTGTGCAGACAAAATTACTCCAACTAATCAATGATGATGTAAACATCGATAAAGTGAATCCGCATGAGAAGCCGAGCATTATCTCCAGCTGACACCAGGGAGTTGGCAGCACTCAGAGTAACGGGGGAAATTATGAATAAATTACTTTACACACACCTACACCCTTGTGTGATTTACAGGACTCGACGAGTAACTATTCGACTGAACTGATTGTAAACACATAATCAATTTGTGCAATCAGTCTCCAATTATATACATGTAATCATAAGAACATAAAATCAGCTCTGCGAACTGAGAAAAGTTAGCCAATATTCTACACTGATGTGCCAGTTGGAACATGGGAATAGTCAGCATCTATTTCATCTGATTAAAAGATAAACAGAGAGAGGGCGAAAGTGAATCAATAAGACACTGGTCGAAGCAATCAGAGGGATCTGTAGCTAATCAGTAATACATTTATCAATCATGCATGTGTGCCTTTGTGTATACACTGTAACAGTGTTAAAAGAAAACAGTGATTGATGGAGAGAAAGGGATGTGAGAAAGAGAGCGGGTCTACATGTGCTACTCCAGTTCATTCAGCCATGTAAACTAGAATCTAGCAACAGGTGAAACAATGAGATGAATAGCTTTTGTGTAGCAGCTGCAGCATGACTGAACAGTTCCAGTGGAAGTTAAGCTTGTTTTTATAATAAACAGACATGCTAGGAAATGCTAAGCGATTTAATTGTTCCCAAGGACTAGATACCGCGCTGTGTATGAACGATGCTGGCACTGTACCTGTGTATTAGGTTTGCAGTTTGCAGGCACCTGTGTACGAGCACGCATGTTTCACTAACCACAAACATCAGCAGAGAACCAGTGACAGTATATCCATTATCATGTATTCGCCACCCAGAACAAACATAACACGAGACAAAGAGATAAACAGCGCACTACCAACTTCATCCTCGAGTATCCACATGCCACACATTAACGACCAGCATCCTCAATTACGGCGCTTACGTCGAAGCACTAATAACGGAAATAATAAGCTTCAGGGCATCATTATCCAGCTTCTCAGTGGATAGACTCTGGAAGGTGATGGTAATAAACATATGGTTATTATTAAGCCAACTACTGGCATACATAGACGAAGTAGATGAGGTGTGATGAGCATTTATTGCGCATTTAAAAGGTAAAACTGGAAATTAAAACTTCTCATACTAAGAAAAAAATGGACGCGCACTTCTATTGGGTACGATACCTATGCAATTGTCATGCTTTTCTGAAATAACCCCGTATTTATGTTACATTTTATGAAGTTGTTTGCGAGAGATAAATTCCCATTACAAGAAGGCAAGGCTAAACTTTGATGATTTACTAACTAGATGCAGACACATGCCATGCAAGTCACGCAACAAATGAATTCACCGATAGAACCACTCAGACACGTCCAATTTTGTTTGCATCATGACACTGAGACAAACATGTCCGATACACAGAGACATGTCTGTCTGCCTTCGTCAACGATTCCTTTTCCAATCCCTGTTAAAGGCATCGAATGGAGACAGCAACCAAGGACTGGAGCCGCAGCATTCAAGGCTCCAGTGCATGCTGGAAACGTAAACCCATTTATGGGCCAAAAAGACCTGACAGCACAAATTCGTTTCCCCCCACCCTTTGAAATGTAAAGTCAATATGCTAAACACTGTAGACTGGCATCCATCAGCTGCTTACATAAGAGATGACATTTCACCACTGCATGACATTATGCCACAGAAAGGTAACTCGAGCGCCAATTATTAGAATGCACGAAATACATTCAAACACGTCAACTGGTCTATAGATGGGCGGCAAATGCGCCTGTTCACTAAGAAGTGGCGAACACCATTAAAACAATGTTGTGTGACATCTTCAAGCACTCAATGACTAATCTTTAGGTAGCAAATTTAAAGTAACACCCACTCCCCCAGTCAAAAGAACCCTTTTATTACTTCAATCTTACAGCTGCAATTACACACACACAACGCTGGCAGATTGTGGATAAATTTGGCTCTGACGAAAAGTAATTTCATAGCATTTACTGTTGAGTAAAACTGATTTCATTTGGCAGCTGTCAATATGAAATAATTGCATTTTGAGGCGACTATTCAGCGCCGTCTTACAATGGCTTCTGTTAAGTCCATGCAGGTCAGTAGTCTGACTTATTGGCATGCCAAAATATATAGCGGTCTTTCTATGTTGTAAAACCTGGTTATTTTATTCCACTGCCAAACTGTATATTTTTTAATATAATATTTTATTAGGAGAAGAAAGATCAAAGTAGTAACATGTTTTGCATAGAAATGATTAAAATGTCATAAAATACTAATAAATATCAGTGTTGCAATGTTCAGCCGTAAAACAGTTGTTGCTCAAACTGAAAAAGATGACGTCATTCGGCAAGCATGGATGAACAGTTCTTTTTGTTCCTGCAATTTTAAATTCTTGTTTATACAATTTCTAACGATAAATATACCACAGCAATAAAGATTAAACCATAAAGTATAATTTTTTATTTAGACGTAATTTGAGATCGATAATAAAATTAAGAGAATTGAGGCATTTTAGTTATACGGTACATCACAGCCAGTGAAAACTGCCATACAGAATTTCTTTTTTACAAAGCCAAAGTCCTGTAAAATGGATAGATTCTATGTGAAATTAACTGGAACCCCTACAAGAAGGTGAAATTTACCATACAACAAACTAGCTGTTTATTTTGAGGTTTCTCAAGCGAATCCACATAATAGTTTATGATGACACTTGACAGCACGAAAAACAGTCATTTGAATGATACGTTTTGGCTTGTATCATTGAAAAAGTTTTGTTTGGGTAATAAAAATTGCAGCAGAAAAATCACCCTTCAAAAACAAGATACTACCTGCTTTCACGTGCTACGACATCATAATTTTTTTCATGTGGCTTCTGAAGCGAATCCACAGAAGAGTTTATGTTGACATCGTTGAACAAAGAAAACCGTCCATTGGAATGACAATTTTTGCACATCATAGAAAAGGTGTTTTGAATGCGCAATCAAAATGGCCGCTGCAGCAGACAAAGTCATCTTCACTTCAAAACAACATGCAAGCGACACAGCCCAATACAATTTGTACTGCACAGAGAAGTCAGTATTGGATTACTATACGTGGGTGATACAGCTGTATCAGGATGACTTGCTGGCTGACCAAACACTGGCCAATTGACTGGCAAATAAAACTAATAGTGTAAATTAAATCTGCATTACCTCCACTAAAGTCTTTAGTCAGTCAGTCACAGACGGACCACACATGAAAGGACACAAGTAATGAAGGTTTACAGCATCAAAGATAAGGTGCTGTGCAGTAAAGGGATACAAGGGAATTATACATGGTTCCCTTCAAAGGTCATGACCCTAGTCCCATTGGCTACTGGAGAGTCAACAACTCTCCCAGACGCTTCCTCTACAATCAACAATAAATTTTCATAATCTATTCCTGATGACATTACAGTGGAGAGGAAATATGAGCCTACTTTCTTATATTTCATTATGGGTAATGACATTTACTGCTTATGATTTAGCAAAGTGAACGGGTACCGAAATGGAGTATTCGTTGATGTTATTTATGACAATGTTTAAGTAACAGTAAGTTATTGTAAAACCGACGAATGAAACATTATCTCCTACATTTGTGTTGTGGCAGTGGACTGGAGTGTGGGGAAATATGAATAACAACACCACATGTTTAACTTGAATAATTAATGTTTAAGGTACCTGGGACTGCATTTTTTCCTCATAACAAGCTAGGAAATACTGAACTGAACGTCGACACCACAAATAATCACCGGGCACTAATGTCATATTTTGCCAATTTATCCTTTAAAAAACCAGTCTTTTTAGAAATCTGCCTCACTTCTTAGAAACGCTGACGATGTTTCCATAGTAAACGACCACGTGTGCTTCAATCTTCAAATCAGCTTTATTCGTTCGCCGTGAATGCGAAACATATTGCCTGGTTACTGTGATTCCAGTACACATCAGTCCTATATCTACTTAACTAAACCATGTCCTTAAACCAGCAAATATCAGTACTAACGTAACCATGTCTTTAAACCAGCAAATATCTGTGCTAACGTAGTTTATTGTGCCTTTGAAACTATAAAAACTTACATGAATTAGAATTACGATTGGTGAAGGGTTTGTGTAAAAAATACACTGGCTCTTTAGGTCAGTTTTAGTCATTCAACTTTTGCTTAACTTATTCATGGTGGTGTAGCAGACGTAATTAATTTATGTTAACCAAAATGTTCCTCAAAGTTATCAGTGACACTGTCATACTTATACTTATGCCATTTATTTCTTTGTGGATTTTCTCAAAACGATATAATTTTGCATTTTGTGGCTATTTTTTCACATTTACAAAATGTTTTAATAACCTTGTAACATAGCCAAATAAATAAAAAAATAAAATTTTTTATTCATCTGGAATATTATATAGTATTTCAGCTACACTATGTGTTAATTTATCTTAAAAACATCTACTGAAATTACTCAATTCAAGACAAGCATATAATATCCGCTCCAGCTACATTAAAGTTCTACCAGTTAGGTGACAACTAGTGCTGCCATGCTTCTGGCTCTGGAACCGAAACAATAGGCACTGCATGTCCCAATACGCACTGTGGGTCCCAATAGGCACTGTGAGTCCCAATAGGTACTGCTGGTCCCAATAGGCACTGTGGGTCCCAATAGGCACTGTGGGTCCCAATAGGTACTGCATGTCCCAATACGCACTGTGGGTCCCAATAGGCACTGCTGGTCCCAATACGCACTGTGGGTCCCAATAGGCACTGTGGGTCCCAATAGGTACTGCATGTCCCAATACGCACTGTGGGTCCCAATAGGCACTGTGGGTCCCAATAGGCACTGCATGTCCCAATACGCACTGTGGGTCCCAATACGCACTGTGGGTCCCAATAGGCACTGTGGGTCCCAATAGGCACTGCATGTCCCAATACGCACTGTGGGTCCCAATAGGCACTGTGGGTCCCAATAGGCACTGTGGGTCTCAATAGGCACTGTGGGTCCCAATAGGTACTGTGGGTCTTGGTTCTATGCCATTCCAGACCCAGAACTGTCCCAGCACTTGTTACCAGTAACACAGTCACAAATTATTTGTATTCTAAACTCAACTGTATCTAACGTCCATTGTCCACGTATTAACTATAGCGCGATGAGGCCGATTCGAATTCGACATTGATATAGTTTCTTGTCTTGAGATAAAACTTGTTCAGTTATGTAGTTGTTTGTCATTGACCTACTGTAGCTTTCTGTTGGTATATCTTAATTTTTTTTAAAGAGATTTCCTCTTAATACTGGAACCTTGGCAGACTCACACAGTGAATAAAAATGGTAATTGAGTACCGAGAACCGTACAGATCTGTGAAAACAGGAACCATGACAGCACAAGTAACAACCGTCTTAATTTGCACCAGCCATGCAGCACGATGCCAGGTCGCTATCGATCCACTTTCTGCGCGCAAGATTTTTTGTTCGTCCTGTGTCCTTACGAACTGATCCTTGGCGATCTACTTGGCGATCTAATCACACATGACATTAGCCATTTGTTCCAACGTTGGAAGGAATTCCACCCTCAGTGCCTTGCTGTACAACACTGAGACCGAACAGGTCGGTCTCCATTTGAACCTTTGAGCTCAGCATCAGATCAAGTCTTCATGTTCTAGAGGGCACAGGTGGATCCCTTCATTGGAACAAGCACGCCTATTCCGACTGATCTGAAGCCCCTGAAGTCACATTATTTCCATTCTACCATAAGATAATTAGCTAATAATTAGCTAAGACAGGTCTGAGCCGAGGTCAGTCCAGTTCTGTGGTACGCAGGCATTAAGTCAGTACTGACGCACAGGCATGCCCAGTCAGAGCTCTGTGTCTTCTTCGGTTGCCATATATGGATTATTGTCACTTGTCATTTCTATATTAATAATAATAATGTTTTATTTCAGGCAAAAGCGCATGTACAACGTATATACATACAATACAACTAAAACATATATAAATACACATAAAAAAGTACATGTAAAAGAAAAAATCTATATATATAAATATACACGTCGTGAAATAAAAGTAAATAATATACAAGTTAGAATAATATATATATATATATATATATATATGTGTGTGTGTATATATATATATATATATATATATATATATATATATATATATATATATATATATATATATATATATATATATATATATAAATATATATAAATATATATTTATATATATATATATATATATATATATATATTTATATATATATATATATATATATATATATATATATATATATATATATATATATATATATATATATATATATATTTATATAAATATATATAAATATATATATATATATATATATATAAATATACACACACACGTCATGTATTAATATGTATTATACATATACCAGACCTGGGGCCAAAGTACTTAGTACTCATGTACTCAAGTACATTTTTGAAATACTCGTACAAATTATGATCATGTACTCGTACTCATAATTTGTAGCGAACATATGACGTGCACTACAGCGGGGTGACAAGTTGTGTAAAATTCTAAAACTGTTGTTACATGCAACAGTAATGCCTTTCAGACTCTGTTTTTTTAAATTACACCAAAGACTTCAGTTATACATTGAACCACAGTATGAATTAAATAAAGTTGTTTTAATGGTACTGTTACATAAGTGAAATTTTTTTCTAAAACATTTGCCTGAGCATAAATACATGTTTGCTGACTGACAATATCATCATCGTCAGTAAGGTTATTGTTTATAATATGGCCAAGGTATTTACATTTCTCAATGTGAGGTAGTGTATGGTTATTGGTAGCAACAGGGTGAATATTTTTCTTGTCCTGAGGTTTGTTATTAATAACCATACAGTAAGATTTGTTGGCATTGTAAGTTATATCAAACATATCTCGGCACAACAATTGGTCAGTTTTCTGAGCCCTGAAACACTAAGTGAAAAAATACAAAGGTCATTGGCATACATCATATGGTTCATTATGTTGCCTTCATAAAGGCAACCAATTTGTAGTTTGTTACACTTAAGTCATCCACATACATGGGAGAATGGATTCCACCCTGTTTAACACCATTTGAAATGGTAAAACATTCACAGAAGCTATGACACCATCTGACAGTGAGTTTCTGGGTGCTGTACCAGTAATTGAGACTGCAATAAAAGAAGGACATCCCCAGTCAATTAGTTTACTATGATTGACTTTGTCAAAGGCCTTAGAGGCAAGGCCTTAGAGGCATCCAACATAGTGACATACATAGATGAGCCATTTGCTATATAGTGTCAAAAGAATTCTTTTAATAAAAATATGAGCATTTCAGTTGAGTGACGCTTTTAAAATCCAAATCGGTTAACACATGCAGTTAAAAAAGTAGAAACCCTGGATAATATAAAAAATTATAATAATTTACTAGCAACTGTGGCGAGAACAATGTTATTGTTGTCAGACGGGTCACCAGCCTTATTTTTAATTATGGGGGCTATAGTTGTAACCATCATAGCATCCAGTAAAAATCCGTGAATTAACATGCTGTTATATAACAGTGACATGAGAACATGGTTTTTTATTCGCATATTTAAAATTTTCGTTACTTACGCTATCAAGCGCTACCAAGGACTTTGTCTATAGGTATTGCATGTATTACATCTTGAATTTCCTTAACGTTAACAAACATTTGATCATTAAACTGTACATTGCTACAGTATTCATTGCTCTTCTTGATGTTGGCTGGAGAGCCAGGTATAGAGTTAAGTAGGGACTGGTAATGATGAAGTGACATATTCTTTACATTTTCCACACCTGAGGCACCACCAACATTGCATGGATTTGGTAATCTGTGTGGCTGACCATGGAATATGAGACACTTGAGGCTCACAGAGTAGACTCATCACGTTCTTGATATGGCCACTTCACTAGTGTTCCACATCCCTGGAACACCTCCGGCCCGGACGTGAACAAATAATTTCACCTTGATTAACTACATAAACGTCTTGACTATCTTGTACGTGGCATTACTATATTACAGAAATGAGTAATTCGGTTAGTTTGTGGAGTAAAACGTCTGGAACATACAAGTACTCTTTTTCAACAATTAGGCATTCTAAATTTTTTAGATCTAGTTATTATTATGTTTAGGGCTTTTTATAATGAATTACCAAGTAATTTGCTAATTTTTTTTAAACATTATGTGTCTGTATATGGTACTAGACAGAACGATTCATTCTGCATAATTCGCTTTCATACTAATGCAAAATCAATGTGCATCTCCATATATGGAGCAAGATTATGGAGCTCCCTTAATGAAAATATTACCACTTGTAGAACTATACAAGTATTTAAAAAGTGCTACAAATGAGATATTATTGCAACGTATTAGTCACAATTTATTTAGCAACGATTTTCAATTGTTACATGTTGTAAGTAATGCAAATATATAATTACACCACAGGGTGAACCATAGAAAAATATTGCACTTCTGTTCACCCTATTTCCAACTCACCCTTGTGTAGTCTTCACCAATTCACATTTGTTGCACATTTTGTTAGTAACTTCTTGTCATTTATTGTAACTGTGTGTTGGAAAAAAGGATTGATTGATTGGTTTTCAAAGACTTCCTCACCAAGGCTCTAGGGTGGCACCTTTCCGCCTTAATGCACCCCCAATGTAATTTTTAAACCGGACAGCATTAAGTCAATATTGTGATACAAAAAATTAAGGTTTCAAAACTTATTTAATAACACATGATAGTATTGTGCATGGGTTGAGGGTTACCGAAATTTTCTGTGTATAGTATGCCCCCAAGTATAATATACACCCTGACTTTTTGCTCAAATCTGACTGAAATCCTATATTACCCCGTATAATATGTACTCCAACAAAATTAGCATCAAACCCCGATTTCCATACTTCCGATAATTTGGTTGAAGCATGGTTTAAAGTTTCCCTGGTGTAGTTTTTCGGTCCAAGCATCAGTGTCTTATGCTGTGAGTGTCATTTACTTATATTATCACTCTCAGTATACAGCAAAAGTGTGCAGAATACAATATTTTTAAAGGATATATATGGTTTTTGTACATAGAATGTGGAATGACTGAATGAATGCATTGGTATAGAACAAATGAGTTAAGAATTGTCATTTAGCAGCGTAAATAATTTAGGCCAATCCTGATTACCGTGTATCTGTCTGAATTTTTTTTTAAACTTACCATTTATAATATGAACCTGGATGTTTTTAGGAAAAAATTGCGTATTATACACGGAAAATTATAGTCATGTAATATTACCCACACATATTATGTTAATGAAGTGTTTAGTAGAGTTAGCATGGTGAGCATGTTCTGCTTGAAATATTTGGAAATGGTATTACAATCATATCTTAATTTGCTAAAAGTAGAGCACTGAATCGGCCCGGGGGAACCAATACATTCCTTTCACTGAATGACATGATTCATCTCTGGCAGGCCTCCAAGAACTACCCTGGAGCCCTCAACATTCTACAAAGCTACAGATTAAGTTAATGTTTACAGATTACCCGGTAAGCTAATAATGTTGAATAAGACCGCACATAAAGATAAAATTATTCCTTTTCTTTAGCTCTTTACGACCATTGGGCATGCAGGATACCCTGCTGACATCTCTGCCATGGAAGAGATTACAGAAATATTCATAAGACCATTATTATTGGCTTGCAATCGTGTTGGCAATAACTAGTGCACAGACGAACATAACTATTATAAAATATATATTTAATTTTTACATTTTTACAATTTTATAATGGAATATGCATCTAGTTAACTTGTCGCTAGCATGCATTTTTTGTAAGATACATGAAAACAAGAAACCACATTAAACCATTTGTAATGTTACTATTGGATGCAGATACATTTTATAGTAGTGGATTGGATATTTCCAGCTTTGGGGTGTTTAAATGGATAGCATAGCAAATTAACCCCAGCGTGTGAAATCGAGTGAAAGAAATTGCCAAGTCTCTAATGAAATGTATTGAGTCCCCCCCCCAAGTCTCCAGCATGAGATCTATGTGGTCTAACCACATCCCCGTAAATAAAGATAAGCTCCCATTAGCAAACTCCTGGGAATTTACAGAACTGTAAAGATAAAACATGTTCCCATTAAATACTACTGCACTTGTCCGTTACATAAGACTGTTTCACTAAAGTACACACATGTATTAACACAGTTCAACAGTGTTTGCTGACATGTGTTTTTGCAGAAATTCTCTTTGTTGTGAAACATTAGTAAATCTCTACATCATTTCACTTAATATCTTCAAAACAAAAGTTTACCCCAAAATGGTTGGTATATTTAATAATAATTACACAAGTGCCGCTAATTGCACTTTGTAAATTACAAATTTTCACCTAAAATGCAGGAAAGCATCACAAAAGCCCATGGGCACATTGGCACGTTCGCTTCATTGAAGCTAACCATAACAGGCAAAATTATCTGCAGGTCAATAAATTATCTTGATGGACCATAAGCAATTGGGTTGTGCCACACTTCATTGAAGTAGGATGCTTTCACGTGTTTATACATGCCAGGTCAACAAGACACTGCCCCTTACTGTGACATATAAACCTTGGGAATGAGTGCATGGCGCCAATCTAATGACCCATGCAATAAAACGCCTCTGCTTGAAGCACTAACCAACAACCATTGCTGTCGGGCCTGTCAGATTACTGACAAAATATGATTACAATGTTTACACCTCTCCAAGATGCGTGTTTACATTATAGTCTGATACATGTTTGCATTACCGTCTAACAACGATCATCAAACTACCCAATAGCTGAAAAATATTTACACAAATGATCCAGGACAATAATGAAGCTTCCTTCAGTCGCATGTAATTAATCCGTCTGTTGTGACTAGTGAACTGGAAAATAAAATTTTCACTTGAACAAAAATGAAGAAATTATATTTACCAAATCGTAATGTCACACAACCATGGGCAGAACAACTGCAAAATTTCAACATTAGACTTCATCAAAAGTTACTAGCCTTGACATGGTTACATATGATATTCTCTATTACTATTATCATATATTACTGTATTGAAGATCACGGTATTTTGAGTAGACATGAGCGAACTGTAAGAGTGTCTGTAAACACAATAGATGTGAAGATGGGACATGTGTCATGTTCACTGGGGATTATGGTCATATGAAGTGACAGCCAGTCTCTCCAAAGACAAGCTGTTGGCTCCTGTGATGGCTAGCATGCTGCCAGAGTAAATAATGCAGCTAGACCCTGTGAACTGTCTTAAACAACTGTCACAGATCTCGGCAGGCCTCCTCTTTCATACCATCTGTCTACTAACTCTACTGGCAGCGCTATTAATATTCTAACAACCCTTATGTCCTGGACAGCTTTTCATAAGCTGCCATCTTCCTTAGGGTGTAAGGGAAACAAAGAATAATGAAAAATTAGGGAGGGGGCAGGGAGAGAGGGCGATGGGAAAACAGTGAAGCAATGGAGGATGGAGTAAAAGTGAGGGAGGGACTGATGGATGTAAAAGTGAGGGAGGGACTGATGGATGTAAAAGTGAGGGAGGGACTGGTGGATGTAAAAGTGAGGGAGGGACTGGTGGATGTAAAAGTGAGGGAGGGGCTGATGGATGTAAAAGTGATGGAGGGACTGATGGATGTAAACGTGAGGGAGGGACTGGTGGATGTAAAAGTGAGGGAGGGACTGATGGATGTAAAGATGGGGGACTAATGGATAGATGGAGTAAAAGTGAGGGAGGGACTGATGGATGTAAAAGTGAGGGAGGGACTGATGGATGTAAAAGTGAGGGAGGGACTGATGGATGTAAAGATGGGGGACTAATGGATAGATGGAGTAAAAGTGAGGGAGGGACTGATGGATGTAAAAGTGAGGGAGGGACTGATGGATGTAAAAGTGAGGGAGGGACTGATGGATGTAAAAGTGAGGGAGGGACTGATGGATGTAAAAGTGAGGGAGGGACTGGTGGATGTAAAAGTGAGGGAGGGACTGATGGATGTAAAGATGGGGGACTAATGGATAGATGGAGTAAAAGTGAGGGAGGGACTGATGAATGTAAAAGTGAGGGAGGGACTGATGGATGTAAAAGTGAGGGAGGGACTGATGGATGTAAAGTAAGGGACTGATGGATGTAAAAGTGAGGGAGGGACTGATGGATGTAAAAGTGAGGGAGGGACTGATGGATGTAAAGATGGGGGACTAATGGATAGATGGAGTAAAAGTGAAGGAGGGACTGATGGATGTAAAAGTGAGGGAGGGACTGATGGATGTAAAAGTGAGGGAGGGACTGATGGATGTAAAAGTGAGGGAGGGACTGGTGGATGTAAAAGTGAGGGAGGGACTGATGGATGTAAAAGTGAGGGAGGGACTGATGGATGTAAAAGTGAGGGAGGGACTGGTGGATGTAAAAGTGAGGGAGGGACTGATGGATGTAAAAGTGAGGGAGGGACTGATGGATGTAAAGATGGGGGACTAATGGATAGATGGAGTAAAAGTGAGGGAGGGACTGATGGATGTAAAGATGGGGGACTGATGGATAGATGGAGTAAAAGTGAGGGAGGGACTGATGGATGTAAAAGTGAGGGAGGGACTGATGGATGTAAAAGTGAGGGAGGGACTGATGGATGTAAAAGTGAGGGAGGGACTGGTGGATGTAAAAGTGAAGGAGGAACTGATGGATGTAAAGATGGGGGACTAATGGATAGATGCATTTTCCATGGGCCATAAGCCTTCTGGCAGTCTGGCGTATTATTCCCTATGTTGTACTTCAAACCTTTCACAAACACTACATCAGACCTAAATGGAACCATGCCACTAATGCAAGCCACAATGGAGTTCTTTCACCACTCCAGGCAGTTGCATGCAGTCAACCATAGGCTACCATGAGCTGCCAGCTGAGCAGCATGCCGTCGTACAATAAAACATTTGTTTGCAAATAAAACAAAATCGATATTTTTTGTGCATGCACAACTTGACACACAACTTGCTCCTGCACAAAACAAATTGCTGTCGAATAACGCTAATTAAACCGATGTTAGAACTAATCTAAAATTCAGCAATCATTAATACTGAATGCTATTATTCAACCCTAGAATGTATAGCATCATAAATATGCACAATGGTTAATACTAATTTTTTAAGTACTTCTGCTGTGTAACCACGTATTGCAGATTTGCAGGCATTGTGCACAACAGACAACAACTGTTTGTCAATGGAATAACACAACACAATCAATGGTGCCACTCTTGTATCACTACAGTAATTACATAGGTGTTAAACTGTTAATACAGATAGGTTATTGCTGTAGGTGAAACAAGTCTGTAAATAGTGCAGCAAGTTTTCCATGGATGACACTGGGCGGGCAGTCTAGATCAGCTGTTTGAAGTCCCTGCCAATCTCCCTGAGACGTGAACTACAGGAAGCAGCCAAGGTCGGTGGGGCAAGACCACTTGAATGCTGCACAGATGCTAATAAGGTACTTTGATTGTGATTGATACCACATGCTAACAAATCACAAAAGGTAAATTCTGGAGGCTGTTAATGTTTGCCTAAGCAGGGTAGGACAAGATGTTGTACAGTTGCTAAACACTACTCTGGTAGAAAGCACATGCAGACAAATCAAAAAGGTAAATTTAGGAGGCTGATGATCTTTGCTGTAATTCGCTATGAGGCTGAAAAAGCTATGGCTTTGAAGCCGGGTTTTTCTGCATACAAATATTATAAGAGAAATGTATCATACATAACAGAGTGAGTGTCAATATGCAAGTGCTCAAACATTACCCATAATTATTGCACTTAACACAGGTGTAGATCATTAAATTACATCATTACCAACACACCAACATCATATGTGACATTATACAGCAACAACAGTTATATGACAACAACAAACTTTGTCCCACAACACAAAAAAACAAAAACATGTGTGTTTATGCATATAACTGCAGGAATTCTAAGAAACTAGAGAACACTACCTGGGTAGCCTGTGCTTCAGCCTTGTCCTCCTCGACTACCTTCTCCTTCATGCCTTCCCCAGTCTTTTCCTCCACGACTTCCCCAGTCTTTTCCTCCACGACTTCCCCAGTCTTTTCCTCCACCAGTCCCTCACTCTTCCCCACCGCTTCAACGACATCCTTAATCCTCTGCTGTCCCTCCTCACCCTCTTCCCCACCATCCAAATCTGCCTTCCCTACTGTCTGCGGCTGATCCTCCTTAGCAGCCCCGTTTCTGCCCCCGTTGTCCTGTTTGCTTGCAATGTCATTCTTGAGGGTACGCAGCTTGTTCAGGGCGTTGCCCATGCTGCTGGCTGTGAGCTGGCCACAGAGACACTGGGTGGACGAGGCACTCACAGCTGCAGACACCACACAACAGTCCCAGATCTTCCAACTCAGGCCTGTCAATGACCTGTCTGTGATTTCTCCGTAGCTCTGGATGTGTTCAGCCAGTCACTGCAGTGGGCCTGCCATGCTCTCACTAGCATTGGAGCTGCAGCAGGCAACCACCAGTCACGGAAGACCTATATTTGCACTCTGTGAGATAATTGGTCTACGGTGTATGTGAAATAACACCCAGCCTCTTCCTGGTTGATGTTGCCTAATCAGTCCAGACACTGACAAGATTACAAGGGACTGACCACCCTACTGGTCCACTGTCCAACTGAAGCCTACCTAACCCAACCCCTCAAGTGACCTCCTCCTCTCATAGGGATCCTCTCAACGAGTCCACCTGACACCAATTGCATCAATGGCTGGGCCAGTAAACTGTCAGTGCGACAGTACCGCTTGTGTATGCTGCACTGCTTGTGTGCGCGGCACCGCTTGTCCCCACTCGAGCGCCACAGCATCGATCATACACAAATCTGTGACGACAATCGAGTCTTGATAGGCAATCTAGCCAGATGACACCTAGGCATCTGATTCTGTTAATCAATGTTTATCAGTGACCAACTGTCACTCATGTGGATGTCAACAACGACACTTGACACAAATCAGGCAGCCGTGTGAAGACCGACGTTCCCTTGCATGTCCTGCGTGATGGCACTACCGGCCTTGGTGTGCTGCTGCTGTCGTTGCTGCTTTATCACAAAGCACACAATCAATAATACGGCATACAGTGTCCATACAGTGTTGGGCAGGAAGTGGGGTCCGGAAACTCCTCACGTTGCATTAGCCCCAGCACCCCGTTCACTGTCTACAGCACAATCTCAATCGAGCAATCTCTCCGAGACATCTTTATTAAATGTCATGGGACATGGCGCGTGGAATAGCGATGTCCTGAGGCATCATGGTTCAGTGCTATAGTTACACATCCGAATGGGTGTCTCGACAGATCATGCAAAGCATAGTTTGATGTTTAGTTGCTTGACGTGATGAATAGCAGATAAATTTGAGCAAGGTACTTGTAGACAGGGAATTACTGTTCTCTATCAGTAAATACAATAGAACACAATTTTACTAACTATGTCATAAGAGCATTGAGAACAACCGAAAAAGTTGGATTCAAGATTGATTATTGGCATAGTTTTTCCATGACACAATACTGATCACATCATACATTAAGGTGACAATTATAGTTTACTGCGGGTGAGCAGATTCCTTTAACCTGATAAGCCCTGAATTTCTGGGGGAGTTGATTTTGTTTCAACCCATGGGATTATGAAATGCACTGTAAGACGTAAAGTCTTTATAAAAACCCTTACAATATATACATATTCTGAATCACAGAATATTTATCTTACCAATGGTAATAACACTATCAATGTTATGATTAACTGTGGCTAATTAGCATATAATTAGCATATGTAAACAATCGCAAAGTGAAAAATTAAATACGAAATCTAGTTTTATTTCGTCACTCATGGACACAATAAAGCACAAAATGAGGCAAATTTAGTACTGCAAGGTAGGCCTACATGTCCTCTATGAGCAGCAAGAGAAATTATAATAATATCTGCATTTACCTGTGAAATATTACAATTAGCATGCAAGTACTATGATTTTGGTTGATCGCATATATACATATAAAGCACACAAAACTGTTCACAAAATGCATAATAATGAATGTTTCATAGGTACATGTAATCTATTGACACATATATCAGAACACACCATGTATTGTAGTATAATAACTGATGGAAAAGAAAAATTCAAGGAATATAAATGCAGTAATTCTGCAAATGTGAGTCAAATGTTACGTCAAAAGACTATAAATACAGTAAAAACACATCACTGACACATCGATGTTGTTGTCTTGGCCGCTACTAATGTCATTTACATCCGAATTATCGGATGTAAAACCCAACAGATGCAATGCCCGCTCATAGTCTTCATAACCATGAATCGTAAAACGTTGACAAAATATCGGTCACTTTAAAAAAATTCGCAAAAATACTAATAATTGACGGATCGATTCGAGAAACGGCTCAAAACGTCCGCACATGTGTTGTTTTCATCCGGGCACCAACAGCATAACCAAAGCGAACGAGCGTGGCGCCACATAGCGATCAATATGAACACTACATCCCAACACCGAAATTTCGGTGTTCAGGGTGCATCAGGTTAACAGCTCAGCCATAGCAGAAACAATCACAATTATTTTTCAGTACTAAAAAGCAGGTTAATCTAATGAGAATATACCAAACAACACATGAGCAGTTGCTTTCACAGCGTAATACCACTTATGATGGATCAGCTGCACCCATAACATTCAAATCAATAAAACTTATATTTAGCGGCATGTGGGACAAAATTAATAAGAGTATTGATCAACGCAAGCCTCGCCTAACATTTGAATCCGTCACAATCAGCTCGAGAACTCATCGATCTTCCCCATTTCCTAATGCCAATGTCTTGAAAGGTCTTTAACTCTGTATATAGGTCAATGACATTAGAACGCAAATTGCATTTTAACACATAAAATTATCGTATGAATATATTAATTATGATTTGCCAGTCAATGTGTGAAGTGGTATGATTTAATAATAAAAAAGTCAGTCTTCACATGTATTATATACGATGTTCAATTTGTTAAAACTTACTGATTTTACAGTAGTTCAACAACATTAACAAGTGTATATTTCAAATCAAACAATTAAATGTTAATTATCATTATTATGCTCAATGGCTATGACATCTGACCAATAAGAAACTATAAAAATGACTACCAATGGTGACCTACCTTTACAAATAATTTTTTTTAATCCGACCATCTCATTAGAAAGATGCACTTGACTGTGCCATCTGAGCAAGAAATACCCAACAGCAACAATACTGTTGTTGACGTTGACATGCCCCCTGACCCTAGGAAGAGGGCAACAGAGTAATCAACAAAGTTCTGACACAGAGTTCAAGCAGAAAGCTAATAATAACAACCAACAAGAATGTAGGCCATAGTACAGAAGGGGCAATAGGCTGTACCCGTAACATAGTAAAACGTTGTATTATATAGTTTACCACAATAAAGTGTACTGAAGGCTAGCCACTTTACATTTAGTGTAATTCTTTCAAACATTACACATAATAGATACTAGAATAAATACAACAAAATGTCAGGCATGTAATTTTTTTTCATCTGTGCAATACTAGGATTTCCCAAAGGTGAATCATAAATCTTAAACTGAGAACATTGGGTAATTCACCTTAAGCTACTACCGTAGGTGACAGCGTTACAACTACAAAGGTTATACATTTCCCAAGTGATTATTACTATCGTTAGTCTGGGCTGTGACAAATCATATTTCATCTGACGCACACAAAAGGCATTTCTTTGAGAGACGTTCTCAGCCACTTTGGGACATGAAAATGACATTAGAAAAAGCTTGTGTGGCGTGTACTGCTGCCACAGGAAAAGGACCCTTGCACCAGGAACATGGCAAAAGGAACAGAGGTAGCCTTCATACGTCATACTGATACAAGAAACTTAAAACAACTGAGCAAGCCATTCCAGCATGAAACCAAGGATACTAGTTAAATTGCTGCAACATGTTTATCTGTCATCCCAAAGAAAAAAAACAGCTAAAACACATTCTGGCTTAATTAAGACAGGTTACTACACTTACAAGTAATGGGCATTTCTAAGGTTACTGATAAGCTTTTTATAATTCACCCCTATCTTAACCCAGGTTTTATCTATTCTATTTTTTTAAATGTTAGTAGAGGGTGCAGACATAATATTGTTGGGCAATGAATTCCATACATTTCCACTCTTTGACTAAAAAAATTGGCAACTGCATAGCTTCATACATTGTTGTTGTTTAATGTTTTACTGTGGCCTCTGAGGTTATTTAGATTAATGTTAAAAAATGTATCTGGGTTTATGTTCTCCTTCCAAGTTAACAACTTAAAAGTCTCAATTAAAGTCTAGTCTATATAGTTTTAGTTGTGTTAATCTTTCCTCATATACATATAAATGTAAATATACATGTAAATTCCTTGAATCCTATTATCAGTTTTGTAGCTTTGCGCTGCACTTTCTCAAGCATTAAAATATCTTTTGCATAATAAGGTGACCACGCCTGTACACAATATTCTAGATGTGGTCTAATATATGTATTATAAACAATGTTGAACGTTTCTCTGTCAAAGTGAATAAATGTTCTCTTTACTGAACGCAGAACCACCATAGCTTGTTGGGATGCAACGACAACTTGTTTCTCGCATGTCAAATTATTTTAAATCCAGACATCTAGATCCTTCTGTTGAACTGTTTCTGTTAAAACCATATTATTATTTTTGGTTGTCATGGTATACTGGAATTTTGGATTGTCTTTGCCTATGTGCTTTTACATTTACTTTTGTTGAAAGTTATGCACCATTTATTACTCCACTCACTTAAATTATCTAAATCAGCTTGTAAGATTCTACAGTAAGATTTGTTTTTTAATGTTCTCAATATATCAGCAAACATTTTTACATTACTATTTACTGTCTCTGGTATATTATTTACATACATTAAAAAGAGAATAGTCCCCAACACTGATCCTTGCGGAACCCCACTGATGACATCAAACCATTCAGAATGTGCACCTCTTACCATAATTAAAAATTTTCTATTCCATAAAAAATCAGCTATCAATTCTAAAACTTTACCTCATATTCCATAAGCAGATAGTTTCTGCAACAACCTCTTTTTCAGGACTTTGTGAAATACTTTTTGAAAATCCTACAAATAACATCAACACTATGTCCCTGATCTACATCTTCTGTCCAACTATGTCCCTGATCTACATCTTCTGTCCAACTATGTCCCTGATCTACATCTTCTGTCCAACTATGTCCCTGATCCACATCTTCTGTCCAACTATGTCCCTGATCCACATCTTCTATCCAACTATGTCCCTGATCCACATCTTCTGTCCAACTATGTCCCTGATCCACATCTTCTGTCCAACTATGTCCCTGATCTACATCTTCTGTCCAACTATGTCCCTGATCCACATCTTCTGTCCAACTATGTCCCTGATCCACATCTTCTGTCCAACTATGTCCCTGATCCACATCTTCTGTCCAACTATGTCCCTGATCCACATCTTCTGTCAAACTATCTCCCTGATCCACATCTTCTGTCCAACTATGTCCCTGATCCACATCTTCTGTCCAACAATGTCCCTGATCCACATCTTCTGTCCAACTATGTCCCTGATCCACATCTTCTGTCCAACTATGTCCCTGATCCACATCTTCTGTCCAACTTTCAAGTTTCTAACAAATTTGTTAGACAAGAACGACCCTTTGTAAAACCATGTTGGTCTGGGGTATTTAAATTGTTTTCTAATAAATGTTTTAACATTGCATCTTTCACACAAGATTTCTTCAGTTTACTGGCTAGACAAATTAAACTCGCTAGTCTATAATTACTAGCCATAGACTGGGATCCTTTCTTATAAATTGTAGAAATATTTGCTAATTTCCAATCTAATGGTACTAGACCACTAGATAATGATTCCGTGAATATTAGAAACAACGGTTTAGCTAAAGTTTCAGCACAATCCTTCAATATCTTTGGATGTATACCACAAGCCTGGTCTTCTTTTAACTTTTGTAACTTCATAAATACATCTAGCTCAGTAAATGTGTTTTGTTTAAACCTTAAATCTTGTTTAAAACCTTCTTTTCTGGAACTCTGTTTTCAAATTATGGTAAAATATTATCACCATCATCTTCCGTTGTAACTACTGATTCAAAGAACTTCCCTAGAACATCAGCTATTTCCTGGTTATTTGTGGTGGTTTCACTGTCCTCATTTCTTAAATGTGGTATGACTGTTTTTACCTTTTGATTACTTCTTCTATAGGGTAGCTTTGGTTTGTCTTTAAATCTCTTCAAGAGCTTTTCATTCTCCCTTTGTGCTTTTTTCTGGATACTATAGTTTTTATTTCTTTGCCTCTTATATTCTTAATACTCTTTGTTCCTATCAGTTTGTCATACCTTTTCCAAAGTTGAATATGTTTCTCTACTGATCTAGACTCTCTTAGTTTGCCAGGGGGGCTTTAGGGTTTGGCTTCTTCCTTTCTCTTAGTTTGTCAGGGTGCTTTAGGGTTTGGCTTCTTCCTTTCTATCAACAGCACATTTTTTTACTTCCTCTTTAATTTTCAACTTAAAGTATTTCCATCTCTCTTTTACTCCTTTTGTTTCCATTTCTTCTCCTCATTTAACATTATGAAAGGCTGCATTCATTGCTGCCATATTTGCTTTCCAGTAATCATATCTTTTCCCACCATATACTCTTGTATCTATAGTGGAGTATGTAATGAATGTCCAAACCAATCCAACATGAACACTTTTCCCTGTTGAGCTCAATCACATAATCCTCTACTCTGAATAAAACATAATGCACAAAAGTAGCCTGCCCCTAGCCTCAACATAGACATCCATGATATTAGGCAACAACTGGGATTTGGCAAACACAGGCCAGAGTACACTCTTTCCCTCTAACATTTCCCATCCCTGGTGGAGGGTAACGGGAGGTCAACCTGGACATAAGGCTATCCAGCTATTCCAGGCTAGACCTTGTGGGCTGGACTCACTAGTATGGGAGCCACCTCGTTAATAATGTGTAGAAAAATAAATACAAAGTCAACATTATTATAATCATAACTCATCATATATAATATGTATGCACATTAGCCATATATACAGATGTGTAAACAGGTATATTTACAAACACATAACAAAATATCCATGTACACATTCACGTACAACATACATTAGATATAAATAAATATTTAGATATAAAGCAGCAGGAATCTGCATGATTCATAATTAATTTATAAGTAAGTGGATTCCAGTCCTACTTAAAGTATGCATATAATAACATGCACTGACTACTAGTGGCTAGTATTAGCCCAGTGACATACCAAACAAAATGACTGAAGCAATTAACTTCAACTTCTACTTAAAACACTGGAGCATGAATACACACACCAAGGCCTGTTGGTGCTGTTTTTACAAAACACAAATTAATTATAATTACACACAGGGAAAATTATCTAATTTTTTCTCAATCATAATTACAACATTTACCAAGATTTATGTCACTTGGTGCTTAGACGATCAACCCATGCTGACAAAAAAATCTCATAGTAATTGTTATCATGCAGTTATGCAAGTCATACTCTTTAATTAAGACATTTTATTAATCCCACATGTTGTACTCTGTGTATTCCCTAGAACCAATTTCCCTAAATCTGATGTGTAGTTCATTTTTAATAGTTTATCCAAACACAACTTAAACCATCATACTGATCTACATTATTCAGTCACTCGTTGTCATACCGGTCTACATTATTCAGTCACTTGTTATCATACCGATTTACATTATTCATTCACTAATTCACTAACATGTCTTGACAATGCACTTTCAAGAGGAAACAATGTGTGTCTTGCCCTAAGTATGATGAAGCTTGCTGTCACCCATAATTATGGCCAGCCATTGTGCTACACAGTGCAGCATCACTGGTGCCACCTGGTGATCAGCAGATAACCACACGAGACACTAACAGGAGAATATGATACATAATACTTAAAGCCTGCATTCTCCCTGAATAAGCAGCAGGGCCAATGTCCCGAAAAGTGTACAGTTGATGTTTTGTCTCTCAGAACGTGAATTTTAAAGTTAGGTTTAAATAAATTTCAACATGGATTGCCCACACCAAGAGCTTTCCGGACATATATTTTCCGGACATATATATAATGTTAATACTGGTTAAAAAAAATTAAAACAAACCAAAAATGGCAAAAACAGCATGTCCAATTGAAGTTTCCAAATTTGGAATCTCTACCACACAAAAAAGCATGCAGCACATTTGAGGTATGTATTGGGGGTATACAGTTGAGGTATGTATTGGGGGTGTACAGTACACAAATCCTGTCTAAAATGTTATAACAAAAAGTTTGACAGTACTGTTTCTTAAGTGACCACTTTTGCCATGTCCATCATCACTGTTTATAATGATCCACCATATTAATTTGTGATTGTTATTAATAAGTATTTAAATAAACGATCCCTTCAAACAGGGCTAAAGAAAGAATTCTGAAAAAATTATGGGACTAAACCTAAATGAAAGGTAAATATGGTAAATCAAAGTTCAAACTTACGGAATGGCGGTTTAAAGCGTCCAGCGTCACCGATGGAAATGCCTACCTCCAGAAAAATACGAAAGATACAAAGGTTTTTGGCATTTCATATGTACAAGCAAATACCCTGCTACAACTGCCTCGATGGCGGTACCAAAATTCAAGAGTTCCTGGTCTGGGGAAAAAAATTAATTTGGGCATGTCCAGTGTCACTCCTACTTAAGTTAGTATGTTAGCACAACATAAGAATGTAATTTTGGTGAAACTGAAAGGTATAATTGGGGAAATGTGGCCTTCAAACTAAATGGTGACGCTGGACATGTGGTGACGCTGGACATGCAGTTAGGGAAAGGTGCATCCATGCATTTTGAAATGTACTAATTACTTTTACATCACAAAATATAACAGACAAGACAACACATATTTATAGACCTCATTTCAAGGACAACAGAATTTATGGGTTATCCATCGTATGTTATGTTATAAGTAGTTGTATTCTGAATTCATAGTTTAATACTTTAAGGACTAAAGTTGTCCTTGCCTATTTCCTTCAATGAAAACCTAGTCGTGAAGAATAACTTAACCCAACTACATCCACCAGTAGCACTAAGGTCATGTACTGGATACCACACTGACTGCCAGGAAAAGGAAATAATATGCCCTAAAGCAGGTCAATGGTTTGAGGAGACGAAGAAGCTATGTAACAACGTGGATGGGCTTTCGAGAAATAGTTGCAATACAACACAGACAATCAGGAAGATGAAGTGTGACAGACAGGACCGACATTACTCCTACTAACAACATTCTACCAATGTCAGTACACCGTGCTGACTGGAGCAGGACAAACAGGACCAATATTACTCCCACTTGCAATGTTCTACCAATGTCAGTACGCCATGCTGACTGGAGCAGGACAGACAGGACCAACATTACTCCCACTAACAACGTTCCACCAATGTCAGTACGCCGTGCTGGCTGGAGCAGGACAAACAGGACCAACATTACTTCTACTAACAACATTCTACCAATGTCAGTACGCGGTGCTGGCTGGAGCAGGACAAACAGGACCAACATTACTCCCACTAACAACGTTCCACCAATGTCAGTATGCTGTGCTGGCTGGAGCAGGACAAACAGGACCAACATTACTCCCACTAACAACGTTCCACCAATGTCAGTATGCTGTGCTGGCTGGAGCAGGACAAACAGGACCAACATTACTCCCACTAACAACGTTCCACCAATGTCAGTACGCCATGCTGGCTGGAGCAGGACAAACAGGACTAACATTACTCCCACTTACAATGTTCTACCAATGTCAGTGCGCCATGCTGGCTGGAGCAGGAACAGGACCAACATTACTCCCACTAACAACATTCTACCAATGTCAGTACGCCGTGCTGGTTGCAGCAGGACAAACAGGACCAACATTACTCCCACTAACAATGTTCTACCAATGTCAGTGCGCCATGCTGACGTTACACTGGGGAAGGATGGACATAGCTGCGCAAAAAACATAAAGTGAGAAATGGACTCGCTGCACATGAATAACTTGTGATGGAGATGCAATATATTCTAATCAAGATAGGGATAACATTCCTTACAAGATGTCACTTGAAGAAAAAATCGGACAGAAAGCTCAGTCGCTAAGACGTTGCAGCAGCTCGCAGGACAAAAGACAATACAACATGGGAAGGCCACTTGTCTGCAGTTTGAAGTGAATGAGTTGACGAATAGACCAGATACCTGTACATTCCTCCCATACAAGGATTATGCGGCGAGGGTAGTAAGAAGAAGGAACGAAATATATTTTGACGAACTAAATGTGTAACTCGACGAGGAAAATCCAGATAAAAAAAATATATCTCCTTCAAGCACTAGCCAGCAACGTTTGTAGCCGTACAGATGGAAAAGTATGTCTGCTTCATGAGTGAGTAGGCCCAAAATGCCAACTTCGACCACCAACAGGTAGGTAACACACTCCACCACCATGTGGTGGGTGCACTGGGGGTGCGGTTACTCATTAGCTGCAACAAAAGTCCTACATGGCTGTGTCAAATGGCAATGGCCACAACAGTACATCTCTATATGCCTTCCTTATGGCTGTGTTGCCACTTGTGAAGGCGTGTCGTCCACATATAGAAGAGGTTAACAGACAGTCTGAGTTCACATTACCGTAATCACATGGTACTGTAACATGTACACCAAGTTATTCGGTTTACATCAATTATCTCCAGAACAAGTTCAGATTAAAGGTATGAAACAAAACCTTTAAAATGTTAAATTAAGAAAACTGCGTGGTGAAGTAAAATCTGTAAGAAAACCATAAAGATTGTGTAGGTTTTTATGGCACATGTTTTAAGTAGTTTTCCTGGTGTCATTTTCTACTTTATGATGAAGGATAATGATATTGCTTAATTCAATATATATTGCATATCAAGCTTCACCAATGTCAGTAATTTGTTTAGCTCATATTTTGCAAAGTTTCAATACGGGGACAAAAATGGCAGACGATATGGTCAAAGAATACTTATCAAAGTTACTGATTGTGTCGTATAAAATTAACAACAGTTTTATGAAAAACTGCAGTAGTTGAAAGAAGGCATATGCAAGAACAAAGCAATGCAGACAATACGACCAATGTAACAATTACTAAAATAAAATAAAGTTTCCCAAATCAAATGTCATGTTGTACCTTTTGTTTATTATTTATTGACCTGTATACTAGATAATTAAAGAAAATTTTCATATGTCCCTGTCATCTGAAATGTTCAAATTGTACGTAGTATTGTAATTTTTGTGTCGGTGATGCTGTATAGATGATTAAAACCTTGTTTGACTTCATGTAACTGTTACAAAAAAAGTCATTCATATTAGAGTTTGATTCTTATGGAAAATATACCTCATTCTACATACAATGAGAAAAGACAACTTACGTTTTTTAATAATACATTTATTTTTTGACCTGCTACAACTCCAATTGTACACTTTTTGGGACACTGGACCAGCAGAGTTTGACAGTATTATTACTAAGCATTGCTGTTTTGCCTACTAATACTACGTGGCAGCTCACATGTCATCCAAAGTCTAGCACTCAAGCAATATAGGCAAGGTTAGGTGAAATTTAGTTGGTTTCACTAAACATGTCAAATTAGTATCCAAATTAATTCATAAGACGGATCACAATGACGTGATATACTGGGTTTGAAAAGAAATATATTTCATTTATCCACGGTTATTATCAATTCATAACCATGAATTCTACCATAAATGTAATTTTATTAATAAAATAACAAACGGTGGTAAATTTATAGCACAGAAAACAACTATATGCTGGAAATTTTGCTCACAGTGGAATTAATTAAGATATTACCACCGTACATAACTGGATTAGAAACTTTTTAAAACATTTCAAAATCTAGGAAAAACAATAAAAAGGAGAGCTTCGCATATAATTTTTTTTAACATTGTTGTTCTACTGGTCTACAAACACACCAACCACAATCAACAGGAAATACATCTTAATACACACTACAGCATTCACTGCATCCAGGGTTCTATTAATCATTCCTTGTGAGAAATGCATGCCCATAGGGACAGTGATGTGTTGGCGCAAGGGATGGGAATCTTCAGTCCCTCTGGATATGAAGCCAACGTGTAGCAATTGGTTACCCCTCTGGCAACAACACCAGGTTCTCATTCACACAGCTGGCAAACTGATGTAGTGCCACTGGAAGAACCTGCCCAGGCCTGTAAGGTAGTGAGGGCAATTACACCAGACATCACATGCTGAGGCTTCATCCATTATGCAATTACCCTCTTATACCCCACCTAGCTCAGGTTCTTTTTACTGAGTTTAATATGCTGGTAATTATTGCCTTATAATATCCATGACATATGAGACACTATTCCCAGTTGACCTCGATCCTGGTCACGGTAGAATGGTCACTAGCAAATCACATATTATTTAATTACCTATTAAACATCACTGGCTGTCATTCATATAACACGCTTTGTTCAGAATTTAGTTTTGTAACATCAACACAAAATACCGTATTCGACTTACTAAGCTTGAACAAAAATTGGGCCATGGAAAAATGTCCAAGAATCTGTTCTTTTAAAGTGTACACAAAAAAAACGGGTGTATGCTAAATAGGGCATATATGCTTAATAGGTCGAATACGGTATGTGGTATTTCTTTTACAAATTAATTCATCTTGGACAAATAACATCCAGTAGAGACCAGTGAAGTAATGCGTTTAGCGGTTCTATTTGCCTATTCTTTTAAAAGTTTTGGTTAATGATGTATTATTGGTGTGTATGTTTTGCGCGTAAATGTTGGAATTTTGACAATGTACAAAATTATTATTTCAAATGGTGAAGAAAGGTGCTAAGGTAGGCATTAACCAATATGTAAGATCCTAAAATGTGCTAGTTCAAACAAATAAAAGTGACTGTGTTTGACCAAAAATCACAAAATGTCAACATACAATTATACAATACAATTATGAATATGAGCTTCTGAAGTCATGCATTTAATGGTCGGCATACAATGTGGTCACACTACAGCCTATAGGGATATACATGGATGGGCTTTCTGATGGGATATGCTAGAACTGTAAAACCATATCGATCTGCCATGATAGAACTGTGTAGTAATGACACACAGCTTACGGCATTGAATCGTCAATGTTGAATGTATTCTACTTAATTACTGTGATGTATGTATTGCATTGTAATTTGTACTCTTAATCATGCTGTATGCCTAATGTGATATGTTGTCAGATTGATGACAAAAGCAGGGGAGTTTGTGAGAATATCCATATAAAAATTGAGAGCTATAGTTATTTGTAAATGGTGTTGCCAATGTCATGCATATGGTGTGCCAGACATCACAAATTACATATGAGGTAATAAATCAGGCCAGTATATGTGTGAGTCACACCTATTCACACATTCATCAAGATGTCACACAGTAATTGGAGCACCAAGGTGTTGGCAATTCCTTCTACTGGTTTGCATATAATCAATTTAACAAGATTTAACAAGATTTGCCATCCAAGCCAAAGGCCCAGATGGCAAGTGGACAAGGAAGCCATTGGCTTATCGAGAGTCCAACAATGTTCATCTACTTATAACCCGCCCTCCTGAGATATGTGTCAACCTTGTTTTTAAACATATTCACGCTGCTAGCAGTTACACACACAATCTGTAGACAATTTGTTCCATTCATTTATTGTCCTCTGTGAGAACGAGTGCTTCCTGATGTCCAATCTACATTGATCCTTTACTAATTTTACCTCATGTCCTCTAGTTCTGCTATCCTTCTTGAGTGAGAAAAACATATTTCTATCAATATTTTCATACCCATTCAATATCTTAAAAACTTCAATCTGATCTCCTCTTAACCTCCTTGTCTCTAGAGTTGTTAAACCACGTTCTTTCAGGCGTTCTTCATAACTAAGGTCTCTGAGTTCTGGAATCATTTTAGTTGCTCTCCTTTGTATGCGTTCAAGCATATCTATATCCTTCTTACGATATGGTCTCCATGCTTGTATACAGTATTCTAAATGAGGTCTAACTATTGCTTTATAAAGAGGTATAATTAACTTTTTTCCCTTGTATGTTATGTTTCTTCTAATAAATCCAAGAATTTGATTACCCTTTGAAGCTGCAATACCACACTGCTCTGAAACTTTCATATCAGCTCTTATTGTAACTCCTAAGTCCTTTTCTTTTACAGTAGTACCCAGAACAATATCTCCCATTTTATAGTTTACATTCAAGTTCCCATGTCCTGTATGTAGGCATTTACATTTCCCAAAATTTAACAACATCTGCCATTTCTCGGACCATTTCACTAATCTGTCTAGATCATTTTGTAAATGTTGTTTATCACCATCAGTATTAACCTTTCTAAACAGTTTTGTGTCATCCGCAAATTTCAGTACGTTACTTGTTATACTGTCCAAGTCATTGATATATATTAAGAATAATATAGGTCCTAATACTGATCCTTGAGGTACCCCACTCAAAACCGATTTCCAATTTGAAACTTCTCCATCTACTACAACTCGTTGTCTTCTGTCAGTCAGCCATTGTTCTATCCAGTCAGTTATGCTATCCCCGATACCATGGGCTTTTAATTTAAGTAGTAATCTTTGATGTGGCACTTTGTCAAAAGCTTTCTGAAAATCTAAGTAGATAATATCTACTGGCGATCCCACGTCTATCCACTTAGTGATTTCTTCCAAAAAACATAACATATTTGTTAAGCATTAAGGAATCCATGTTGAGATGAATTTAATAATTTATGCTTAACGAGGAAGTCCACCATATGGTCTTTAATTAACCTTTCTAATAATTTACAATCACTGACGTTAAACTCACTGGTCTGTAATTCTCTGACTTATTTCTCGAACCCTTTTTAAATAATGGTATGATGTTTGCATCTTTCCATTCAAACGGAACAACTCCCTCTTTTAATGACAAGTTGAATACTCTTGCAAGTGGTATACTGATTTGTTCTACTGTTTCCATTAGTAATTTTGGAGGAATCCCATCCACTCCCGGTGATTTATTATCCTTCATTGCCTTTATTTTCTTAGCTACCATTTCTGGAGTTACAACTAACGGTCCTAAATATTCAGATTTAGCCTCCTGAAATTTAGCATCAGCAACTAACATCTCCTTTGGTAAACACTGAACTGAAGTAACCATTTAGGTCTTCTGCCATTAAAAACCCGTGATATTATATTTCCAGTACTGTCTTCTAGAGGTCCAACCTTGTCTTGTATGTTTTGTTTACTCCTGACATATGCATAAAAACTCTTGCTGTCATTTTTTATGTTACATGCTAGTTTTTGCTCATAGCTTCTTTTAGATTGTCTGGTTTCAGTTGTAGCTGCATTAAGTGCCTCTTTGTAATTTGCATAGTCTTCTTCCTTTCTGGTACGCCTATAAACCCTCCACATAGTTTGTTTTAACACTATTTTTCTAATAGCCTCTTTTGACAAATGTTTCTTTCTACACCGTTGTCCTTGTTTTTGGAAGGGAACAAATTTATCGATGATACTCTCAATTTCATATTTTAGAATATTCCAACATTCAATTGCGGTCTTATTCATCAGCATGTTATTCCAATCTAGCTTTGCTAAGTATTTTCTCATATCTTTGTAGTTACTTTTGTGGAAGTTTCTCTTGTACGTTTTCTTATTTTTACTTTCTGATTTTACATTGATGTCAAAATGTATTTGATTATGGTCACTGTTACCCAATGGTTCAAATATTTTTACATTGTCCACTAATTCTTTTTGTGATGACAAAACTATATCTAATACATTTTCACCCCTGGTTGGTTCTAGCACGTGCCGAGTAAGAAAGCTATCCTGGATTAAAAATAGAAATTGTTGGTCCTCAATCCCTGTGCTCTCTAGAGAATTCCATTGTATGTGTCCATGGTTAAAATCTCCCATTATGATACATTCCCCTTTACTAACTTCCTTTATAGCGTTTTTTATTTTTGTGTTGTCCTCTTCGTTTATGTTTGGACTTCGATAAACTAATCAAATAGTTTATTTTGAATTTCCTGAAACAATATTGCACCAAACAGCTTTATCGCAATCTGCTTTCCTTTCTAGTTTTATTTCATAAGCCTGAATAGATTCTTTAACATATAAAATAACTCCCCCGCCCCTTCTTCCTAGTTAATTAAAGCGAAACAGAATGTGTTCTAAAAGTGGGAGATTCCAGTCATATCTCCGAATGACCGAGGATGGCATGCTAACTAGCAGGACTGTGCACATTGTGCAGTTCTATGAAATCAGGGTAACCTAGACTACAAGTGACGTATTAAGGGAAGCCGGCATACACAGAACCAACACAAAATCTCAAATAAACGTGTTATTTTGCCAGAAAGACGACTACTTTACTAAACAAAGCCAAAATATTTTACAGAAGTTGAGTTTGGATGCAAACAGCATGGCCATATTCTATTGGCAACTATAGGAATAGGTGTATACAAATATATTTTCATTTGCGAGTGAATATTGTTATAATACCACACTCGTGACGTAGGTTTATCTAATACTATGGCATGGCCCACGAAATTAAGATGTTGTGTGTTCAACCAAGGTTTTCCTAGTAAATCACTGGCGTGATATTCTTAATTGTAGTTACATGCAGTTATGTTTTAGTAACTCTTATAGGTGCATAGGCAGAAAACCATATATTTTTCGCTTTAATATAGCTTGGCAACAGTGGTTGAATTATTAGTATTATTATTGAGGTTAGTGTACCATCAATTGTAGCAAGTCACACACACATGCACGCACGCACGCACGCACGCACGCACGCACGCACGCACACACACATCTTGCCAATTTGTGTGTTCTTTTGTTTTGTTAACTTCTACACTCACTGTCCCCAGTGGGATTCATTAGTCACAATCGTTGCATAATGAATAATTTAGATAGTCAATACAAGTAGCTAACTGTAGATCAAAGAATTCCTTGTAAATCATGACTTTGTTTGTGCCATTGTAATTGTCTATCAGACCAGCACTAAGAGGAGTTACACAGTATGTCTGTCTGTCTATCTGTCAGAACATGCCTGTCTGAATGCCACAAAACCAGCAGAACTATTGCCAATTATAACAGTTAAATAACGACTGTTGTTACAAGTAGTTCCTGTTTCCTATAATGTACATAATCTGACAGCAAGAATGAATGGACTACATGACACACCATGTATACCACAAATCTGGTGGCTTGTGCATAATCCCAGAAGGCAGCAGTAGCAACAGCTCTAGTTTACAGCGCCGCACAATAGTTACATGCAGTAATAACAGGCAGTCAGCTACAGCAATCCCAACAACGATTCAATGACCTGTGATATTTAAACCAGGCGGGTTTTGAGATCAGTTAATCCATACACAGGATGGAAGGTGATAAATAAAATCAGCATCATGTAATTAGTGATCACGAGGCAAATTATGTTTCATTTGTGTTCTTGCTTACTCGTCATACAGAAACATAGACCACCAGCAACCACATGCAATTGTGCAGGCATACAATTTGTGTAAACACTAGCACTTATGGAATTAATAAAATACATGTAATGTTGCCTGTAGGTTGTAAACACAGGATTCAGTTTTCAGTTCTCAAGGCTGCTTTTCATCATGTGACAAGATTGTTTGGTCATATTTAATGTTGTCACAAGGGACAACCAGGCAACCATCTTAGTTAATTTAATATCTGGCAGAAAAAGCCAGTATCGGGCATATATGTTGGTCGGGCAATTATTTGGAATGTTAAGAAAACCACTGATTTATATAATTATCAATCTTGGAATTTGGTTGTTTTTGAGTAAATGTGTGTGATAAATGAATGCTGGTGTTGCATTTTCTACAAGATGCTATAAAAATTTCGATCACATGGATGAACATGGTTTTTCTACAATTTTTAAGTCCTTTGTCCACCCGCACATAGAACCCTGGACTTCATTCCTAATGAAGCCTGGACTCCATTCAGACCATTCCCAATGGACTCCATTCAGACCATTCCCAATGAAGCTCCAAGCACATTATAGAGGTCATGCCCAGTTAGACTTCCTGGCATATTACAGACGAATGTAGGGTATAGTAGGATTGGATATAGGAAAAAAATTCATATGATCTGACATAAGTGTATTTGAGCAGTGACATTGCTAGGTTCGCTGGCAGAAGCTGTTGACAGTGAAATTTTTAGATGATTTTAATAGGCGGAAGGATATTTGAGATTTTCTTGGCCACTAGACACGTGTGCGCCGTAATTCGTGCCAATATTGGTCAACATGAGGTATCGCACATACAGGCATTTTGCAAGAGTTAGACATGTTTAATTTTGACAAAACTTTATTAGCATGTCAATGAATGGGATGATGACAGCAGCATTTACGCATGTATGGAACAGCCTCCCATAATCTATGCTGGAGGCTCCATCTATTCAGTCTTTTAATGGGATATTTTCGACTTGACTGTTTGCGACTTTTGTGTTGTAACTGAGAAATGTTATTAGCTTTTTTTTAAACATACAGATGCATTAAGAATGAAATTGTGTTTTAATAAACATATATACAGATCAATAAAAGCATTTTTATATACAAAACAAGTTTTAAATGATATTAGCCATTCGGTTGATAAACTTAAATTTAAAAGTCAATTAATATTATTCTCAAAAAATTAAAAAAGACAATTATTGTTTTAACTGTAATAAATAAAAAATATTATAATTATGTAACATTTAATATCACTATGATATAAATATTCAATAGTCGTAGAATTGTCAGATGCTAAATCAAGTTATAAATCCAACTTTGACGATAGTAGCTGGTCGGTTCTAGGAAAAACAGACTGAGGTGGTGGAACAGATACAAAGATCCACCAAGACTATATAAAGTTCAAGAGAGCAGAACGCAAAGCATCAAGACTAGTCCGTCAAGCAAAGAGGAAACTTGAGGGGAAAATAACGGATAACATCAAACAAGATCCAAAGTTCTACAAGTATGCTAGATCACAACTAAAAGTTAAAGAAACGGTAACACCAACTGAAGATGAACATGGTAACACATCAATGATAACCTCAAGACGGCAACAACATTTAACAATCATTTCGCAACACAGTTCATACAGGAGAATCTAGACAGAATTCCAGACCCATTTAAGACATTTCAAGGAAGTAGTGAAGAGGAATTAAATAGTATCACTTTTGAGGAGTCAAGCATATGCAATAAACTAAAGAAGCTAAATGTATCCAAATCTACGGGAACAGATAAGATTTTCCCAGTTGTACTGAAGAACTTGCCGGGCCACTGAATGCATTTTTTACAAAGAGCTTTCAAAGTGGGCAGGTACCACAAGACTGGCTTGATGCAAATGTCATTCCAATTTACAAGAAAGGACACCATTCCAAGCCAGGAAAATATCAGCCAATTAGTTTAACCTCACAAGTATGCAAGGTGATGGAGTTCTTCATTCTAGAATCCATATCTGAACATCTCAAACAACACAAACTCTAGACTCACAAGATGGTTTTAGACCAAAAAGAAGCTGTCTTAGTAATCTGCTAAAGTTTCTAAAAGTTTCTAATAGAAATGACTTTGTATATTGACAAAGAATATCCAGTCGATGTGATCTACTTGGATTTCAGCAAAGCATTTGACATGGTCCCTCATCACAGACTCATTTCAAAACTAACTGCTCATGGCATTACGGGCAAGACCAACAGATGGATTGAAAGTTGACTAACAGATATTGGCAAAAAGTGATCAGTGGTGTACCACAGGGATTAATATTCGGCCCGATGTTATTTGTTATCTTTATAAACAACACTGACTCATCTGTAGTAAGCTCCCTGTTAAAGTTTGCTGATGACACGAAAACGTTGAGGCAAGTTCCTGAAGTTGAATATGCTTTCACTCTCCAGGAAGACTGTATAAATCCATTCTATGTATAAATGGAGTCAGGATTGGCAGCTATTGTTCAACTTAACAAATGCTTGCACATTGGATACAACAACCCGAACTACAACCATTTTATGGGAGATGAACATATAGAATCGATATATGGAGAAAGACCTAGGAGTAGACATACTGAAAGTAAAGGAGCAAGTAAACTGAGTAATCAAGAAAGCAAATAGAATACTAAGGACAATTCTTAGGGCCTACACAGACAAAATCATGAAAAACATCAAAAACTTATACATCACCTTGGTCCAACCCATCGTCGAAAACTACCAACAGGCATGGTGCCTACATCTTCAGAAACATATAGAGAAATTAGAAAGGGTGCAGAGGAGGGCCACTAAGATGATCACTGGAATCTCTAAGCTCCCATGTTACCTAAGATTGCGAGTGTGTGGCCTCCTGTCTCTACGACATAGGCAACAAGAGAATATTGAAGCTAAACCATACTCTCTGTCCAGGAAAACACAAGTCAATAGCAGACTAGATACACGCCACAAGTTCTTTTCACAGCTAATAATCAAGCCATGGAATACCCTACCAAGCGACTGTGTCAATGCACTAACAGCAAACAATTTAAAAACAAAATACCAAAATTACTGTCATAACCACTAACTGGAGGGGCTATATATGAGCCAGCAGGTTCCCTGCCCCAAACCCTGTTCAAGGTATGTTCAAGGTATAACCTTAAATTTATTATGTCAAGCGCTTTCCGTTATCTTATGGATATTGCTCTACAATAATAATATATATTATTATTATATTAGTAGGTGCGTATGTTTCTGTGCGCAATCATAATTTAATTTTTTATCGAATCAGGCTGTGGGCTGAAAAGACTATTATTAGAATTCCACCATTTAGAATTCTGTTACTAGCATGGGCTGAATCGACTGTAGCTGATTTCAATAGAAATGCGGTTTTCAACAAAGTGGGCCGAACCATCCATTTGATTGGGCCGAACCCATCATGGGCAGAACGGACAGGGATCCGTAACAGTGTAAGTAAGAAATGCCTTCCTGATCACTGACACTGTCGCTGATAGTCATATACAACCTCTCGAACCTGATTCCTGAAATAAACGTTTACTCATTTACTAATCTCGCATTGAGTTTGGGATTGGTCTTAAGTGGGCATTTCAACAAATCCGCTGAGCGGCTCGTGCGGTGTGCCGAAAAATCGTGTCAGTTTATCCTCGCTGATTCTCGGCACCCGGGTTCTCCTTTTGTTTTACATCGTGTATTGTCGGCTGTTTCCGTTCCTTTCTGTGAGTTACAGCGACAGAATGGACAACAGTAAGTTCCTTTTCATGATCATCTATTCTTGATAAAAATTTAACCAAAAATAAGGTGAAATACATCGATTAGACGAGATAGGTGTACTTCTGGTGTAAGTTTAGCAGACAAAGCTATTTATGACTCCATCCATATGTTCGTGACTTCTTCTAGAGGTCTTAGTTAAGTCTGTGTACGAAATATTTTCCCACTACGCGAATGCATATGGGTGTTTTTGAGCTTCCCTAGTTTGTGAAATGTTTCCCGATTTTGATTCTTAGAGTTGGAGAGCGAGATCAATTTAACCAAAATCAGGACTTATTTACATTTCTATGATTTTATTTCATTACAAATAATACAAAGCAAATATTTGTTTGATATTTGTTTTGCTAAACAAATTTTATTAATGATTATTAGTAATGGTACATTTATATATATATTTTTTACTTTTTAATTTTGTATATCTATATTACTATAATATCAAGTAGTACTTTTACATAATGCATATTGCATGTATTCTTGTCTAAAATAAAAAAATTATTGATATTGATTAAACTTGTTGGGCCTGGCTGTGCTAAGTTAGTAGAATAATGAAATTATTATGTAATTTTTCAATGATTGAAAAAAAAAACTGCGCAAGAGATATTCTAAATCACTAGATAATAATTAATTAATTGCTGTACTGAACCTGCAGTAAACTGTACATGCAGGAAATTACAAAATGTCATAATATATAATAAATTTAGTTATATTTATGCACTAATTAGCCAATATTGACTTATTAATTGCATTAACTGAGTTACTTTTAATTATGCATGACTGGATTATGCATATTTATGACCCTACTTAATGTGATTGCAACTCATAGAACAATTATTAAAATATATGCAAAAATAAAAAAGTTATGTAATTTTAATCTTACATTGATTGAAAGAAAACACAAAAATGAGAGTCTTTTTCCTGTATACGAGATAAAAAAATAGAATTTTTACCGTATTAAAATCGCAATCTCTTTGGATCTAATAAAGATATATTAATAAAATAAGCAGTTTTTGGTTCCTTTTCAGTTCACCTTTCATTTAAATCAATTGTCAATGTTCTATCATGATATCTAATTTTTCTTTGAAGTGCCTGTCTTACGTAGCAGTGAAATAAAATCAAGCCAGAGCGCCTGGACTGTCAACGACGACAACCGCACTTGCATATCGTCTACTCTACCTGTCTACGACTACTCACTCGGACGTTTACTCAACTCACTGACACGATGACTAGTATACTATAAGTATAACCTGTTCAGGCAATACAAATTAAAAATAAGGTAGACATACCTTGTCGAGTCTATCAAAGTAATCTCGCAGAAATGCGAAAGGTTTGTCGGGTTTGCTGATGCATAGTTGGACTATGCATTCTTTCAGAGTTTGTTGAATTTCGTATTTCTTTACGTACGCTTCTACTTCTTTCAAGCTGTGCTCTTCGTCCGACGGCATCGTTGCCATTTTGCCAGAGCCGAGGAGCGGGGCTGTAAGGTCAAGGACGAAAACACTTTAGACATTTCCATGGACAAGACTAAGTATCATAAATACGACGATTTACTATTTTTTAAAGCCAAATTATGCTACTTAGTGGAAGTCAATTGGTTGTTTTAACTGTTCATAAAATATATATATTATATACACATTTAATGTTGGACGGTATTCACAAAAATTCGACTCCGGTAACAGTGGACGAATTACCTGTGTAGTTACCATCGATTATCCGGGCTTAGTGATGTGGTATGATCGGTATACCGGTAAATAAAACATTTAAATTGTGTTGACACAATTTCCAGTTATGGTTAAAGCTGTCTTTTATGCCTTTTATTGTGATTTAATTTGTTCAACAATATTTGATGATTTATGGTATCAAAAACGTTTGACAAATAAAGAAATACATACATTCCCTGATTGGCAATTGTTTGGTCTAGGAGTTAAACAGCAGCCAATTATGTTGAATGTCCAGTTCTAAAGACAGAAACTGTGCTAGCTGTCATTAAATGCAAGCTTACATTTTATGTTCATTTAGAGGGAGAAACCCGTAATACTGATTACAGCAGCAAGTGTGACTGCATGATCGCACCAGGAGAGCAGCAGCAGCTAGGGTTGGCTGAACGGTAGTTTATCCGTGGAGCGCGAAATACATTAGTTCATCAGGAACTGCAACGAATATAATTTTACTCAGTAAAACACATATTCAACTGTGTGAGAAATAAGGCACTCTCTCTCTCTCTCTCTCTCTCTCTCTCTCTCTCTCTCTCTCTCTCTCTCTCTCTCTCTCTCTCTCTCTCTCTCAGGATCATGAAGAAAATATCTGGATCATCACAACGATGGAGAAAGATTGGGTCCTCAATGAGAAAACTGCTAACAATGAGGTGCAGGTCTTGTATGTCAAGTCGATGACACCAACTTGAATGGAGATCAGCAATTATTTGTTTCGCAACAGGAGATAAGGTACCATGGCCATGGTGCCGGACTAGCCTCTCAATTAATAAGCTTCTTCAGGCTTATCAATTGTTGTTCTCCTATTTGTCCTTGAGGTCCGGGTGTGGCTGGCATCGCTACTGGTCCTCGATTAACGTTTTCCTTCTCCATCCATCACTGGTCTCGTTTCATTGCCCTCTCTACCACCCGTCTCTACTACGATATCCTTTGTTTAGTTTTCCACTCCCCTCCCATTCCCTCTCTTCACACATTCTTCTATCTCATCTTCTACCCTCCACTCTCAATGCATCTGTTCTCTTCGATAACCCTTCCCCTTCCATTTGTTCCATATACCCAGCCCACACATTGTATTCACTACGAATAATTGTCAGGTTTATTAAAGCGAAACAAAAGTAATTGTTTTGGGGCAATCTAAAGAGTTAATAAAAACTAATAATTTTGCAGTGACAATTGCGCTACCCTGGCATAGTGGTTTTCCCAGAATTTATTCTGAAAGTGGAAGATCCTGGTCAAATCTCAATTTTCTTTGTGGCTGACATTGCAACCGATAAGCGCATGTGCAGTTCCGAGATAACAATTAATCTAAACTACCGCTGTGACGCAATAGGGGCTGCAAACAAAATCACCTCAATGGTCTGCTATGTAATAGCGGGATATATTTAGCAAACAAAGGCCAAAACATATTGCATAAGTTGAGCTTAGACGCAAACACATGGCCACATCCTATTGGCAAGTAGGGAATATATGGGACTACCCTGCATTTACATATAGATTTTAATTTGGTGAGCGAATTAATATTGCCAAACTACAATCACTCGCGACGTAAGGTTGTCTAACAGCGCGGCCCATCGAAGATGCTGTATGTTCAACAAGGTGTTCCTGGCGTGATATTCTTGATTGATATTCTTGATTGATATTCTTGATTGATATTCTTGATTGCAGTTGCAGCAGGTTATGTTTAGTAACTCTTATAGGCACAAAACTATGACTTTTGTTTTTCTTTAACTAGAATATATTTTTATGTAGGCTTATTTAATGTACAATGAAAAATATAGGATTCGGTGGATAAGTGTAGCAAAATCTTACTTCTTTGTAAATCAGAACATGACAAATATATAGATATATATTACTATGCTATCTTACAGTCTCGTAAAATAATTATTATTATAATTATTATATTTCAACCATCATACAATTTTATGTTGACTGCAAGATATAAATTACTCTTTTTGTTTGGTGCATGTAATGCAGAGTAGAGTGTAACACAACATTTTTTTTAATAATCAACGAAGAAGTTTAATTATCCCCAGACCCATCAGAGCTTCAGCCTGTGTAACGTCGCATAAGTGACTGAAATATCCCTGATCGCAGGATTCTTGGCTCCTCATTGATCAGATCTTCATCATTCTGTATGAATAGTTTGAGAGTTCTGGTTATCATTAATATCATATCTAATATCATTCACTTTTATTCAGGTTTACGCAAATTGTTGTTATTGTAAAAATCCCTTAGACAACTTGTGTTCTCTCCTCGAACTTGCGGTGCGCTATATTATTGATTATGTTAGGTAAATACTGATGGTGATAAACAGGTTAGGTTAATACTGATGGTGATAAACAACATTTACAAAACGATCTAGACAGATTAGTGAAATGGTCTGAGAAATGGCAGATGTTGTTCAATTTTGGGAAATGTAAATGCCTACATACAGGACATGGGAACTTGAATGTAAACTATAAAATGGGAGATACTGTTCTGGGTATTACTGTAAAAGAAAAGGACTTAGGAGTTACAATAAGTGTTGATATGAAAGTTTCAGAGCAGTGTGGTATTGCAGCTTCAAAGGGTAATCAAATTCTTGGATTGATTAGAAGAAACATAACATACAAGGGAAAAAAGTTAATTATACCTCTTTATAAAGCAATAGTTAGACCTCATTTAGAATACTGTATACAAGCATGGAGACCATATCGTAAGAAGGATATAGATATGCTTGAACGCATACAAAGGAGAGCAACTAAAATGATTCCAGAACTCAGAGACCTTAGTTATGAAGAACGCCTGAAAGAACGTGGTTTAACAACTCTAGAGACAAGGAGGTTAAGAGGAGATCAGATTGAAGTTTTTAAGATATTGAATGGGTATGAAAATATTGATAGAAATATGTTTTTCTCACTCAAGAAGGATAGCAGAACTAGAGGACATGAGGTAAAATTAGTAAAGGATCAATGTAGATTGGACATCAGGAAGCACTCGTTCTCACAGAGGACAATAAATGAATGGAACAAATTGTCTACAGATTGTGTAACTGCTAGCAGCGTGAATATGTTTAAAAACAAGGTTGACACATATCTCAGGAGGGCGGGTTATAAGTAGATGAACATTGTTGGACTCTCGATAAGCCAATGGCTTCCTTGTCCACTTGCCATCTGGGCCTTTGGCTTGGATGACAAATCTTGTTAAATCTTGTTAAATAATATTGGTTGCGTTGCCTGTCACAATTATGATATTTCAACTCCTTCTACCTGTTTCGTAAATTATCGCCCAGATTTCTCTTTTCGATTTACCAGCACTGACGTCATTGGTATTGTCGCCATATTTGTTAGGCGAAGTGCGATTTGGCATGTTTAAATAAAATGACTTCAGTACAGTTGAATCTTAGCGCTAGTCAGCAACAACCAACAGCCACTTGGTAAGGCTTGAGCTGAGTTATACGTTTTTGATCTATAAATACGATCACCTCGTATATATGCATAGAAAAAGTACTTTCAACCATCGTGTTGAAATTCAAGAAAGTGAGGCATATCAGTCATCACATCAGGCTGCGTAGCCGTAGGTATCCGGCGGGCTACGGTACGGGCCTACGTAACATGTCGGTCACTGTCTGTAATGGATTTTCTTTCACCGTTGATACGAATGACATATTTATATCTTTTATATATATATATTCCAATGGGTTTCACTGTTCCTACTTCTGCTGTATGAAATATGAACCGTTTTACATGGACTACTCACCAGACTTCTTTGGCCTTTGCGGATATCATGTTGATCTTGTCGGAATTACCTAGGACTAGGTCGCTAAGCAAGAGCATCGCCTTTCTCTTCCAGTTAATGAAAGGCGAGAATCCAGGCTACTGAAAACTCGTTTAGGCTATCTGGAAGTTTTTTACAATTCAATAAATACACATTTCATCTCTATATGGACAGCTGTGCTACTACTGGAACTGTTAACCTATTTTGCTAAATAAGCATTTTGTTGAACATCTTTTGCTGTTGTTCTGGAATAAACTTCAGCATGGCCAGAAATAAATCTGTTTTGATTTCCAAGTTGCCAACCAAGCAGTCCCTGAAATGTTATTTTTTGTATTTTACAGGAATAACGAGAAGTTCAATATGGCAACTGCCATTCCCAATCCGCAATGGGAAAAGGCAAATCAAGCCCTGGAGAAGCTTCAGTCGGGGAAGAAGGTGACAGGTTCTGGCGACGAGAAGAAGGAAATGGGTAGTGAGAAGGCGACAGCCACACACAACGCTGTGCCACCCCCAGAGCCTAGTCACCTCATGTCACAACCATATGGCCAGTTTTATCCGCCCTACTTTGACCCATATACCATGTGTGGATCCTACCCACAGCCGCCACGACCACCAGCACCTTACTATGGCATGTATGGCCCCGGTCCTGGACCCTGTCCCTTCCCGCCTTACAGGCCCCCACTCCCACGTAATGTCCCCCCTCCACCACCACCCTACATGCAGAATCGTCCTCCACCACCTCCCCGGTCCCCTGAGGAGCAATCTGATCCACAGTCTAAGGACAAGAGTGCAGTCAATGAGAATAGCAACCATGAAAGCAGCGACAATAGCAGCGACAAAGGCAATCTGCCAACCGAAAGGATGTCGGGTCCCTTTAGCACCACTGAAGGCCAGGGTAGTGGTCATTTTCAATCCTTGCCTTCGAATCATTTCCTGGGTGGGTACCGGCCGACTGGGCCATCACGGCCACCACCAGGTTTCCCAGCTCGTTCTCCCCCTTATTTCCAAAATGGCACAAGGCCGTCACACAGCAAGCAGGCACCCGATGCCGGTGGTATAAGGTTCCAATTGCCCAAGCGCAACATGATGTCAGGCAATGCTATCCACAATTACCAGATGTCGCAGCAACAGAAATTCTCGCCACAGGGTCCCAGGCATCGTCTCCCAGATAGGTTCCAGCAACATAAGCAAGCACAGTCCCAGTATCGTCCACCCAGTCCCACCACGGCAGTCACTGAGCCGACACAAGTGTCGGAGCCAACCCCCTCTACGAAGACATGTGGTGGGCCAATCACTGCAACTGCAGAATGGCCCCCAGCCCTCAAGGCCTATGTCCAGAGGTGTTTCACCAGTGCGGCGTCGAACGGCGAGAAGGATCGCATGGAGCGTCTGCTCAAGCAGAAGTTGACCGATGTCTTCCAGAGCGGCCACGAGTACACCACCAAGTGGGATGTCGAGCCACTGCCGGGGCAGATGCGACTAGGTGGTATGGGTAATTCAGCAGTGCCGATGGCAGGGAAGGGGAGAGGGCGTTCTAGGTGGTCTGTTGCCGTAGACAAGGAGTCAACCACTCGCAGGAGAACCAGAGGATCACCAGGTCACAGCAAACGCTCTAGGTCAAGGTCACATTCGAGTTCAGGGTCTTCAACGTCATGGTCTCGGTCACGCTCCAGGTCACCCTACTATCATCGGCGAAAGCGACGCAGTCATAGCAGGTACTACACATTTTGGTTATTTTTTGGCAGCGTATGTAAATGTTTGTGGGTGTTCTGGGTAGAAAACAGTATGCATGCTTGTTTTTATTGGCTAAGAGATTGCAAGACAAATATATTTCAGTAATAACTACTTGTGTCATAGTATATAATTTTTTCTGGTAAAGAATTTTCAGCAGGAGCATGGTGTAGAATATGCATGGACAAGATTTTTGTTATGTACTTGTTCCAACTCTATCAACTTACGAGGAATGACAGTTATGTTTTTTGTGTGAGGACCGACAATGCTGTTTTTGTGTTTGTTCTGTCCCATTAGTGCTGTACAGAGAATCTGTTTTATTATTAAAATATTGGTTAAGAAGCTCTTATTGACTCTTATTTGACCCTTATCTGTAAAGATTAGGGCCTAAATTGCAAGTTCACCCATTCTTAAAAGCTTGGTTCACTTCTTTTGCAGTAACTCAAGCACCTATGACGATAGCGACTCGAGAAACAGTGATATATCCCGAAACAGCAGACGTGTAAGTTCTGTGGCAAGACCAGCTCTGGGGCGTGGACAGGGTCGAGGTCGTGGCCGAGGTCGCGGAAGGGGCCGAAATCGACTTCAACTGCAGGAAAGTAACACAGACGTCAGTCGCAGTAAAGGATCACCTGGAAAGTGGGCAAAGTCTGCAAAGAAAGCAAAGAAAGGGTAAGTATTGGCAAGGTGGATATAAAAACATTTTTAAAATGAAAAAGAAGTCATGTTTTTGGGTATATGTACCTGTTAGAGTTACTAAGACATAACCGTTTGTAACTACATTCAAGACACTTATGTCAGTGGTTTACTAGGAAAACCTTGTTGAACAGTACCTTAACTTCATGGGCCGCACCATACTGTTAGATAAACCTTTGCCACGAGTAGGTGTAGTCTGGCAATAATCGCTCACCAAATGAAAACCTATTTGTAAACATCTGCTGCTATACTTGCCAATAGGTTGTGACCATGCTGTTTGTGTCTAAAGTTCTAAACTCAACTTACTTAACCTATTTTGGTCTTTGTTTACTAAACTTATGTCATTCTGACTTAGCAGAACGCTTATTTGAGAGTTTACATTACTTCCAACAGCCTTTTGGTTTCGGTGGAAGGAACGTGATGCGTTTCACCCGAGTCAATTTCTTGGAACTGCCAGGCGCCTGTTGGTTGCCCAGTAAACATGTCAGTCCCTAGTATAACTGGGGTCAGTTAATTTTTTTTCAATTCAAATTCACACATGTAACCAGTGGTCAATTCAAATTCAAATCTTTTTATTTCATTCAATTCAAATTCATTTTACAAATTTGCAACAGCAGAATATTACATATATATATATATATATATATATATATACACACCCAGTAATCAGTTACTATCAAGTCATCATGGGTATACCAAATTACCAACTTTGACAAAACAGAAGAAATATATAATTAGTTACTGTCAAGAGTCAGTTACTATCAAGTAGTATATCAACTTAAAAAACTGTTCATGTTCTTTGTGATAAATCCTGTAACAGGCAGTTTCCAGTAATATGTGAAACTAGAGTTACACATTGCATATTAGAAGTCATTAACTTTTAACTGCTCACCTAAGACAACAACTTCAAACAATTATGTGCTAATCCAGATTGACTCATTTCACCAGGGTTATAGCTGCACAAACAGGAATGAAACCTCAAAGAGGTGCTTCACACATTGTGCAAAAACTGTTTGTGTCCCTCTCCCCAGTCTCACATACTCAATGAGCATTGAGCACAACCTCAAGCATCTGTCAGTGAATATTACAGCATTCATTTTAAGTGAAAGTAAATCGTAAGAGTAACTTAATTATAACACATTTTGTTGTTTTTACATGTAAACATATATTGAAAAATGTAGTATTTCCATTTTTTTTTAATTCAATCAATTCATTTCACTGCGGGATTCAATTCAAATTCAATCTGTTTCTGTTTTGTTCAAATTCAAGCTAATTTGTTATAAGTTCAATTCAAATTCAGTTCTGAATTGATACCAGGTCTGCTCTTACGTATAACTTTTGTTTTGCTTTAACCCAGGCATAGCTGAAACTTGATTGTGTCAGGATGTAATTGAATTTGGCTCTATGTGGCAGAGAGAACCGCAGCTTTAGAACTTTTGTAACTGTTCAACAGAATTCTAGATTACTGTGAATGGCTTTATTGAAAAAGTCCACTCTGGTGAAGTTCACAAGTACATCTTTTTGTATTTCCACAGAGAGAAGATGTTCTTCTTTGATACTCACAATTCTGCCGAGAAGCAGCAGAAGTTAAACAGTCGTGCAGCTAGGTTTGCTGGGACACTTGATTCTGAAGGAGTCCGGTCTCGCACCGAGCCGCTCACACTGCAAATCAACAGCTCACTCAAGGTAAATAGTCAGTTTTATTTGGTAAGAAAGAGAAGTGTATCCAGGGTTCGCACAGATCCCCGAATGTTCTTGTAAATCAGGTACCTTTAAATGTTCTTGAATTCATGTTCCTGAAAACATATTTTATGTGTTGCTATGTGAATGCACCAACAACTATCAGTGATTGCATGTTTTGTACTTGTGGTAAATTGCTTCAGTTATATTTAATAAGTTTTTAATTGCGGCTGAGAATTTTCCTGAGAAGGCTGCTGCAAAGCTGTAATAAAAAAATTTTGGCCGTAATCACCAGATGTCGCGACATCAAAACACGAACTAATCAAATGAACTCTCTCCGATGGTCTGGAAGACAGCCGTCCGCGCACATGTTGTTTATGGTTGATAATCGCCATGTCGAGAGCTGATGATGATTGTAATGTGAGACGTGTGGTTATTGGGCGATATAAATATGATGAAAATTGACCCCGTGAAGGATAACTCTAGTGATCAGAAGTTAGCACGATTCAAGGTGTGTACTGATTGCAGCAAAATTTTGTCTTTAATGCAGTTTTGTAATTTCACAAAAATCTGAAGAAACTTTAGTCCAAGGGATCAATATTCTGAATAACTAACTCATTATTTCATTGATTGAGTGCAAACAAATTGTTAGAAAAGTTGTTTTTAGCAAAATATTTACAAAGTAGAAGAAGATTAAAACACGTTTTGCGGAAAGACTCCAGTGCTTTAAATCATTATGGCATTTGTGTTTCGAAAACACTGGAGAAAGTTATGGCATTGCCGCAGCTTCAGCATTTAGGCTAAATTTAGGTAGCCTATTCTTAATTCATTGCTAGGCATTGCTTATTAACATTAACAAAGTTGAAATAACATTCAGTCACTTTGGAAAATGTTCTTGAAAAAGTGCTGTTTTCCCCCAAATGTTCTTGATTCTTGAATGTTCTTGAATTTTTCTTTATGCTTTCTGTATGAACCCTGAATGTATCATGGTTCACACAGTTCTGAGAAAAGTCATGGAATTTTGCCTTCCTGGTATAGTGAGGAATTTTTTTGTTTTGTCAAATGTGAAGTGCATTCTCGTGGCTATGGCAATCTTCGGGAAATTATTGTTGTGCTAAAGCTTCTAAGATCTTGTACAAAATGCCTTTTTTATTTTTAAACATTAATTTGAATTTTATATAAAAGAAAAAAAATTACATGGTTTGGTTGCCTTGCCTGTCCAATTGACAAATTTCTCTTGGCAGCAGGTGGACAGTGACACAGAGTTGGACTGGGATGAGATGACAATCATCGGTACCAACATGGAACTAGAGAAACCATACCTGCGACTCACTGCTGTAAGCAACAATACAATAATATCAAAATGTTTCTTTATATTTCTATTTTACAGAAGTTTAAATGGATTTCTGTAGTTTGTATATTAAGAAATTAACTGAAGGCTAGTACACCATGTACAAGAAATATGCATGTAAATCTGTTACACATAGTATAAGAGTAATATAAGACTATCTTTTTGAAAGGCACTGTTTTGTACAGCGTGTATTGATTTTTAAAGGGATACAGCACTCGTGCTAGTTGCAGATTAAAGTTGGACATGCAATATGATACGTTTCCATGACAAGAGTGTCAATTGTTGTGGTGGTTTGCCTGCAGCGACCTGACCCGTCCTCTGTGCGGCCAGTAGAGGTGCTCCGTCGCTCCCTCCATATGGTGAAGGAACACTGGAAGAAGAAACAAAACTACAGATACACCTGCGAGCAGCTCAAGTCCATCCGCCAAGACCTCACGGTACGGTTGACATGTCGCCTGTGTTGGAAGATTGTGCAGTTTCTGGGTCACAATTTTTGGTTGAGATTACAAATAGCATGTACGTTTTCATTAATGTGCGTGTTAGAATCTGGGAGACTCGTGGCTAAAGAAGCACATGTATAGGATTTATATGCAGATGACATATTCTTGCTGAAATTTAATTTTACATGTGTGTGCTGTTCAGGATTAAAACTACACCTTTGAGTGATTATATGTGTGGGTGATTATTGATTATCCCATTATTATAATAATAATTATTTACCCAAATACGAATAGAAGTGTAATCAATGCAGAGTGAAATTGAGTGTGGGTCGATAGAATAAATAATTGTTTGTCAAACTAGTGACGTTTAATAAAATCATACATAGTATGCCTAATTGTTTACTGTGCCAATATTTATTAGCAACAAATAAACGTTTAGGCACTAAATAACTAGAGTTGTATAATACTATGTATAATACTAACAGTTGTAAAACAGGCTGAAAAGTGGGAACATTTAAAATAAAATCCTTTTAAATTACATTGATCAGCTAGCACTGGTCAGGTTTCATGTAATACATTTATGTTGCATTTGTAGATCCAATGTGTCCGGGATGAGTTCACTGTAAATGTATACCAGACTCATGGTAGGGTGGCCTTGGAAAAGGTAAGATTTCATGTACTCCTGGTTGTACCATTTGTGCCAACTAACTAATCCCTGTACATTCCATGTGCAGTCGTGCATTTCGGCATTGCATATACTGTAGTGAGACTCTAACAACAATAAAGGCTGTTTCCTGTAATTAAACATTAAAGCATGGATTTTCCCTGTGGAAGTTACAGTTGAAACATGTTTCTTTGTGGGTGAAATGATAAAGCGAAACCATATTTACATGGAGTTCAGCACTGTATATCATGTGTTTAGCAGTTTATAGCAAAAGTCTTGCTATAGCTATAAACTGCTAAGCACATGATATACAGTGCTGAACTCCATGTAAATATGAGTCGAGGAATGGCGAAACAACCTGTAATTGTTGACTGCAGGGTGACCACGAAGAGTTCAACCAATGTCAGACGCAGCTGAAAGCACTTGCGGAGGAGGGTCATCACAGCAACAGTACCTATGAGTTTGTTGCCTATCGCCTCCTCTACCACATGTTCGTCAGTAACACACTTGGTATCCTTTGTATGAGATGTAACCAACTTGGAAATAAGCACAATGCATACAGCGTTTTATTTATTGATGGTCTGTTATATGGATTAACAATTACTTATATTATATTTATTATTTGAATTAACAATGACTTATATTTATTGACATTTGGCCCTATTGTTGACCTTTAGTAAAAAAAAATTAAATGCCAAAGTCGTAATAATAAGCACATTCGTTTGTTGTAGTTGGATGTTATGTTTTTCTAGATGGTGATATTATCACATCTACATGAAAATGTCTATGAATACTGACTTGCATATACCCCTAGTATGTAAATATACATCTGGTATGTTAAAATAAGTATCATAACTTGTACAGAAAGGATTGTACACACACAGTCGCTCTAAGGTGTGTGTGTCACACATAGGCATGGAAACTAAATATCTTGTTAAATCCTTGACCAATGCGACCAGACATCTCCACTGTCATGGCGTCGTTGACCGCCAGCATGAAGGAGGACGATTGTATTAGATTCGCGCTTCAGCTGCGCTCAGCATGGTCGCTAAATGATTATCACAGGTTTTTCAAATTGTATGCGAAAGCTCCCAAAATGTCAGGTTTCTTGATCGATTGGTTTGTCGAGCGTGAGAGAAAGGCTGCCATGAAGCTCATCCTGAAGTCGTATGTATATATTTTTCGATGTGTGTGCGAATGCTTTTGTGTGAGAAAATATGTGCGCGCCTGTGTCATATATTGTGTATCAGTGTCAATAAGTATTTGTGTGGACATGATTGCGTGCGTGTGTGTTTGGTTGTGCGTGCGTCTGGTGAATGAAATGCACGTCTGTTGCTTCTGTACTGTTTTGTATGTTTGCATAACAGGGTTATCTGACGTACTTAATGTTGCTTTATTCATGACAAGACGCATTTTACTTTTATGTTGTGTCTAATAACATTATGTTAAGTATGTTGGTGTTGGAACTGTGCAAACCATAACTGTTTTAACGAGTTCATCTTAAAGGTAAGTCATGAAGCTTAGAGTAATGCTGATGTTGTTTCGTTACTTTTATTACAACGTTTTACTAAGAATGGGAGTACACTATTGTGGTAGGTGTTGTTAACTAGACAGTTATTAGTTTTAACAAACGGCCGGTAGATTCGAAAGGTAAGTTTCCCCAGTTCGGTGGCGGGTAGACGTAAATAAGCACGCGGTAATTGGCGATGCCATCTCCAGACGTTAACCCGTTGTTGTCGTGTTTGCTAGATTTCGCCCGCTGCTGCCCGTTGACTTCCTGCAGTCGGAACTGGGCTTCGCGGCGCGGGAGCCGTGCATGGACTTCCTCCGTGAGATGGGGGTCGTATTTAATGCCGATCAGACAAAGATCGACTGCAAAGCGAGCGCCGCGGCCGCCCAGGGGAAATAGCCGTTTTTCCGGCTCCGACTGGTCGCCTGGTCGGGGTGAATGATGGTTGCGGCGCTGTTTTTCAGCCGTCGATCGTCGTTCTTCGTTGGCAGCTCACCGTTTCTCATTTGATGCGTCGACGAAGCGCCAAGTTGGCAATGTCTGTTGTAAATGTTTGCCAAGTTTCCTCTTACAGCTGCGAAGGGGCCCGTCCGGCCGTCACCCAGGATTTGGCGAAGGCGGCTTTGTGACGTTTTGCCAGGATATGTTCGTCTGGAAAAATCCTACGTGCTGTGTCATTTCAGCACTCGGACAAACAGGCCGATTCGTTCCTCGTCGCACCAGTTAATAAGTAATCGTCTTTTGCCGTAGGAATATTTTGTAGTGTTCCGGACTAGTGTACATATTTAATTTACCGTTCGGATTATTTACTAGTTGTCATGAGATTACCTGAAGATATCGCAGCTACGTGAGAGCTCACAGAAAACGTTCGTTACCGTGATCTCATCTTAAATGCCACCCAAAGTGATCGTTGATTGCTAGATTTGACGCATGCCTTTATATTCGAGGATACCCCGAAATCCAAGAACGCCTTTCTTACGGTTTCGATGATGGACTGCGTAAATTATGATACATATATGCCAAATGTTGTGTACGATATTTGCGACGAAGTGCAGCGGGCCATCTTAGACCAACTACGTATACTACCGATTTCAAGATGGCGTTTGTTCCCACAAGACAACGCGCTGCGTACCATCTCAAGCGATACACGCGAGATTTTAAGGTCTTTTACAATCATCACGGCAAAGAGATACATACCAAACAAAGAGGTTCATACCATCCCAGACACATTGCAAGGTGGTACCAATCACAAACGAAACGACAAGGCGGGCCGAAGTTATTGTGAAGACAACGTGCTGATGTGTAGTAGAACTGTTTCCCGCCATAAACTGTGAAAGTGTTGTTATCGTGGTAGCGAACAATGTCTTACGATGGTCCACCATTGAAGGGCTGCCGTGGTGGAGCATTTATTTCCGTCTCAATGATGCGTGTCTTGCCGAGATAACCCCTTGAAGGACTTACGATAGTGTCGTTGTTGTGAGATATTCGCATTGAAGAGCATCCACCAGTCGTGCGAAAAAATCGTTCGCCAAATTCCTTGTTCTTGAAGTCGCGAAGCAAAAAGACGTGCGATGGTTATTCTCGGGAAATGGCTAGCACATGTTTCTTTAATCGAACTTTGAGAGAATGGAAATCAACTACCAGAGCATATCTTCGATGACTAATTTAAAACACCAAAATCTGTATTTATGTGAAAATATAAATGTGAAGAAGACCCGACGAAGGTAATGTGCGTGCGTCAGTCATAAAAGGACCTATTCATCAAACGGCAAGCGATCAACGTGAACACCGCGAGTGTTACGAAAATGACGTAGCTGCTATTAATTTAAGACGTTGCGGAAATCGTGTGCATATTTCAGTCGGTTAATTTATTCGTGTGTAGCACAACAACGCTGCAGTCCGTCTGTTGTGGATGAAACAATTAATAAGCTGATCGTGCAAAGTTGTGTTTGTGTTTGGAATTGTCTACCAAGCAAAGAACTCCCTTCCGTGCGAACTCCGTGAATTGTGTATGCGTGCATGTGCGTTGCGGAATGCATGAACGAATCCGCGGTCTTGTGTCGAGGGTGGTCTGTATAATAATCCTAGGTTGTAGCAGTTAGTGGTCCCTGTGTTGAGTGCTCGCGCGTTCGCGGAGCAATCATGCCATTGTGGTTCACGCACGTAAACCGTTCCACCAAGTCTTACGTACGATTGTTACATCCACCGCATTGCTGTGATTGTTATGAATCGCGCGTGCTCCGCACGTAACTCGTATGGACACACGTAATTTGGTATTACGCCGTGTGTTACGTTAAATCCGCTGCACAAGAGTATGCCACTTGCCTGTCTCGATATGTATCGACATACAACTGTTGTGCTTTGTCTAATGTTCCTCTTTTATAAGTTGGCATAATATATTCCGTTACGACCTATCAGTGTGATTCCCATTTGCAGGTGGAGAGGACAGTATCGCCTTGCTGTCTTGGGCTATAGAACAGTGCAGCTATACAGTTGTATAAACGTAACTTATTGGAATCGTGTATGTTCACCGAGGTTGGGTTTACGCACAGTAAGTTTTAAATGACTAGATATTGACATATGCCACATTATGTGTTATCAGTGGTTTGTTCAGCCACATATATCAAGTTGTATGCCCATCCTAAGATTGGACAACGGACGCGTAGCAACACAAGATGTAGGTCGAGGAATCGTCGCTAATATATAAATGTACCCGAATAATTCTTTTTCAGCAGCCTTCTTTTCAGCTGTAAACGTCCATGACACAAGGCGACACTGCAGTATTACGCACAATATCGCGTTTCGGGCAAATTGTTCTCTGTATAGTAATGTATAATTGTACGTTGAATAATACAGGTGCAGCATGTTGTAAAATATGTATAAAAATTAAATAGTATTATGCACAGTGTGTGTCATGTTAGTGTTCCCATTGCAACCCATGATAAATGTCATTTAGGCAAAAAAAATATTCGCTCGAACAAACGGAATATGCCTACGTACTCAGAGTCATTGCGGCATATGCAGGCAACCGGCCACTAGGATTGTAAGATTGTTGTGGCGTGCGTATCTGCAAATGTGCAGTTCCACTGTTCATAATTATTTCTTCCGGGAACTGTCGGAGTGGATGCCATATCAACATTAGGCCTGGTTACTTCAACAATGATACCTGGAGGTTAAATTATGATCTGTCCAATATGATCAACATGAGTGGTTTCAATATAAGCAACGGGCTGAAAATATCAATGAACTGAATGCTATTGGGGAAGCTATTCGCAAACGTCCGTAATCCGCTTTAACCGATACGCTTCGAAGGAGGTAGGCCTGTAGAGTCAAAAGCCTGCTTTTGAACTCGTGTTGGCATGTTTTTTGGGAATAATTTTGCTACACTAAACTAGCACCTAGCATATTTACACAGAGCTCTAAAAAATGCGTGATATTTCACATCTTTAGCGTGAGGACGTTGTCGTAAAGGAGAAAGTGGAAGTTTTACATTAAGTGCATGAGAGTTAACCGGCATGTGTTATGACTTTTGCGCGTCCCTGTTCACGATTATGCTTACTGATTATGTTTTGTTGCGCCTCTGAGCTCAGGTTCCTGAGGATATAGGCGCCATAGAAATTAATTATTATTATGACACAATTATTGCCGCATCCAATGCACGTTAATCGCTAGGTGGCACTACATACCGCACTTAAAGGGGGGGTGAAGCACTTGAACAACCATAGCCCAAACATAATAACATACCATTTACAGTATATATCACCCTTATATGATGGGCACAACGCCACGGTAATCTTGTAATATCCTTTTTAACTTTGCCATTATCTTCGCTGGGCGGCGCCATATTGCTTTGCGGGGGGCTCAGCGGCAGAGTGGTTTGAGTACGAGCTCCTGGCACCGCGTTCACACAGTAAAAACCTCTCGGAAAAACGGCCGAAACGCATGGAAAATCTAATAAAAAGAAAACTGGTGTGCACTGGATGGCTCCTGGATATATCAACTAGTACTACAAATGCAAGGAAAAAACTTTTGATCGACTTCCCAGGAAGAATTTGCAGCGGAAAATGTGGTTGCAAATGCGGAAATTGCCGTGTCCGCCAGCCGCAGGCTCTGCGAGTGACCACTTTTCCGATGCAGATAACAAGACAAAAGACTATGTGATGAGCATGGACAGACGGTGAGCATCAAGATGTCATTCTTAGTCAAAGATACCGTTCCATCTTAGATCTTTTTTTTCGCATATGACCATGCATCTACAGACTATTCTGCGACAAGGAAACGTCAGATATCAGAGGGCAGAGCGATGCGTAGGAAGCGACGAGCCGAAACCAGGTTAGTAAATTGGATTACCGTTACCATTGTGACTTATCACTACGATTACAATATAGTTCCACCCCAATAAGCACAGCTGTGCTTCAACGTCAGCATATATATGACCCACAGTAAATCGAAATGTATGAATACAATAAAGTGCGAGTAAGTTTTAATAGTTTGATATAATTACGAGTGTTTTCCAATCCGCCGATTTATATTCGACGTGATCATACGACTGATACGTACCGTCAACACGTGGCCGTACTCAGAACAATAACAATAACTCAGTAAGTGCTACAGTATATACTGCAACCTTATAACATGGGCCATGGCGTATGTACTAGGCAAAATTATTCAAGAAAATAATTTGATATTATTTATTGACAGTCATAATAAGTCTCATACTCATGTGTTCTAAATGCCTAGAGAGCAAGCAGCAAGCGTAAGGCTAAGCCTGGGGGGGGGTTAGATGCATGGGAGAAACACGACCAAAAGACAGTATAGACTATAGTGCAACAGAAGCCTACTGTTGCTGTTTACATTTCATATTCTTTATGGAAATATTTAAAATGTACAAATACTTTCATTGTGATTAAGTGCAAATGCAGTTACAAAAACTGTTTAAAAGTATTTAAATATTTAAGTAAAATGCATTTCACCCATGCAATGTCTAGCTAGCTGGAAAGGAAACTTACTAAGGCATCGTCATCTACCCAGTTGAACACTGTCAGATTACATGTCTGCTTTCTATAATGACACTTTACAATTTCTGTCTGAATTCTTGTGACTTGACAATAAGGCAAAATTATATAAAATTAATTTTCTTTATTGATCAGATTAAACCCCACATGTAATAACCGGAAGTTCATAGAGATGTATTAATTACATTTTATTCTAAGTCGACTGATAACACTGTAATGAATACCGTGGGTGGAGGGGGCAACTGTCGGCAACCCACAATAGTATTAGTACAAGCTATACATATGAAGGAAATATATCAGGCATGGGGTCAATTCTGTTTTGTCCATTCCAAAAAATCAGTTCTAATTCCGCCTTGCAAAAAATCAATTCCAAAACGTTAAAATCCTAGGCTAAAGAAAAATTCAAATCCAATTCGTTTTAACACAGTTTTATTTGTCACGTGTGCACAATCATATTTAATTAGATATGATTAAAAAATTATTGTTCGTTAAATGCACACACACACACGCACACGCACACGCACACGCACACGCACACACACACACACACACACACACACATATATATCAGGTTTGCCATATAAAAAACTTTAAAATGGCATCCAGCCATTTCATATGTACATTCTGCTGCGACACCTCTCCTGGATTTTTGCTAACAAAACCAGACATTTTGGACAGCCCTGGACAGTTGGGTCATTAATCTGAGTTTTGAACAGTTTCCCCTGTTTATATCGGGTCCAGGTCATTTGCCCCCCTTCCGGACATTTGCCCCTTTGTCACTTGCCCCCCAGACATTAGCCCCTTGCCTTATTAAAAATCTGGACAATTGCCCCCTGTCTATAGCTTCTGGATTATTTGTAAGTTGTTTTAAGAAATGTTTTTTTAACTTATTTTTTTATTTCTGAACATGAATTTAATATATATATTACCCTAATTGCAATTAATGTTCTTTGTGCAAGATCAGCCAAGTAAATTACTTTATGTAGTTGGAGATGATCCTGTAATCAAAGGATTATCTTTATTGCAATTGTGGAAGAAGCCAGTGACATTAGGACCTGGACATGTTAGGACAATTGAGGATATTTGAAAGAAGCCATCTCAACAAGGTTTCTTTTGAATTGCATTTACCATGGAGAGTTGGAGTGAATCCATTTTCCTATAAAACTGGATGCACAAGCCAGAGTTGTCAGAATTCACTTATAACTTCACCATGGAAATTACTACTAGCATTTGAGGAGGTCATGTTTTGAGTGTCATTCCTACACCAAGAAGGGGGACCAACAAGATTACTCTTCATTGGGAGTGAAGCCAGCGTCGATCCTGATCATGCAAGGGTGCTGTGGTCACTGATCTGATCTCCAGATCCAGAATGTGATCAACAAGACTGCCTGCAATCATGATGGTGACACGGCACAGATAGAAGCTGCCAAGGTCCGCGAGGACCTGAAAACTAAAGCAGCTAATACCAGGGGCACTCCAAACCAGCTGATCTCTGACTCGTTACTGTCCACCACTGTTTGTGGAAGCATCACCCCAAGAACCCATCTTCCACCACTGATCTGACTATCAATGATACCTGGAAAACAACTGGTGACAAGATCATCTCATACACACTCCAGGGGATAGGCCATTGCATTAGGCTAAAGTGACTTTGACTTGTCATTGAATGTTATGTTATTGTAGTAATATTGATAAAACTGCAAACTGATTTTCACTTGTCAACTATCATGGAAAAAAGGGGCAGATGTCCGGGGGGGGGGGAGCAAATATACTAGGAGGCGGATTTATATCGCTATCAGTTGTGGTATCATTGATATTTCATCAAATTTACTGGAAAGTTTGAGTCTTCAACATCCTAATCTCCAACATGTATTCTACATGGGGACATTTTTAATTACTACAAAGGGCAAACCCTACAGCCACATGTAACAGCATTGTACAGGTGACCAGTGACATGTTTAGTATGGGAAACTTGTGGGCTGAACATTAGGCTTGGATAAACAAGGGGCTGCATTCAAGTGGGGCAGGCTTCCTCTCTCACACAAAGGGAATGAGCAGGCAGGTGCCCTTAATTGGCAATCTCTGTAAATAAACCTTCTACACTGAGAAAGAAAATGAGGCCTGAATGGTCTGATTTTGGTTTTACTGTCTGTTACAGTAACTTAATATTTCTTTTTGATGCAAATGCTTGATTATATTGTTCTTGGTCACAATGTTTCAATACCAGAGTAGACAGTGTCTATGCTGTAATGTTGACAACTTCCTGGCTGTTACCAGATTCAGGGTGACATGCTAATAGAAGACAAAAATGATTTTAAAAGTAATATAAGTAAATATCAGGGTAAATATTAACAGTATCAAGTCAATAATTCCAACAAAATCAATTCCAATTCCCAAAAAATAAATTTTGGAAAAACAAATTCAATAAAAAAAAAAAATTGTAGTCAATTCCAATTCCGGAACTGGAATTGAGGGTCAGTTCCAATTCCGGAATGGAATTGACCACATGCCTGAAGTATAATCATGACAATATCTTGTCTCTGTGTACTACAGCAACAGTCATGAACAGTATAATTGAATTGAAACAAGCTTATGTCTGTGGGGCTTTTGTCGGGAGGGGCTTTTGTCCATGCACCATACTATCTAGCAGATGCTTTCAGTATAATACCTAATAATTATATATATATTTACATATATACATACATATATACATACATATATACATATATATATATATATATATATATATATATATATATATATATATATATATACGTGTGTGTGTGTGCATGCAGCATTTATAAGGTAAAGATGTCACAAGCATAGATCTGCATTTGGTCCAATAACAATATTCATGCATTATGTTATCTAAATCGAGTGTCAGATATAAAATAAGGAACCCCATAGAAAGTGTACCTATGGGTCCATATTTTGTTATGGAATTTGGACCCCTTATAGAATTTTGACCTCCCTGGCCCATTGAAAACAGTGCAATGTTGATTAGATAATATAATGCACTTTGGAGCTAGGATGCTACAATTTTGGTTACATGCGTTTGGTTATGTTACCAGTGGCATTAGTCAAACTGACCAAACAGATTCATTAAAAACATTAAGAGATCAGTGAAAGACCCATTGGTTGAATTAACATGGCTCCATAGGGAAAATGCTTTTCCCTGTGGTTGATTACTTTATACATTCTATATGACACTGGCACTCTTATATTCTAAAAATAATATATACAAGAGAAAGTTTCTCACATTGTGATTCATTTTTATTATGCAAAAGATGAATTTTGTAAAATGTTCAAGTCACTGTATGTGTAATCTTTTCAGATGAAGGATTCACCATTGGTTCATACAAGTACAGGTACTAGTTTTGAAGCATCCAGCGCTACGGGTGATGCCGTCAATCTTTACATTACGGATGTCACCTTTAGTGCCATCACTGCTACTACTGCTGTGGCACAACATACAACTGATGCTGAAACGCAAATCGATCCGGTAACGATATTTCAAGTGCGACACTTCGAGAATGCTGCTGTAGTCATGGATGACATTATTGCACCAATGAACGTTGATCGTGACTACTCCTATGTGAAGCTTCCATCAGATTCAGTGAGAATAAAGACATTGGTGCAGATGATGCACACTATGTGATAACAGCGACATAACCGAGGGTGACTCAAGCAGCTCCGACACCTATGAGAAAGAGAAGAAGTTTGTCATTCGTGAGAAAAACATGTCACTTTTCTGCACCTGCCACACACCAAACAGCCATAAACTGTGACACAGGTTGTACTCATGTCTGATCTATCAGCCAAGGTCTTTCGGATACTGGGGTGTCTGTCAGGAAAGTGTGCTGATTTCTACCCCTGGATGAGTGAAAGGTGAATTGAATATGTTAGGTGTACATGTACTATCAGTCAGAATAAGTAGTGTATTGGTGTATATTTAGTGCCAGTAGTGTATTGGAACAGATGGTTGGTGTGCAAGTACTATCAGTCAGAACAAGTAGTGTATTGATACATATGATTGGTGTACATTTACTGTCAGTACAAGTAGTGTATTTGGTAGAGAATGAGACGCTTGGTTTACATTTGCTGTCGGTAGGAACAAGTAGTAGATTCAGTCAGAACAAGTAGTATATTGGATACACATGATTGGTGTACATTTACTGTCAGAAGAAGTAGTGAAATGGTGCAGATTTCAGAATGAGATCATTGGTGTACATTTACTGTTGGTAGGAACAAGTAGTGTATTGGTATGCATGATTGGTGTACGTTTACTGTCAGTCAGAACAAGTAATATTGTTACACATGATTGGTGTACATTTACTGTCCAATCAAAACAAGTAGTCTATTGCCATTGGTACAGATGATGATGGTGAAACAGTTAAAATGCCTTGGCTTTATAAAGATTAATTATTTCCTAAGCTAAACTACCAGTATATTTGATAATGTTGTGGCATAATAATGATGTGTGTAACTGTGATATCCATGTTCCAGGTTGTATTTCCCGGTGGTAAGAAGTCACTGTTTTTAGTCAAGCCTTATTTCTTTGGTAATTGTTTTTCTATGTGAATAAACTGTTGATATATTTTATGTTGGTCTCAATATAAATGAAATTGTGTGTAGTGACATGCAAGATGCTGCAGGTAACATTTTTGTTGACAGAAATGGGATATGGATAAGAAGGCATTCACATCATTCAGTTATTAATATTTTAGTGGGAATTTTTGTAGTTTTCCAGGTTGTTTTTCGACCTGCTGCATACTGTGGGTGCCTCACAATTTGTCTATATCAGATTATCAGTACACTCACCTGTGTCAAGTCAATCTCCATAGCTAAACTTTCCATCAATTCAATTTGGTTCAGAATAGACATCACAGATCCTTCCCACATCGCAGGATGGGATTACTTGTCTTGCCTTTCCTGAGCCTGAAATATAATTTGTCATGGTTAGTTGATAGCACTAATTCCATAATTACCATAATAGTTGCAAAACTGTGAACATTACATACTGTCAGTAGTTAATTATTGTTATTTAAATGATTACATTGCACCAAACAACAAGGTGTGGTGTGCTACAGAGAGGGGTGATTACAAGTACGAATATTAACGTAATCATGATTACAGTAATTACTGCAATCACAATTACTAATGTAGTCATGATTACAATCATTATTACAATCACGATTACGGTAAAATTTAAGAATATATATATATTCACATAATGAATTAAATAAACCCTCATGTTATTATTGTCATCAATGTTATTCAACAACAAATCAAACCCAATATTAAAATACAGTCACGGTACACTTCATTAGATTACAAAATAAAGAGAAAAGCCTGCTTGCATTGCCATTGTAGTTCGGACCTCGCCCTCGGGCTAGGTAAAAGAAATATGCAGAAAAAATATGATTATTAAAATGGCAATGATTCGATAACAATTGAATTACTGACCTGCTAGCTATAGGGCGAATCGATGAGTCGGCACGCAAATCATGCAATGACAGCAGACCAACATCTAGCACCGCTTTGTTTGTGCATATCACTACAAAATCATCGTCTTCGCACGGTGATGCAAGCACCAACGCGGTCGGGCACACGGTGACGGTGCTGCATAGCCATAGCCTAGCCCTAGGCATGGTAGCTTCCTCGGCGCAGCATAATGACTCAACGTAAACGTGCGCAGACATCGGGACGCAATTTCCACAGGTTCACCACATCACATTACCTAGTCAGGAATCGTTGACAGTCAAAGCGCTGTTGTAATTTTTCCTGAATCCAACGTCAACAAAGCCAAAGGCGAAGCCGACCTGGAGTCTAGAGCGTGACTCGCACACTCGGTGACATTTTACGACTGTCAACGGTTGTTTCCGTGTGGCCTGTCGAACTAGACTCTTCGTCTGTGGTTTCCATTTCTCCAAAGATAGACAACTATTACGGAAGTTCAGTAAACCACTAATCGCTAGTAGCAGATCTGGTAAAACTGTCCCAAGCGATGCATCCATCTTGTCAACAAGTAAAAAATAGTTCCGGTATTCCGTTATCGCATATTCTCGTTGGTTAGCATCTCGTGTGTTCGAGAAGTGCGGCGTTTTCCACGATTTTGTGCGTGTTTTGTTGTAATTTCTTTAACTTTTTTTATTTGGAACGAACAAAAACGCTATTTTGTTGACGTGTGTAAACACTTGTATATATAACAGAGACCCATATCTTTTTTTTCGCTCCAGAATGCCTATTTACGAAATAAATCGCAAAAAATCGAAAATTTACATTGATTAGATATACGCGACTCAAACCACTCGTTTCGACAACAAAATGGCGATACGCAGTGATGTATTTTGTCGATTTTTGTCTCGAACAAAATCAGTTTTTCAGTTTATCTCATAAATTAGCAGGTATCTGTCACCATTAATGCATAGTTAGATAATATATATTTAAATATACGGCATAACACAAAATTGCTTCAGTTCCCCTTTAATTCCCTGCACAGCTGCAGGCGATTAGTGCGCGCACTACAGTTTCACACCTGAGAACAATGATCCCAACTGCACGCAAGTAGTCCCAGTTTAAATGCAAGTGTAAACGTGCTCAATTAATGGTTGATTATTGTATTGTCACCACTCCATTTCGTGTAGGCGTTCCCATGAAGCGCCAGCAGCCAATCGGCATCAGTGTCGAGATGCTACACTAAACATTTGTTTTGCCTGATTTAACTTTTCAGTCGGATATAACTTTGTGTCAACATAATCAAAGTTTAAAGTTAAATCGAATTGCATCATATAAACTGATAACAGTTCACTCTTATTTTATGAATTAGTCAAATAACCGGATGAGATCTTAATTAGCTACCTATGTATGGACCCAGAATCTGGGTGCATAACGACATAATTTCCGTCACAACAGTGAGAACCCCACTCTGCGTCCAGGGCACGGACCACAGTCAGATAGAGTCCCAAGGAAAAAATTAATTGTGCAGATAAGGTTTATTTGTGAGAGCAGACATTGTGTGGATGAGTGAGTGGAAGTGATGTTTTTGTGCACAGTAGCATCTAAGCTTTGAAATGATGCCATTTATCAGTAGGTATACCAGTTGTGTAACGACACAGTGGCTGTTAGGCAGGATGTACTCATATTTTGGAAACCGGGGAATTTCATGGCAGAAATGCAGGGGCATCATGCCCCTGCAAATTGAAGCAATTTGTGCTAAAAGGAGGTATGTCATTTTCACGAATTTTACACACCAGGTGTCTTAGTGGGTCTGTCATTTTCTGTGAATTTAAAAAAAAAATTAGGATAAATTTTCAATCTAGGCGCAAGAACGTGATAATGGTCGTCTATGGCAAAAGTGACTGTGGTCCAGGCGAAGATGTGTGCATCAAACGGTGGCGCCACAGCGCGGAGCCTGGATAATCTAGGTTAATAAGAATCAACCTCTCACAAAGCAAGCCCGCAAGTATTATCATTTATGAAAGAACATACGCACTTTGTACAACATAAATCGTAGTCTACTTGGGAAAGGTCTACGCAATTTACCTGGAAATGTCATCGAACACGATGGTCCCAATGGGAAGTTTTATGAAAACATAGCACAGATATGGAGATAGCATCGACAGTAGTTGGTTGGACGTCCACCAGCAGACACACTGTCCAAAAATCGGGAGTTAAGAAGACGAAATTAATGAGGTGTCGACAAAAATTACTTGTTAACCGCCTAAAACTTTTTTGGGTTTTAATTTTGGGTGTCGTGAATGGAACTTGACAGATGTCTACTATATAGTACCTGTATAAGGGGTTATGCCAAGTAGAAGTTAAACTGAAAAAAAGGATTTGTTATCGTCCATGTGCGTTCAACTGCAAACAAATTGTGTTTGGGGCAAGTTGTTACAATTGTATTGGGGCAAGTTGTTACAATTGTATTGGGACAAGTCAGCCAGCGAGTTGTGGGCTGACAATGACTGAAGGAACAAAACGTATTTAACAACAACGTGTGAATGCTTTGTGTCACTTGTGAAGCATAGCGTACTGGTTTATGTCCAGTGCTGTTAATGTTAGCTGTGTCAAACAAAATTAACAAGTATCTCAGAAGGGCGGGTTACACATAGATGACGAATGGTTGGACTCTCGATAAGCCAATAGCTTCCTTGTCCACTTGCCATCTGGGTGTTTTGTCTTGGATGGCAATCTTGTTAAGTCTTGTGAAATGTTTATGGCAAAGCCCTATTTAAGCAATTGATAAATATTGCACGATTCATTGAAATGTGGATCTTTGTGCAAGTGTGCGTGAGTGCATACGTGTATCATTCAGTTCAGGGCGTTTTTTAACATACAAAGTGGGGGGGGCAATGCCCCCCAGCCCTTTCAATTGCCCCCCCAGTCAAACCAACTTGCCCCCCCCCAATGCGTGCCCCCATTCTCCTTAACCAGCCCCTTGTATTAAAGTAGGTCTTAATTTGTATTCTTTTTGTTAGTGTGTTTTAGTTAATTTTCATTGGTGGCAAAATCAAAAAGTTCCAAAGTTAAAGAAGGGCAATATGTCTACAAAAGATCAATTTATTGATATGGGAATGTAATAGCGTCATAGCAATAACAGTGACGTATTGCCGAATGGCTTCTTCGTACAGTTCATGCGAAGAACTGAAAACGTGCTTTGGCATAGCCATACCATAGCCATAGAGCCATTTTACTCAGCCATTGACGGCAGCCGTCTTACTGCAGATCTCGCGGCGGCAGATCTTAACGTTCCTGAACAAAATCCTGAAGTTATCCTCGCTCGATATGATGCATGCATACGTAGCATTGTTAACGCCCATGCCCCAGTAATCTCGCGGACTATCACTGCTAGGCTGATGACACCGTGGCATACAAGTGAACTATCTGTAGAGAAGCGGGCATTGCGTCGTGCTGAGCGTAACTGGCGACAAACTGGACTAACTGTACATCGTCAAATATACACCAGTTTGCGCAACACGTTCAGAAAATCACTTATGACAGCGCGATCGCATTACTACCGAACTGAGTTGACAAGTGCTGGTGGCAACATCCGACGTGTCTACCAGATCGCAAACACACTACTCGGTCAAGCCGGAGACCGGCCGCTACCCGAAGACGCTACACAAGCTACTATGGCAGCGAAATTCCAGGAGAGTTTTACGGAGAAGATTGATGCGTTGCGCCGCAATATGATTCAATCGCGTCAACTGAAGATGCAGCGACGAATGTGGCTGCAAGTTTACTGTGTTTTGAAGCTGCTTCACCTGCAGACTTGAAGAACATAATTTTAGAATCTGCTACCAAGTCGTGTGAGCTGGACCCGCTGCCAACGTCACTCCTTAAACAGAACATTAAAGCTCTGTGTCCGGCCATTACACGCATAATTAATGCGTCGCTCTCCACTGCTATAGTCCCACAGTCGATGAAGCACGCCATTGTGACACCGGTACTGAAAAAACGAGGCTCTGATGTCAATGTGTTGTATAACTTCCGCCCAATATCTAACATTTCGTTTGTCGCTAAGACAACGGAGGGCTTCGTCTCGAGACAACTGCAACGCTTCCTGAATGTGAATGGCATACTTAGCGTCTACCAGAGTGCCTACCGACCACGCCACAGTGCGGAGACAGCACTCTTACGTATTCACAATGATGTGGCACAAACGATTGATGCTCGACGTGGAGTACTTCTTGTGCTTCTTGATTTAACAGCAGCTTTCGACACAATAAATCACGATATCCTACTACGGAGACTGTATGGCTATGGCATACGCGGCGAAGCGCATGCGTGGTTGGCGTCATACCTATATGGTCGTATCTCTGCCGTGCGTGTCGGGAAAGAAGTGTCTGAATGTACCGTGATGAGATCTGGAGTTTCACAGGGGTCGGTTCTTGGGCCGGTGCTCTTCAACGCCTACATTGCGCCTCTAACGAATTTACTCAACCGACACGACGTACACCACCATCTGTACGCCGTTGATACGCAGTTATACGTTGATTTCCCACCGTTTGACCATACAAATGCTCTTATCCGAATGGAGGCGTGCATCAGTGAAGTTAAAACGTGGCTCTATGACAACGGACTGGTTCTCAACGAGAGCAAAACGGAAGCAATTGCCATACACTCATCGAGCTTGCGCAGACCAATACACATTGAGCACGTTGACGTCTGCGGACAATATGTAGCTACATCGACCATCGTCCGTGACCTTGGCGTTGCAATCGATGCTGATTTGTCGATGGTTACGCAGGTGGCAAATGCATGTCGAAGTGCTTACTACCATCTCTCGAGAATTGCACGGGCACGAGGGGCAATGACAATCAGTGTCTGCAAATGCCTTGTCCATGCACTTGTGACATCAAGACTCGACTATGGTAATGCTATGCTCTTTGGCTTATCTGACCGTCTGCTGCACCGTCTAGAGAGGGTTCAACGCTCAGCCGCTCGTGTTGTGATGCAACTTCGACAAGATGATCGGCGATCTATCACTGCTGTCCTGCAACACCTACACTGGCTGTGAGAAAGCGTATCGAGTACAAATTACTTATGGTTGTACACACGGCACTGTATGCAGGCACGCCAGTGTATCTTGCGTCACTGCTACATCGTCACTTGCCACGCAGGACCCTACGCTCTGGTGGTGGTTTACTTCTTGATGTTCCACGCGTAAACCTAGAACGTTATGGTCGCCGGGCGTTTGCTTGTGCTGGGCCGACATTGTGGAGCTCTCTGCCACTGGAACTACGCGTGATCCAGAACACCAGGCAGTTTGGAAAACTATTGAAGACATTTCTGTTCTTAAACTAATTTAATCAGACCTCATTTAACCTTGGTATTATTCATGCATACAGTTTTACTAATGTATAGTTTTATTTATCTTAGGTTTAATTACCTTTTTAGTATCTTTTTAACCTATTTAATATAATGTAGGCTTCTATTATTTATTATCCAATAGGATCAGGTGTTCAGCACTTTTGCAAATCGTTTGCTTTATCATTGCACTTACCTGCAATTTTACTATACATAGGTTTATTTATATATACGTATGTATACATATTAGCATTTTGTTTCCTAATTTTACTTTTTATTTATTTCTCTTAAAAGCATCTTTATGTCTCTTAAAAGTTTGCCGATTTGTAATCACCCGTGAACGGGGCACTAGTCCCGGATTTGATGGTGAATAAATAAAGTATATTATAGAAGTGTTTACTTAAGACGTCAGTGTTCCGGTTCTAGAATAGCTAATGATTATGTATATGTAAATATGTGTACCTGCATGTTATTGTTTGTTTCAATTGTGTATAATTCAACAAGACGTGTCATCACATTTTACACGATTGAGCCGCGTGCAATCCAGTTCTTTACAGTGATGTTGAAATAGCTGTTAACATAAACCGGTGTCCTGGCCGCGAAATTGCGAAACGTACCCGGTATAGCACAGGCTAAACCTCGCCCATTCGCTATTACCACTGGTCGAGAGCGAGCGGGCGGGGATTAACGATGTATCAACAACCTGACAGTCGGCTGTTTTTTGTTCAAATAATAAATAAACCTGGCAAAGTGTGTGTAGAAACGAAAGCAATTGGAAACGTTTAACAAATATCACAAAATAATCACATTTTAATAATGATCCCTCTTGTAGGTAAGATGATGCAAACATCATAACAGCCATAAACCTGTCAGGGTAGATTTTGATTGAGGCAGTAACCGAGCCAATTCATTCTCCGCATCTTTGAGAAATCGAAATGTTAAGCATGATAACTCAAATAAGCATATTGTATACATACTAAACAAATAAACTTTAAAATGTATGAGTAGTTGATAGTGTTCTACATGTGAGATGGAAAGTTGGCGGTCAGCAGGGACATCAACTTTGGAAAATTGTTACTCAAAAGTTGGTGGTGCACATATTAACATAAAATGTAATCAACATTTGCACATGTCAGTTTTGGAAGTACGTATTTTCTATATTTTGATTTGTTATGTACTTAGCCAACCATTTCATTGATAGACGTGGTATGCATGTTTTGTATTACTCTCTTTTCTGCCTTAAGCCTATATCTTCAGTATATTTATGTCTAGAGTCTAGAGCATGTCGCCGCTCGGATTGTAATTCTACTATACAAGTGTTTCAAATAGACATGCTTTTCCTGAGTTAGTTATTACATTTAACCATTTAATTTGTCCAGGTCGATATCCTGCCAGTCATGCCTAAGAGAGACAGAAATGCAAAACGAAGACAAGAAGAGCTACAGAAATCTGCCGCAAAATGTCAACTCCTAGGACACAATTTTTCGATGCAGCCTCAATGACTCATTGCCAGAAATACCCACAATGCAGCCAGGAAACTATGGTCCGTCCGCTGCCATCACATCTGATGACACTCCCAAAGATAAAGTGTACCACCAGTCATAGAGATACTGCCTTCGTCGTGTTCTCGCCCGATAACCAGTTCATCAAGCAGCCATGATCCGTCCACTGCCATCACACCTGACCACACTCCTGGCGACAAAGATCACCACCTTACCCAGACACTTGGAAACCGACAACGCAACTTCACACCAGAGACCGTCAAGTTCCCGCACACCGAAGTACAAAGGAATTCCGTTAACTATTGCAGATGTTGTCAACAAATTCCCCGAGCTTCGCTCATATTCGGCAAAGAAATGTGGCCGAACAAGGGCTCACATTCTATGCACAACATGTCAGGAGTATGAAGAGATGGCAAAGAAAAGTTCTAAAAATGACACTATGCCAATCGCAAGAGGCGTCTGTCTGTCTCAAATGTTCAACCGATGCACGTGTGCAGATTGATGGCAGCTGTGACAGGCAAATGTTGGACCACAAGTTTGTAAGTGGACGGATGGCTAATAGTGATAGTAGCGTAACGAGTGTGTTTGTTGTCATGCATTCGCCAGAGAAGAACGGCGCCCTTGGACTACTGGAAGCGGTGAACAAAACTTTGGATCTGACCGGAGGTAAAGACACGAAGCTCGTCGGTGTCACCACTGACGGCGAATCGGCAAACACTGGCAGACATGGTGGGTTATGGCGTTTGCTTGCTGGCTAGAAGTCTAATCTACTGGGGCTCGTACGATTCTTCCGGACGCCTAGAAGGATGAAGATGTTGTCAGCGCAAGCCGGGAATGTCAAACAGTTCCCCTGGCACCACGATGTCAGGTTTGCCCAGCACGAGCTGCAGCTGGTGGATGCTGTGCTGAATAACCTACCAGAAAGTACCAGCGATAGAAAGGAGAAGGCTGAAGCCAAAGGGTTTCTGAGAATCTGGAACCACCAACAGAAGTGGATCACCTCACTGATGGGCGATATCCTGGAGATATTCGAAACACTCCAGAAAACGTTGCAAAGGAGTGATTTGTTCATTAGCGATCTTCTCACTGTGACTGGCGCTGCCGTCAAGAAGTTGAGATTGATGAGGGATGGACCATTCCCGGGAAGAAGAGAGGAGAAAGAGAGTTGCTCAACCGATAGCACCAGTGAGGACCTAACACAGCGAAAGTCCAACCACCAGTTCGTTTGTACGAACCGCCGTAATGCACGAGCAATCAGGCTGGAGGTCGTGCAAGCATCCCACGAATACCTCTCTGAACGCATCCACCCGGAGCAGGAGGACGTCATCAAAGACATGAAGGGGTTGGTGATATCACGCAACCTGGGATCATTCGTTGAACATGGCGTGCGTGTCGTCAGGCGTCTTTTTCCAGACGAAGCTTCTGACTTTGCGGACGGGGCAGCCGGGCAATGTGAGAACATGATGAATGTGCCGTTACTGCCTGATGGCTGTGATCTCAGTTGTAAGATGACTGTCAGATTGCGGCAACTTCTGCCAGTCACCACAGGTTCAGTTCAGAAGGTGTTGGCATCTCTGGCTTGCATGAGTCCACACTCTATGCAGACCGAAAGGATCGTGAACCACCACAACCTCGTTGTCGACAATTACCGCACAAGCATGGGTGAGGACACGAGAAACGCCCCCCTCATCTTGTGGCACTGAATATTGTGGGCACCGCCTACTTTGACCATCGACCCGCTCTCGTCAAATTCCTGGAGAAGACCAGAAGATGGGGGCTCCAGATTTGGACATCTACGGGCAGCGTGAATTCGTTAGGAAATTCACCCGCGAAACGGGGCTCGTCTAGTAAAATTGAGACGACTGTCAAACGTACTGACTCGCAAGTTGCTAGACGTGTTCTCTACTACTGCATCAGTTTGTAAGAAAACATGTTCTGGGATATATGTGTAACATTAATTTATACCGAGATACAGTCGTCAGTGTGCAACCATATGGATAAAAAGATACTGATATATATATATATATATATATATATATATATATATATATATATAAAGCTAAGGGTTATGTAAATAATCATTAATAATGCGTAAGCTGCCCTTTTTAACCATTTGGAGTGCCCTTTTAGGACATTGCCCCCCCCAGTGAAAATTCAATAAAAAACGCCCTGATTCAGTTAAGTAGAAGTTATTTTACATATATATATTTCCAATCACTTTTCGTACTCCATTCAATAATTCATATTCCAGTCACAATTGTTTGTTATGTAAGAATCCAGGGAATGAGTCCCCTTTGGTAACTAAACATGAAAAACGTAATATATGAAGCTGTGAACACCTACATTGTTATGCACACGGTGTATAAGATGAATTGTGTATAATCCAATTAATGTAATAACAGTAACATGTACGAGTAACACTTGCCTTGTGATCCACACGTTCTTTGTTGTAACAACGTGCCCCGTATGATGTAACAACTTGCTCCGCTTACGGGGCTAGTTGTTATAGTCGACTGCGCCTGGGAAACTTTACATATCTACCTAACTACAATATGGAATACCAATGGTATGGTACAGTTTATTAACACGAATAATACACTTAATGTATACGTTGACAGAAATAATGCATCTAACATACTTTTAACAAAAAGTGACTTTAACTGAAAATTGTAACAGCCCGATCACAGCTAAGACCAACACAACAGCCCGATCTCCCTTATCGCATTTCAGACACAGCTAAGACCAACACAACATAACCAGTTAAACGTCACGTTTAATATCATACAATATCGCAGTCAGGATTTTATTATGCTAGGAACATTGACCATGAAAAAAGGAGGGTTCCTGTATACAAAAATTAAAGTTCGTTTGAGAAGCACACTTGTTGTTAACATACGGTAGGTCCTACACCAACGATATTATCTAAAAACGAGCCTTTGTCAGAAGTACAAAATATAACATTTGCATGACGCGCACGCTTTAAAAATCGTCAATTCAAACTACTCCGTTAGAGAGTGCTATACACCGACACAATATACAGTATTTCAAACGGTTATTTTATTAATGTCCATGCAGCATTTCTCGAGCGCACAAAGTTATTAAAAAACCGCTAGTAGTAATACACGGCGGATAATAAATGTTTTACACTCACATTATATTGCTAATATATACAATCTATAATATTACATTGTCAATGGTGTAAACAAATCGCACGATTATCTACATTTTGTTGTACAAGTGCAGATCGCCGACAATCGTAATTAACACCGAAAGTTGGCTATCGCTGAATTTTTTGCGAATCTCCCGTCATCCATGTGTAACCCTGCTGCAGGCTTATCACATGTTAATGTGCACATTGTAATTTTCCCGATGCATGCTTCGGTGACACCAATATCTAACTCCATCCAGTTTCTTGGGCTGAAATACACAATTTAGTCCCACATTTTGCGACACGTTTCATTTCAGACTAATATCACAACTATTATATTGTTATGAAATACGTCTACAGCGCACACGTTTTAGTGACAGCACTCTCACGACATGGCGACGGCTGCTTACATAACAGTGAACTACGTCACGTTTACGAACTTGTGTCCTGTCTTTTTTCAAGTCCTTTTGTAGTCGTTCGTCGACTCTGACCACTTATACACTGGTGACGTCATACAACTACATATAACGTAATCGTCCTGCTCCAACCTGCTGCGGAGTTTCCGATATTGAAGTAAGTCTCGTCTGAATCAATTACTTCCACCTGACAGTTTTCCTGACATCATGTCCCATGTCTGAAAGTGCGACGGCACTTGGATAATCTAGGCGTAGCGCTCATATCACGAACAGTTTTTTACTGGTTTTTGCCTGTTATAAAGCGTCAGTATTGAATGCTTTGCCATGTACTCCTGTGTTTTAGTATGGCGTTAATGCTACCAAATATTCAAACATTTGATGGTGATGGTGATGGACGAACAGTGTGAAAAAATGAGAAGCAGGCATTGGCAACACATATCTGATACATGCCGATTAATGAAAAGTGAAGTTTACTAAGATGTGGTGTAATAATGAAAGATATATATATATATATATATATATATATATATATATATATATATATATATAGAGAGAGAGAGAGAGAGAGAGAGAGAGAGGAGATAGAAAGAAGAGAGAAAGAGAGAGAGAGAGAGAAGAGAGAAAGAAGAGAGAGAGAGAGAGAGAGAGAGAGAGAGAGAGAGAGAGAAGATAAAGAGATGTGAGTGAGAGGAGAGAGTGGAGAGAGAGGAAAGAGAGAGAGAGAGATGAGATGAGATAGATGATAGAGAGGAGAGAGGATAGAGAGGAGAGGAGAGAGAGAGAGGGTGGGGATAGAGGAGAGAGAGAGAGAGAGAGAGAGAGAGGAGATACAGGAAAGAGAGAGACAGAGAGAGGGGGAGGGAGGGAGGGAGGGATGGAGGGAGAGAGAGAGAGAGAGATAGGGAAGGTGGGAGGGAGGCAGGGAGGCAGGGAGGGACGGAGGGAAGGAGAGGAATGATAGAAGAAGAAGAAGACGACGACAAAGGTGTTCGATTAAGAAGAGTTATACAGATTTAGATCTGACTTGGACGGAGAGCGAGGTAGGACTGTCGAGCAGCCCTTGGTTAATGAGGACGGTCGGGCGAGACAGCATTCGTCGGTTAGCTCATTCGGCGAGTGATGGTGGAGGTCGACTCACTCGGCGAGTGATGGTGCCGGCGGTGGTGGGGGCCGACTCGCCATGATCTTGCTTAGTTCGTTCATGTTCTTCTTCACCTTGTATCGGAACACCCACGGGTTGTCACGTGACACAATCATCTTCGGCCGAGGCAGGAAACTGATCAAGAAAAGGCGCACAAATTAACCGATGATGCGAACATAATTTGCGGCCCTCACCGACAAATGTAATTGTTAGCTCCCGAGAATCCCATTTCAAAAATAATAATTTTGAGGGACGTATCTAGAATTTGCAGACGGAGATACGTTTCACAATATTACCAAACGTTGGGACAGTCTAACGCGAACGAAGCGACGGGGTCACTTGTCACTCTTCTGTATCAATATCGAGCCCCCCCCTTAAAGTATCGCTTAGAACAAATTTGCTAAGATCCCATCAAAATAACTGCACCTTTATATGGAGATGCCCAGCTGGGCGGTTGGCTGTAAAAATGGTGGGAGGTTGGCCTTAAAATAGGTGGGCAAAGGGAGGTTAATTGTGACCCTGCCACACATCCCTCGTAAGTGGGAGGTGCGACATTGGCCCTCCAAACGGTTGGAATGTTAAGGCCCTTGCCACACACCCCTCTTACCTGAGGTCATCGCATGTATCTGGCCGGTTGACATAGGGGTAGACCGGAGGCCGGTCTGACTGCGAGGCGGCGCTCCGCGCACTGCGGGCACTGCTCGGCTTCGACAGCGACGAGCGGCCTGAGTTGACGCGGGTGGGAGCCGTTGGGTCAGGCGTGTTCTGTGGTGGCTCAGGCGCCAGCTCCAACATGAACGGTGGCGTCCTCTACAACAGCAGGACGAACACAGCTGAAGGATCGTTTACTCGAGAGATGTTTGCCTCAACGGAAGTGTATGTGCGTTTAGACGAGCGACATTCTAGAAACAACGACCTAGACTCGTGTCAATCCCGATTTGAGCTTTGGTGAAAGGTCATGACAGTGCATCTGTTGTCGCTCGCAGATTGACCACTGCTCCAAAAGATGGATCAACAGTTACCGAGTAAACTGGATATATTGGCCATCACTACCTGCTAATGTCTTGCTACCAGTCACAGTCACTGTCAATGTCCTTCCGCACGAGTAACACTGAGGCAGTTCTATCTTAAAATAAGCGAGATACATGTTTTTGTCGTATCATCAAAATGGAGAAAATAGCTGGGGGTATAGGACAAATAGCTGGGGGTATAGAACAAATAGCTGGGGGTATAGGACAAATAGCTGGGGGTATAGAACAAATAGCTACCGAAAACGATTCGTAACCGTAAATAGGGCAACGCATCAGCTACGATTAAAAATGGGACGATATAGATATAAGCTACTTTGTAATACGACTAGTTATCGTTGACTATGTGGTTATTAATAAGCGATCATTGTAGTATGTAGGTAAAGGTAAAAAGGTATGTTCTTATATAGCGCGATATCCAGTTATTGGGGCTATTCAAAGCGCTTTACACTTCACCCTTGGCAGACCTGTTATGCCAACGCCATTTCGACTTCTCTGGGAAGAATTCAGCCACGTTGCAATTGCTGCGCGAAAATCATTCGTTCAAATATCCACCTCTGAATGTTGCCAGGTACTCATTTATACAGCTGGATGAACTGTGCCAACGTGGGATGAACGAAATTTACAAAGTTTTGAAACGGTAGCAAGAGGATTCGAACCCTGGTTCTCTCGCCCCACAGAATGTATGCGTAGTGTTGTTTTACTTGTTACCCAGTGGATCGATTAAGGCAATCGTTAAAATAAACGACGCTTACATGTGCGCATGCGTGCGCACGCGTACAGTTGGTTGACATATCCAAAACAAGGCACAGTAACTCATTTTGAATACAACTGCTGCAATGTGTTTGACCAGTTCTCAAAAGTTCGTTATAAAAGTTCGTTACAAATGTGACGCGAACTAGTAAATAAGTAAGCTTACAACACCTGGGTCCCTTCAAGCTTACAACACCTGGGTTCCTTCAAGCTTACAACACCTGGGTCCCTTCAAGCTTACAACACCTGGGTTCCTTCAAGCTTACAACACCTGGGTCCCTTCAAGCTTACAACACCTGGGTTCCTTCAAGCTTACAACACCTGGGTCCCTTCAAGCTTACAACACCTGGGTTCCTTCAAGCTTACAACACCTGGGTCCCTTCAAGCTTACAACACCTGGGTTCCTTCAAGCTTACAACACCTGGGTCCCTTCAAGCTTACAACACCTGGGTTCCTTCAAGCTTACAACACCTGGGTCCCTTCAAGCTTACAACACCTGGGTTCCTTCAAGCTTACAACACCTGGGTCCCTTCAAGCTTACAACACCTGGGTTCCTTCAAGCTTACAACACCTGGGTTCCTTCAAGCTTACAACACCTGGGTTCCTTCAAGCTTACAACACCTGGGTCCCTTCAAGCTTACAACACCTGGGTTCCTTCAAGCTTACAACACCTGGGTTCCTTCAAGCTTACAACACCTGGGTCCCTTCGTATGTGACGTTTTTTGTAGGCCAAAACAACGATGTTGTCGGTTTTGAAATCATCAAACAATCATCTCATACAAACAACACAAACAACAACAACGAGCTGCAACAGGTGTTATATATCTTTATTATGTTAACAATCATTCAATGGCTCAGGTAAATAATAATAACAATTACCGACTCGTTTTCATAACTTTGCAACGCTGAAATCTGCGATGCACACTAGCAGATACAGGCCTGTATGACGATGATGAGGACATTACGAGAATGTGACATACTTACTTACTTACTTACTTACTTACGCACGCACGCACGCACGCACGCACACGCGTTCATGAATGTAAGTGCTGTTGTTGATCTTCAGCAAAATGACTTTTCGTGCACTCAGTATACCCATTGTCATACTCCCTATCATTCTTGCATTTTGCATTAGCAATCTGTATCAATATATCTATATATTCAGCAAATTCAAGATATGTGGCTTGTAAACTTATCAAATTATAGGTACCTCATAACATACCCACTGTTTACCTCAGTGGGTACTGCATACACACTGCATACACACTTCGCATGGTTCTTTTGCAGAAAGTCATTGGTTAGAATTTACGTATATACATGTTTGACCATTGGTTGATTTCACATGGAATGACCCCATAACATCGCATTTCTATCTAAACGTATTGTATTTTTATCAATGTTTTATTTTCTGGCATCATACTGAACACTTTCTATTTATAATTTAGTTTACCATTTCGTCTGCATTTATTAATCTAATTTATCTAGGCCTACTTCTCCTTAATTTAATTAGGATGAAATATCTCTGTCACGATTTGAGATACTGAAACACGCACACGCGCGCTCGCTCGCACGCACGCATTCACGACCGCACGCACGGACGGCGCATATACGCACGCACTCACCCTTCATACATGATGACATCTACGAATCACACCTTCTATCAACGCACACACTTCAGTAAACACAACTAATGATGCTAGCTACGAAACAGTAATCAACCGTAGACTGGACAAATTAATAGTAATCGACTGTCGGCGATCATAAATTGTATCCTGTATAATGTGGGTCTACAGCATCTTCTTAACTCTTCAGACGTCTAAATGCGCCAATGTTGATCAAGACGACAAACTATCGGTGGTGCATAACAAATATAAAATTATTACCATAATTATGTCGAGCGCATTTGTGCACTAATGAAGCTTATCAACCGGCGAAGTCCACCAAGCAATGGCGTGTACTCGCAGACAAAGATCATGGCCTGTCTAACAGCTATTCAAACACTATTAATTCGCGCTACTCAACAGAGATAGGAATTAGTAGAGCTTGTGCGACACGGATCAACACGAATGCTATCAGACGTGAGACGTATTGCCTGTTTGTAACAAACCAAACGCACTTGGATTACAATGTCTGAGTTACAGAAAGACTAGAGGAGGGTATGTCTGTAGTGTGGACATGTATCCGTGGAAAGTGTGATGTAAACAAGCATTGATTTTCTCCACTGCAAATATTATAATATCACCAAAGAACACTTATTAACGTTAAATATACACACACACACACACACACACACACACACACACACACACACACACACACACACACACACACACACACACACACACACACACACACACACACACACACACACACACACACACACACACACACACACACACACACACACACACACACACACACACACACACACACACACACACACACACACACACACACACACACACACACACACACACACACACACACACACACACGTGTGTGTGTGTGTGTGTGTGTGTGTGTGTGTGTGTGTGTGTGTGTATTTAACGTTAATAAGTGTTCTTTGGTGATATTATAATATTTGCAGTGGAGAAAATCAATGCTTGTTTACATCACACTTTCCACGGATACATGTCCACACTACAGACATACCCTCCTCTAGTCTTTCTGTAACTCAAGAAATTGTGTCACGTAATACTGGGACATCAATATATATATATATATATATATATATATATATATATATATATATATATATATATATATATATATATATATATATATATATATATATATATATATATATATATATATATATATATATATATATATATATATATATATATATTGATGTCCCAGTATTACGTGACACAATTTCTTCACCATTCAGTGACAGACTCGTGAAATAACTCTTCCCAAGATATAATAAGAGCTGAGACGTAAATTCTTTCAACAATAGAATCAAACACTGCACTGCAATATTGATCAAACAGACACTTGGAAAGAACCAGCTTTTAATAATAATCCGAGTCTAACAACAGCCGCGCACCGTGGAGCCCAGTGCGATCATTGAACGCATCTTAACATATTGTGGCTGATGATAGCTTCCATTGGTCGTGTGTTTATGTAGTTCATTGATCTGTCGTTGCTGGGTTTTGACGGTCGTGACATTCGCCGTGTTCGTCGGTTTTTGTCTATTTCTGTCGCCAAAGCTATTGCAACCGCTCTGATTAGCAGTTGACTTGATTATTGCACTTTCAAATGATTGCTCTCAAGGATATCACAAAACTACAACGTGTGCAAAATTGTTTGGCAAGGGTATTTATACCGCCTTTATACCGCCTGTTTCTCTCACTCGGCTCACTGTCAGATACAACTTTGGTCTGCTTTTTTGTTATCAGAGCTTAGACAAACGTTGAAACCAAAGCTTTTCCGGTCGCCTCGCCAGGTCCGTCGAACGCAACCCAGCGCCAAGTCAACGTGACTTGTCGCCAGGTCCGTCGAACGCAACCCAGCGCCAAGTCAACGTGACTTGTCGCCAGGTCCGTCGAACGCAACCCAGCACCAAGTCAACGTGACTTGTCGCCAGGTCCGTCGAACGCAACCCAGCGCCAAGTCAACATGAATTGTAATAAAATGTTGACATCACCTGAAGACCCCCCCTTTGGACATCGCTTTCCCTTAATTAGCTCTCTTCCAACTGTTGATAACATGTACAATTGTACACGTAGTGGTTAACACATCGGACCCTCAATCGAGAGAATCCGGGTTCGAATCCTCTGCCACCCCACGCTACTTCTGTTAACTCCGCTTTATAAATGAGTACCTGGCTATAGACAGTGGTGGATATGTGAATGAATAGTCTTCGCGCAGTCATCGCAGCGTGACTGAATGCTTCCCAGAGAGAGAAGTTAAGTTGGAATAAGCAGGTCTGTTATGTGGTGAAGTATAATACACACTTTATATTGGATGGTCCTACAGACTTGTCACCGCGCTATATCAGAACATACTTGTTTACCTGTTACAACTGCACACCGAGTATAGAGATTGTCTAACCGTTGGGTTTTGACGCGCTGCTAGGTGATTTCGACGGTGATTTCCCGGTGATTTCGACGCAGTTTAAATGTTCTTGTATGTGTTGTATTGTACAGGGATATTTGAGCTGGGACATTGTTCGTTGTATATTGGCACACATAAGTTTTGTTAATCGATTGTCGTCGTGTAGCACCAGTAGTATGGACGCGGTAAATAGTCCGTAGTTGTAAAGTGGGATTATAATAAACCTCGGGGTACTAGAAGACTCAGCCATACTGTTTAACAAACAACTAGCACCTTTGACAATAACTTGACTGGCCTACTAGTAACTGAGGCACCGTAGCCGACCTACTAAGATCTCTGACAATTACCTAGAGTTACAGTGAATCAAAAATATACGCACGCACACAAACTAGGATACGGTAAAGGTCTCTTTGTGGCTCGAACGATCACGTTAATGTCGGGGCTTAAAAGAACCGCTGAGGACGATATGCACCCTGGCAGTGACCACCCTCAGTGCCAGCATAGCAGGTCGACTTGGGGTAATGTTCTGAGAAGGCTGACAGCTAAATGAGACCTCATAAGATCATCAGATTCTGGTAAACAGAACATATATTTTCTCAATTCATTGTTGAGACAATAAAGAATTATCTTATCTTATCTTACAGACCAGAACGCGCTGAGTGCTAGAAAGGAGATAATCAGATTCTGGTAAACAGAACATATATTGTCTCAATTCATTGTTGAGACAATAAAGAATTATCTTATCTTATCTTACAGACCAGAACGCGCTGAGTGCTAGAAAGGAAGAGGGCGATGAAAGCCTTAGTCACTTCGACTATTTTAGAATGTCGGTTTCTCGATATGTTTGTTATTAAAGTTTGATTAATCATGGAAACCCGTTGAAAATCAAATCAAATGACCTGATCACGGTTCGCAGAAACAAATGTATCTTGGCCGAGACGCAGAACGGTTGACTTGAGAGACGCAGATTATTTTCTTTGAATTTATTGGTTATGGAGGAAACTGGGGAATGTGTCACTGGTCATCCCGGCGATAGGTGTCACCACGAACAAGGGATACACATGGAATTAAGGGTTAACAATAATTATACAAGGTTGGACTTCAAAAACACATACGTTATTGTGCATAGATCAAGAGGAAGCAAACTTAGAATGAATACCGATATATCACGGTACCCACCAATCACTCCAGTGGAGTCTCCTATAGTAACAAAGACATTACACAGCATACAGAAAACGAAAACTCACTCTAGACGCAGCTGCATCCCTGAGTTTGATGTAACTGGTGCTTCTAATGGCCGCCGTTGGAAGTTCGAGGGCCGATGTTCGCAGTTTTACAGGTGGGAAGAACCCCGTTATTCCGCTGGCGTAGTATCGCTGTCTGGACGCGATGCCGGCTTCGACGCCGTAGAACCGCGGCTTGCTGAGCGGCTTTCCGACGGCCCGTGGCGAGCGAAACTGCCCAGGGAACGAGGCGGTGGTCGCGGGGTAGACGCCGGCGTACGAGCGCGGGCTGTACATGTCGGCGAACGGCCGACCGAAGCTCAGGTGCGGGTAGTACAGTGCCGGGCGGTCCGTGAAACTGCTCCATTGTGGCGCGGGTCGTGGCGTGAGCATAGCGCGCGCGCTGAAGTTGTATGTCGCCGACGGTTGTTTCGCATGGTTGATCGACGGTAGCATGACTGCCATCGGACGGCGGGCCCAGCGAAGACGGGCCGCGACCACCTGTCAGTCTACGCGGCACCGCCACAGGAGGCCTTGGCACGTCCTCGCACACCCGATCAGGGATACCCCGCCCGAACCGCAGGGTTCACGTCGTAAACGCGGGTTATATCCGTTGTTCCCGCACTGCTCACAAGACTTGGAATGTCCTCGCGCGCGCCAGCGACAGCTTTAATTGGATAATCCACAGCGCTCGGCCAGAGTTGCCATACACATATTGCGTTCAGGCGTATCAATACACCTATTATGTAGCCAGCAGTCATTTTCGCCACTGTCAATAGCACAACTACTTAGTGTACCTGACCAGAGCAATCATTATTATTCGAAAAGCTGGCAGCGTTGTGAGGTTGACTTCGCTAGAGACTATTGACGGAGTCAATTTCGTATTCGCCCTTGTGTTCGGCGCATCCTGCTTGTGCGCGGGTGTTGTTGACTCGGGTTGCTGATCCGCCGTGACACCTTTTGTGCCTGTGAGTATTCGCTACCTGGAATAATGCCATAATTTTGAATACTTTTACAGCACGATTGGTGACACGCTAACGTATTTACAACGGAATACGATTTTATTCATTCTTCATGGTAGTGTCCGTGTGAAGATATATAAAGCATGTTGAACGAGTTTCAATTCGTGAGTTCAGCACTTGCAGTAACCATCAGAGAATTATACCTACAACGGATTAATTTTGCCAGCGGCCAGCCAGTAAGCCGTATATATATATATGTGTGTGTGTATATATATATATATATATATATATATATATATATATATATATATATATATATATATATATATATATATATATATATATATATATATATATATATATATATATAATATATATATATATATATCATATCAATCGGCAATTTTGGAGTGTATGCGTATGTGCGTGCTTGTTTGTCTGTTTGTGCATGCGCGCGCCTGTCAGCAGCTAAATTCAAGATAACAATCACCAACTTGGCTCATGGTGAAAAACTCAATGGCTACAGGTTAACAAAGTCATATTCCAAGAACGAAAAAACACAGCTGCTACAATGGCGCATGCATCGGACAGAACAGAACCACATTAATGCAATCACACTGATTGTTTGGGTTAACAATTACATTGAAATTTTTATTTACAACTATGTTTTGACACATGCTAATGGTCTAATCTGTGTTATGCAATGATACTGATTATTTGAGCGAACATGTGTACATATGTATACTAAGTTAGACAGGTAGAAAAACAAGAGGACACGAAGTAGCGTTTGTAAAACAACAATATAATTATTGGCTATAAGAAAGCATTCGTTCTCGCAGAGTCATACTCGCTAAGAGAGCATATCCTGATACCCAACGCGTTTTCGACCTGGCCGATTCACAATGGACGTGATCATTACTGATTCCAGAATTGAGAGACCTTAGTTACGAAAGTCGCTTATTACAATGTGGTTTGACAACATTGGAGACCAGGAGACTAAGAGGAGACCAAATAGAAGTGTTTAAAATAGTGAACGGTTATGAGGATGTTGATAGGAATATGTTCTTCAAACGTAAAGAAGGCAGTAGAACCAGAGGATACCAAGCAGCATTCAGTTTTAACTGAATACTTGTGGCAAATTGTACCAAATAAAACTAGTGAAACATCAACGAAATATAATTTGCAATCACTTCAGACCAACAATGAGGTGTTAATTATACTCCGTGCTCGTTTGCCTGGGATTTCATCAGCCATTACGACGACGCAATCGTATTTGATATTGTACACGCTCCCTGCAAACAAAACCAAGTGCGGCCTCTGAGTAATCTGCAATCTAGACTCTGACTAAATGTTTCGTTACTCCGGACAATCGGCACTTTTGGAGTGTATGCGTATGTGCGTGTTTGTTTGTCTGTTTGTGCATGCGCGCGCCTGTCAGCAGCTTAATTCAAGATAACAACAATCACCAACTTGGCTCATGGTGAAAAACTCAATGGCTACAGGTTAACAAAGTCATATTCCAAGAACGAAAAAACACAGCTGCTACAATGGCGCATGCATCGGACAGAACCACATTAATGCAATCACACTGATTGTTTGGGTTAACAATTACATTGAAATTATTTTTTACAACTATGTTTTGACACATGCTAATGGTCTAATCTGTGTTATGCAATGATACTGATTATTTGGGCGAACATGTGTACATATGTATACTAAGTTAGACAGGTAGAAAAACAAGAGGACACGAAGTAGCGTTTGTAAAACAACAATATAATTATTGGCTATAAGAAAGCATTCGTTCTCGCAGAGTCATACTCGCTAAGAGAGCATATTCTGATACCCAATGCGTTTTCGACCTGGCCGATTCACAATGGACGTGATCATTACTGATTCCAGAATTGAGAGACCTTAGTTGCGAAAGTCGCTTATTACAATGTGGTTTGACAACATTAGAGACCAGGAGACTAAGAGGAGACCAAATTGAAGTGTTTGAAATAGTGAACGGTTATGAGGATGTTAATAGGAATATGTTCTTCAAACTTAAAGAAGGCAGTAGAACCAGAGGACACAAAGCAGCATTAGTTAAGGAGCAGTGTAGGTTGGACATGAAAAAGTAATCTTTCTCACAGAGGGTGATAAATGAATGGAACAAACTGACAAATGATTGTGTTAATGCTAGTAGTGTGAATATGTTTAAAAATAGAATTGACAGATATTTGATAAGGGCGGGCTACACATAGATGAGAAAATTGTTGGACTCTCGATAAGCCAATGGCTTCCTTGTCCACTTGCCATCTGGAACTTGTTGTTTGGGATGGCAATCTTGTTAAATCTTATTAAATTACGGCGCGTCAGATCACTGAGAAAGTCCACGAACAAGACCAACCACTGCATATAACTTTTGTTGACGTGACCAAAACGTTCGACCTTGTCAACGAACAGGCATATTTAAAGCCAAAATAGGCTATCCCGCCAGACTTCTGGAGCTAACAAAAACTGTCCACTCCAAATATGCAAGGAACTGTTCAAGACCAGGGCATCAACTCCAGGAGCTTTGTCACCAACCATAGAGCAGGGTTGAGAATGCAGTTTGTAAAAAAAACACTGAAAACCAGCAGGAAATAAGTATCCCATTGTTCGTAAGTCATAGAAGTTCCAAACATGACAGTTCTGGACATTTAATCCAAAGCATTAAACCGACGAAATATATGTCACTGTTTACTCCAAATTACTGTCAGGTTACATATATGCATGCACAAGTCCAGAACGTTCACTCCAAAATGTTGCATCCATTACTTTTATGCATATCAATACAGCTGCATGTGACTCTATTTTAGTTCCTCTTCTTCTTAATTTTCGCTTCTGCAGCCATTGCAGATCATTTCTGTCTTATTTTCAAGTTCTTTGTATGGAGCAGTCTGACTTTCTCCTCAGCTTCCTCTAGAATCATATTTACTGTCTTCTTGCTCTGAAGCTTTTCTTTATGTAACTTTAGCCTTTCTTTTGCCTCCTCCTGTTCTTTGATCTTGTCTGTCAGGTGGGCTTTGTACCTGGCAGCAGAACTTCTCAGATTTCTGTACAGTGTAGTGTCAACTTTCTCATGTAGGTAATCTGTCCTAGTGAACTTCTCGATGGCAGTTTTTTACTTCACAGTGTGAATTGCACTGTAGGTCTCGACATTCATTCTGCAGGGATGCCATGGGATTGATAACATCACCCATTGTGTTGAAACTTCCTTCCACCTGAGGGCCATGGAAACACGATAACATGGCAAATGAAATCTTGCACAAGGCTGGATATTTTCCTGCCTCCGAAACTTTCGTCCACCATTGATCTATTATCAAAGGAGGTTCCATCTGCAACACTAGATGGTGGAAGAGCGCCATTTTACTGCAGCGTCGATGTTGGGCGCTATCAGCGATGACCGATGGCGCTGCGCTGACAACGATTCGATTTTTGGCGAAATAATAATTGTTTTTAGTTATTTAAAATATTAGTTTTACTAGTAAATCAGTTTAAATGTGCTTCAGCCATGCTCTGGAAGAGACATTAATCTTTATAGTCAACGGAATGAAATTCGTTAGCAGCAAAAATTTATACCTACTAAATTTCGCTTGATCTCGCGTTAGCTACTAGTGGGACACATCGGTGACTGCATAAGCGTTCGTATTTCCCTCAAAAACAACTTTTCTAACAATTTGTCTGCACTCAATCGATGAAATAATTGTTTATGATTTAGAATGTCGATATCTTGCACAAAGGTTTCTTCAGACTAATTGGGCCAACAAAAAAATAAAACGAAGAACTCAAAATCCTTCGATGTGTGCGCCAATAAAGCGCTCCATTGCGCATTCATTCGATCGCACAGATCCATCAAACGGGCTCGACATATAAATTCCGAAGCAGTTGTACGGTATCATCCGATTGGACTACCCAGTCCGTTCACCCAATCAACGGCTTTGAAACAGCGAGATTCTGGAACATTCCGAGGTTAATTCAACTATATAAGTTTTAATTTATTGCCGCTTTCACAATTTCCACACAGTTGACTTCTACTCCCCCCCATACATTAAAAAAAATTCTGAACGGATTTGTACTGATCTAAAAAAATATATATATATTTGACAAATAAAAACACGGAATTCCGTGTTTCCGCGGAAAATTATCATCCCTTATAGAGTGATGCTTTGATGCGTTCTAGCCCCCAGCATTCGGTTGCCAGCAAGTGGTTATTAAGATGATCATTCGTTGTGATGGGAAATTCTACAAGCCACCTAGACTAAAAGCTAAGATGAAAACAAACACATGCTATAATAGAGAGCTTCTATGACACCAAAAACCATGACACCAGTCCTTTCCAGCTTCGCCAGTCCTGCGGGTGAAGTTATGCTGAATGCCGTTTGCTTCTGCATAATTATATGCGACTCTCTTCAGTTGCGACAGGGTGAAACCAAAAAGCATGCTCTCCATACGTTTGACATGCGCAACATCGCTGGTGAAAAACAGGTCGACATCTGCCCAGACCCTTTTCTGATGCAACCGCAACATCTCCCACTCTCTTGTATCTTCGTGGCAGGGTGGAGCGAGAAACCCCAAAACTGCTTAACAGCACGCTTGAGCCCCATGTCTTTTCCGCGCACAGCCTCGATAGCCAACTGCATGTTGGCATCATTCCATGTTTGGTGGGTCGGTTTTTGTTTGTACGCGCCCATGAAGGAATATCTGTAACGGAACCAGTTAAAAAAATATTGCGTTGACTTGGTTAATGCATTGTAATTATTAATTAATTAACTAATTAACACAAGTTTGTGATATAACCTAATGGTCAATTATACATATTAATAATTAGCATTACCAAAGTCTATAATTATGTTAATACATTATAACAATGCCTACGGTGTAACCACATTATCCATGATATGCTCAGCATCTGCAGCCAAAATGTGCTCCGTGCGGCCAAAGTGGGCCCCATGGTTTGGCCTCTTCCAAAGAGTATTGGTCGAACGCTATTTTGGTTTCAATGCGAGCATTCACGTCAAAAATGAAATTGTTCATTCAACTAAATATAGATTATTGTTATATACACAACATTTATGGTTATATACCTTGTTGATCATTTACGAAAATGTGGAGTTTGTAAGACACTTAATTTTTTTAAAGAAAATGCATAAAACACAAATTTGCAACTCACCGTTTTCAATTCGCACCAAGCAGACAACTACGATGTTGAACAGTGTCCCCTGGCGGGTCTGTAAACACTACTATCCTTCATTTGACTGCAGAGCATATCAGAATCGCTACGACAGTGGAGGCCCACTTTACCCGACCTTCCCCTAATTCTTGAAGGATAGAAAACAGCGTATTTATTCGGACTGGGCTCCGGTTATCAGTGGAGTCCCACAAGGTTCAGTGATTGCCCCCATCCTCTTTCTTATCTATATAAACGACCTACCTAATAACCTCAAATCAACTGTCCGACTCTTTGCTGATGACAGTATTATCTACATGACAATATCCAATGGTACTGATGTGACAGCCCTTCAACAAGATCTAGACAAATTGGCCAAGTGGAAAGAAACATGGCAAATGGAGTTCCATCCCCAGAAATGTAGTGTACTCTACATAACCAGATCCCGTAACCCTAAATACAAACAATACACTCTTCATGGCCACATACTCATAAAGGAGGACAACGCGAAATATCTTGGTGTGGTCATAACTAAAACACTGTCCTGGAATGACCACATAAATGGTGTCACAAAAAAAGCAAATGCATCCTTTGCTTTCCTAGGAAGAAATCTCAAAATTGGCCTGCAAAATAAAAACCAGTGCTTATTTAACTTTAGTTAGACTCCATTTAGAATATGCCGCTGCTATATGGGACCTCTACACACAAACGTACAAAAGTAAAATAGAGATGGTCCAAAGACGGGCAGCACGGTATGTTTGTAACAACTACAACCATGAAGCAAGTGTCACCACTATGATCGAACACTTGCACTGGCGCAGCCCCCAACAAAGGAGAACCGACATCCGCCGTGTCATGTTTTATAAGACATTACATGGTACAATCGCCCTGGACCTCTTCCCCCAACTTAGACCCCTGGTGAGACCCTCCCGACACACGCATTCTGAAGCTTTTCAACTCCCCCTAATCACTAAGCAATTCATCCAGCATAGCTTTTACCCCGCACTATAACCAATGGGAATAACCTGCCAGCCAACGCAGCTACAGCGCCAAGTTTGGAGATTTTCAGACAGATCTCCAGCTTGCAACATTAATTGATATTGCAGCTTTCACGCTATAAACTTTTCCTCTCCTCAAATTGCAGTTCTACACGCACACTATCATCTTTTCTCTTTCTTACAGCACTTTAGCACTTGTGCACACACACACACACACACACACACACACACACACACACACACACACACACACACACACACACACACACACACACACACACACACACACACACACACACACACACACACACACACACACACACACACACACACACACACACACACACACACACACACACACACACACACACACACACACACACACACACACACACACACACACACACACACACACACACACACACACACACACACACACACACACACACACACACACACACACACACACACACACACACACACACACACACACACACACACACACACACACACACACACACACACACACACACACACACACACCGAGTCTATAAGCCTTGAAGAGAGGGTTGACCCGTACACGGAAGAAGACAAAATGTGCCTCAACTAGACACTCGGTGGTGGCATTGCTGCAGACACCCACATAACTCTCTCACCAATGATATGAGTAGAATTATTTAAGATATTTTTAAGAGATTAACTGAATGACAATACAGTGAGCTGATTGAATCAGCTAAACCACCAACAGAATGAAGTCGAGTTCTGCGAAAACCGTCGAGTTTTAGCACAGACGAACCAGAGTAGTCTCACACGCAGCAACAGGTGCAACAGCGGAAGGGTATTTACTTCAGTACAACGATAAAATGTGGGACCCCCAAGCTTACAGTTTTCTTTCTTATGGGAGGTCCCTCGTGTCTTATGGGGTCATGGACCCCCAGACCCCCCTCATTTCAAACACTGCCTGGAGCTTGTTTTGGATGGCAATCATGTTAAATATGATTCTATGACGATCCATATTTATGCGACGAAATGCGTAAATATGGATCGCTGTTTGTGCGCATGTGCAGATACGACAAACGTATTTCTACGCTACAATGACTTTACGAATCTCGTTTGTTACGTTGTAGTTGACCGGACGTCGGCGTGATGTAAAACAAGGTCATCTACCGGATCGGGAAGTCACAAGTATGGAAGCTCTTTATACATATATGCCAATATATCAATATATTATTTTAGCCAGCGGAAATGTTTTGCAAAATGTTAAAAAAGACTCAGAACATGTTTTCACTAAATGTGCTGGCTTCGCTGGGTTCCTGCGCACTGTGGCCAAGGCCCGATATTGACGCAAGCTGCACTTATTGAAAACTCCACCGCATCGGCTTGTCTCAGTTCGATAATCAATTCCTCGATTTTTCGTGTAGTATTGTTCAATTCCCCATTACAGCGTGTACACACATGTCTGCGCCAGTGTGTTCTTCCGTGTCACCAGTTGTTATCCCATCACCTACTTTCTCCTGGCCATCTTCATTCGTTGCTCTGTTGCGGTATTCTTCTCTGGTCTAAGAGCAACACATAGCCTAATGACCGTCACGCATGACGTGTTTTGTACATGACGTACGCAGGATCATCTTAGAGCACTGTTCTAGTCGTGTCGTCAGTTTTCGTCAATGTCATGCGGTACGTGCAGTACAGCTCGACTGGCTTGACGGTTGGGTTGTACAGCTCGACTGGCTTGACGGTTGGGTTGTACAGCTCGACTGGCTTGACGGTTGGGTTGTACAGCTCGACTGGCTTGACGGTTGGGTTGTACAGCTCGACTGGCTTGACGGTTGGGTTGTACAGCTCGACTGGCTTGACGGTTGGGTTGTACAGCTCGACTGGCTTGACGGTTGGGTTGTACAGCTCGACTGGCTTGACGGTTGGGTTGTACAGCTCGACTGGCTTGACGGTTGGGTTGTACAGCTCGACTGGCTTGACGGTTGGGTTGTACAGCTCGACTGGCTTGACGGTTGGGTTGTACAGCTCGACTGGCTTGACGGTTGGGTTGTACAGCTCGACTGGCTTGACGGTTGGGTTGTACAGCTCGACTGGCTTGACGGTTGGATTGTACAGCTCGACTGGCTTGACGGTTGGGTTGTACAGCTCGACTGGCTTGACGGTTGGATTGTACAGCTCGACTGGCTTGACGGTTGGGTTGTACAGCTCGACTGGCTTGACGGTTGGGTTGTACAGCTCGACTGGCTTGACGGTTGGGTTGTACAGCTCGACTGGCTTGACGGTTGGGTTGTACAGCTCGACTGGCTTGACGGTTGGGTTGTACAGCTCGACTGGCTTGACGGTTGGGTTGTACAGCTTGATATGGAGTTCTTGTCTACATTTTGCTGTCAGTTTGGAATGCGTCGCAGCCTTTCCAGTTAGTAGTCAGCATTCCCCAAGGGTCTGCAACTGGCGCGCTTAAGAGAATAACCCTTCCAGTGCGTGGCTGCCAAACAAACTGAGGCGCCAACAGTCAACCAACCGTGTTAACTGGATCGTAATACTGCCTGTAGTAATAACCTTGGTGTTTATATGGCTGATAACGCGATCAAATCTCACGACCAGTGGCATCACTCGTCACCTTCTTTTGCTAAAATGGGTGTTTCTCGTGTGTGCGAACATGGCCATAGTACCAAACGTGTGATGATCCTTGCAGTAGACACACTCGTAAGGATATTGTGTACACCTGGTTCAATTAAATTTGATTCACACATATCGAAATTCTCACAGGAATCCCTTGTTTCGTCGCGGTCACCGTATCCAACTGAGCCGGACATGACGTCACGTTCGCCGTTCACGATGACGCTGCGCGAGGCGAGCGAGCACGTGCGTCGCCACGCGGACGACTCAGCGGACGACGGCGGCAAGGAGCGACGCCGCTGCTACCTGCTGCAGCTGCTCCTACGGCCCGTCTACGGCGCCGGCCCGCTGCCCCCGAATGTCCACCGCCATCTGCCGCGCATCGTCAACGGTATCCCTCTGGTGGCGGGCGTGATGGCTTCGAAGGACGCCATGCGCTGGCGCTACGTCGAGGCAGGAGACGCCAACCTGGCGATGTTCCTCAGCGAGCCGATGACTGCCAACGAGGCCGAGTCGACGCGGACGTTGCTACGGGACACGCTGGCGGCGAAAGGCGACGATGTGTTTGGCGACGCTGTCGTCAAGGCGACAGTAGTGCTGTCCGAGTGTCTCCGGTTCGACTACTCCGCGTTTATCAACGACATTGCACATCCGGTCGACCAAGGGCTGCACTTCCGGTAGCGAGGCACGCTGATGTGTATCACTGCCGGAAACGCAACATGTGTGGGACAGTTATTACGTAGTCCACAAAAACAAAACAAAACAATCGAGAATACGTCATTGTGCTATAACCATATGCATACGTGGCGACAAATCAGCAGGCTCCGAAATACTGATTGACAATGTTATGACACGTTTTATTTATCGACACGGATTTTATGACGCCGAACATATATAATATATTAATGTCGAAGAATATCCTTTTATTTCACCGAATTAGGAACGTTAAGGAGACCTGCATGTATAACAAATAATTAGACTGGCTACTTAGTACAACATCGACATGAGATCCCAGCCTTAACGTCAAATACGTGTTTCCAGTTCTGTAACCCAATACAGGGATAACAGCGCGGACGATCTAAACTGATACGGAGGAGGATTTTTTAATGGAAACAGCAAATGCGAAAATCAATATCATATACCAATCAAACGAATACATTATACATTTTAACAGCATTGTTTAATGTGGTAGACATGACGCTGCTGACGTAATCTGGTGAGCACGTGACCAGACAAATTTATGCAGAAAATTGTTTGAATGTCTTGGCAGTTTATTTTCTTGTAACATAAATCACTGTCACGTCGGGTTGTTTCTCTCAACCTCGGTTTGTCTGCCTCCTGCTCCGTGTACGTCTGTTGCGGCGGCAGCTTCAGCACCTCTGGCAGTCCCGTCTCCGCCCGTGTCTTCACTGTTGTGATGTCCACACTCTTGTGCACCGTCTACGCCTTCGTTGTCACTATCTTCTTCGTACTCGGAGCTAAAAACACATAATTACACAAAGCGCATACATAAAATTAGATGGAAGAAGTGGAGCTAGTTAGGCCATGCTCTCGGGAATTCAACACAATAACTCACGAGAAAGAAAAAGGGGAACGCCAAGAAACACCTGGCACAGAGAAGTTGAACCAGAGACGTCAAAAGCACAATCTAAAAATGCACAGAACTGGAAGCCCAAGCCCCAAACCGTGTTCGGTGGAAAGGAGTCGTTGATGGTTTATGCTCTGTCATGGAGTGAAAATGCTTATGTAAGACGAGACCATAAAATGCAAAAAAAAGACATTGTTACACAAAATGCAAAATGCTCTGTGAAACAACATTTTGCATTTCAAAAACATGCATACAGTAATATTTTTACTCCGATATCTGCTGTCCTAGCTATAGTACGTGAGAAATAGGAAGAATATTTCCATTGTTCTGTGCGTCCTTGCTTTGGTAGCATGTAATTCTCCATGCACAAGAACCAATTTTTCTACAAGGAGTTGCACATACGTGCAATCTATTTCTTGCGTCACAAGCCACTCCGAATTCCATATACTGATTTATGCTTATGCATGTACCCATAGATAATACAATCTAAATATGCGTTAACAAGTGTAAGCTCTACACCATTCGAAAGTGGCAGAAGTGGATAGTCACCTGTCTGACGGTGGAAGATCATATGTTCGGTTGTGCGTATTGTATTCATCGTCTGAATCTGCACCAGCAGCACCTGCAAGATCAACATCATCTTGTAAATAATACAAGTCAAACCATGGCACAAAAACCACACTGATAGTGAATTCTGTATTTGGATGGCAATAGGTAGTTAGCGTAATAAGTATATCACACATTACAAATTAAGAATACATTTGTCTCTAACAGCCCATTTTTCTATGACAACCTTTCATCAATTAATCAGTTATATAAATACTTTATTAAGTTTGATCTTTCCGTTTAATAAATGTAGTTTTCATTTAAACATAATACAGCTATATGTAGTGATCAGAAATGAATAATTTAAGTGATGTAGCCCCCATTCCGGCAAGGGAGCGGGGCGGGGGGGAGTGGAAGAATTAAATAGTGAACACAAATATTATTAAAGTCCTGTACATTAACTATGGTACTTACCATCAACTACTAATATAGTTGAACAAATATTTTACAATAGCAAGTAACCAATTAACAACATGCATATTCAAGCATCACTGCAAACGTTAGTGCACATACATACCATAAATAATAAATTATTATGCCGGGGCTCCTTACAAAGATGCTATGTGTACAGTAACTATGCTGACCATAACAAGGTTATTAATGGCTATTAACTGGTGTACTACTGTGAGACAAGTATCTGCCTATTGACCTGTAATCTTCTCCAGATAGAGCTTCTGTGCCATGACGACTGCTGCACTGTCGCTACAAGCAGCGTACATCTCCAGGGCTTCTTCATTGACCTCATAGAACGTCTTTCCCCACTTGAACTTGTGCAGAAGTACGGAGCCAAGTTCCTTCAACCCTGACAGTGGCAAGAAGTATTCATTATTTGGTTTACTGTTACAGTTCATAAAGAGAGATCATTTACTTCTTGCTACCTCAATATCCAGGTGGAGGATGCATCAATTGTATGATAGATTGAGCCATGCAGCAGTAATGTGTGTGTCCAGTCGACCCAGGTCGTCTTGTTGTATGGAGGGACCGACCTTGTTCGACTGAATGATTCAATGTTGAATGTCAAAATTTTTTTCTTAAACAAAAACATACTGACTTAGCATCTACATAACGGTAATTAACCATTGATTTCAGCACAGTGAAATTACGCTGAACAATTTGTACATCTAGATACATCTAGATACTCATAAATTCTTTATCGTACTTTCATACATGTGGTATACGCTGACGTCTTAGATTAATTTTACAACAACATTTCATTTACTGTGCACATGTTACATTTTGATGGTTATGAGTTTGATATTCAGTGTTACACAATTATATCAATCAGATCATCAGCAGTGAATCCAGGGGATGTCTTAGAAGTCTCAAGACCCCCCTAGGTCATGGAGAGGGGTCTTAGACCCCCTGTATCTGTGGCAAATATTACAGTAAAGGACAACGTATATATAGGCCTACATCAGAACTAGTGTCAATGTAAAGACTGAAGTATTAGCAGCCTGCTAATGTTAACCCTTATGCAAGTAGAACGACACGTGTCCCCCCCACCCCGGTTCATAAGTAGAATGACATATGACTACAACTGACTAGGATCCCCCAGCCAACAAGCCTAGATCCGCCCCTTGATCATGTTAGTATTCACGGAAATTTGAGTAAACTAAACACCATATAAAACATGTCTAACCTAAAATGTTACGACGTATACGTAATTAAATGCATTATTCTGCATAAAATGACCGCATAAGACTTACTTGGCTCTGTATCAACATCCCTACACTCACCGACAATGTAGAATATTGCTGCATAAGCCTCGACACATGACAGCTTGCATGGCCGGCCGTAGTTAATGGGGTTGACTGCCACCAGATAGGGCAGAAGACGAGGCTCTCGGCTCACCATCTTACCAAATGGTGTCTCTTCCAACTTGGCCCAAGAGCAGTCAATAACTGCTATTCCATGTTGCATCACCGTCTGTCTGTTCATGAACAATGGTGCAAAATTTTGTTTCGTAGGGTCAACAAAATTAATTAGTTCAGCATAATGATATTAGTAACATCAAATATCTTATGCCGCACCTTCGCTGTTGAAAATGGTAATTTAAAAAAATTGGAAATGTAGGTTAATTTTCAAGAATACGAACATGAACTTGAAAATGTATGTACAGGCTGTAAATACATACAGGCTGCACATATATGTACATTAACAAGCATGTTTTCAAGTTCATGTACGCATGTATGTACATGTATTACGGTAGTACTGGTGGGTAGCTAAATGCTAGTCTCCTTTCAAATCTTCAAAGTTGGCCAACATTTTTTGCAAAATTCTTACCATATGTCACTGGCAATTAATGATTACATGTTTGTTTACGTCACTTGCTATGTGAGGTGCCTAACACAAGGGCACAACTTATGTTACCAGAAGTGCATCCTTTTTCCAAATAAATTATGGTTTTTTTCCATTAATTTTGTAAAATTTCATTTGAACAAAGCCAACGTCTATATCATACTTTTGAACAATAAAAGTCACTCTAACACTGCTGTGCACACATTAGGGTCGGTAAGCTTTGGTTGGTCCATTTCTGTACGTTATCTAGCCAGTGTTTCCTCTGCTGGCCTTGTCTTCTCTTGCCCTCCATCCTGCAAGACACCCTGTAATGCAAGAGAAGACACCCTGGAGGGCAAGAGAAGACACAGTAAAAACTGGCTGGATAACATACAGAAATGAACCACGCAAAGCCTAATGACCCTACTACACACAGCAGAAAACAGAATGAAGACTCTGTGTCACACCCCGATGACTGTACAGGTCTGGCGATGAAGAAGAAAACATCAGTAACGCTAATTCAGATATCATATTATAGGACGTCTTCAAGGGTTCAACCCATCCTTTCTGCAGCACAAGAAAAATATATGCACTAGAATTCTGCACTACACATAAATCTATACTGAAGATATCTAAGAATACCAGTTGTCACCCATCCACTTTGTAAGCATTTGCTAGGTGTCATGTCGTGCAGATCATGTTAAGATCACAGGCCTGGGGTAATAATAATATGTAATAGTAATGATTACAATTGTTCAAGTAATAGTAATAGATGGAACATAATGCAATGTAATAGTAATAGAAAGCAAAGTAACAGTAATTGAGCTATTACTTTGCTATTGCAATTGAACCTTTAATTCACACCAAAAAATTCTGTATTTTGACATACTGGGACTTGGACAAGCATCATGTTCAGACTTTCACATGAAGTTTTATTTATTTATTTCCCAACAGTGGTGATAAAATGGTTTAGTATCGGAATCATGACAGTCAGTGAACTTTAGCACTATTAGCAGGAGACACTGTGACAGTGTGAATGCTGCATGGCTAATTTGTCATTTGAAGCCAGGTCCACCAGCCATCTATCCTTTTCACACAAACCTATTCATTCATTCACTGAAGCAGGATAAGGGTTCCAGGCTTCCAGCACTAAACAGACTGTCTTTAAAATCTGAATCAATCAATCAATCATTGCCATCTCCCAACCCTAGCTGCCAGCCTGCCCTGCTGGGTAATGTTTGAACAAAATCCAGGGGCTTATACCAACTTTTCTGAGTTTTTCTCAGTTGGTAGCTAGCTTGCACACTATTGATCAAGTGTGAAAAACATCCTATCCTTGAGCCAATAATTAACTGTCCACCAAGCAGCAGCCGAGCAGTATGGGTCTACTATGGGATAATCAGACTGTGTTATGTGACAGTGACATTGCTTTTCTGTTTCATTCCAATGAATATATGAAACTTCTACATCCGACTGGAATACTGTGAGGTTAATTTAATTGGGAAATGTATTAGTTAATTAATTGTAATTTAACTAATTATACAATTAATTAATTATACACCCATCAGTTAATTTGAATCTATGTAAGTGATGAAGTAGGTTAAAAGTTCAAGAAAATAGTTCCGTTGAAAAACGTAATAGTAATAGCTTGAAATGTAATAGTAATATATTACATTCCCTTCAGCATGCAATAGTAATAGTAATAGAAAGGAAACTAAGTAATAGTAATCTATTACACTGCAAGGTAATAGACCCCAGGCCTGTAAGATCATGCATTTTGTCCAAACAAGACATACATGCAGCACACCTGTCTTCAAGTGAAACACATTTTGTGGCCATTGGAGAGAGAACAATGCCACCAAAGCGTTGCTGCAGCTTCAGTGTCTTCACATAGCCGAGACGCACCAACTTCCTCCCAGAACACTTTCTTGGGTCACATTGTTCCAAATCCCACATGGCGAGACGACAGGGAAACTGGGAGGCCACATTAAATGGGATGCCATCTTCCTTGGTCTCTCCATCGCGTTCTGCTTCTAGAAGCAAGAACATAAAATGTGTACACAGACCTCATATAGTTACATGAATATGTAATATTTTATTGTTTATAAATAAATATTTGTTTGTAAATATTTTAATCACAATGTTGTTGCTTTGAAAACACTTTTATCTGCTTTCTCATTGTACTCTTGTTTCATCTGTTTTTTTATTGTACTTTTAATAATAAAAATAATAAAAAGACTTCTTTGGCGCCAATACCCTCGGAAAATCCGAGCTCAGTGGAGCAACAAAACCAAAGGATTAGGCATTCTCGTGACCATGTACAATGCAAAAAGTCGTCAACTGATGGATGGAGGTGCCATTTATTTTATATGTTCTCTCGTCATCTCGTTTTTTAAATCAGTTTTCTCTCTGTATTATTGCTAGATACTGATTTGCTTCATAATACATACTATACTCTTAAAGTTATACAAAACAAGAATGCTGGAAGATATGACACTAAACAGGTGGCCAAAGAGATTAACTGGAGAAGGAGCAGTACAACCTTGTGGGCCGAGGATATGTAAAGTAAGATAAAGTTATACTGCTCACAATGTTGCCAACAAACTTAAACATCCATCTTGCACTTATTACCTTCCACAGCACTTTGAAGGTCTTCCACAAAACGGTCTTCACTAAATTTTTTTTCTCGTTGTCTTGAACGAGCATGTGTCTTGCTGCTCTTACTGCCAGTGGCGCCACCTTTTCTTGGCTTGCCCATCTTCAGGTTATGATGTGTTCACGACTTGTCACTGACAACTTGTTTACACTGCACTGGTGTTTTTCTGGAAGTAGAATTGAACAACTTGAAAATATTTAATAAAAACAATGATAAAAAGATAGTGGATACCATTTGTTAGAATTGGCATAATCTTTCCCTTAATAAGTACGTTACTCTCCCTCCCTGTGCCACCAGGCACACAAGGCAGAGAGCAATCGATGCCATCCATCTCTATCTTCAGCTATTATTTCAAGTTCTTGTGTCTTAATTTTCTGGGTTGGGGCCTCTCTTGTGATGGTTCATTGGTACGTTTCTTTTGGTTGTCCTCGTTTCCTCTTTCCAGATGGTCTCCAGTACCATGACTGTTTTGATGTTCTTGTTGGCAGCATTCTAAAGACATAGCACAAATATCTCCATCTTCTTTTCAATGCTGTTGATTTGATTGGCTCTGCATTTGTTCTTTCAAGTACTTCCTGGTTGGTGATAAATTCGTTCCATTCAATGTTTAGAAGTCTGCACAAGCCTCTGGTCTGGAAACTTGTTAGTTTCAGTTTTATTTTATTTTTTTCCGTGTTTCAGAGCAATAGAGAAATACAGATGTAACATTGCTGTTGAAAATTCATATTTTGGTCTTTACATTTATACACTTTGTTTGCTTTTTGCAGTTTGCTCTAACGACTTCAGTTTTGGAAGCATTGATGAAGTGTCCAACTTTGTTGGCATTGCTTGACAAACAGTTTGTCTTGGTTTGCATTTCTTCAACAGAGCTGTTTAACAGGCAGATGTCATCAGCAAAATCTCCCAGCACGTTTCAATTTGTCGAGTCTATTGCTGGTTTTGTTTCCTCAGTCAAACTCATTGCAAAATCCAAGGCAATTCCAAACAAGATAGGTGAAAGTATACAACCTTGTCTTACTCCAGGGGTTATCTTAAAAGTTTATGTTTTTCCTGTTCAATCTTTATTGAACATTGCGCATTCTCATAAAGAGATTTAATAATGTTAATAATTTTGAAGATGATGAGATGACTTGAGGCGGACTTCTGTGGGGTATATAAATATCTCAGTGGCCTAAATAGGAATAACCCAGAGCATTTTTTCTATCAATGTAACAGCAATCTGAGGGGCCATAGCTTAATGCTAAGAAAGACGTACTCCCGCACAGAGATCCGTAAACACTTCTTCACAAATCGTGTTGTCGATTACTGGAACAAACTTCCTGAAGAAGTCATGCCAGCTGCTACTCTGAACATAACCCGGAGCTTTGCCTATAGGTATCGGCTGTATTACATCTTGAATTTCCTTAACGTCAACAATCACTTGATCATTAAACTGTACATTGCTACAGCACTCGTTGATCTTCTTGGTGTTGGCTGGAGAGTCAGATGTAGAATTCAGGAGGGACTGGTAATGATGAAGCCACACATTCTTTACATTTTCAGCACTACCAATAGTGCTAGGATTTAGCCACATGGCATTATACCTTAGTTTAGACACTAAAATTGTACGGCAGTCTAGACATTCAAAACTCGACAAGGTTAAGCTAACATGGATCATGGTAGCATAGCGATTAGAACATCGATCAAGGGAACTGGATTTGAATCCTCTTGCTGCCATTCCGAAGCTTGAGCAATTTCGTTCACCACACACTGCTTCAGTTCCCTCAGCCAGGCCCTCAGACTCAGGTGTATAATTATAAACAAGTACCTCAGCCAAGGTCTTGGCTATTCAGACAGTTGTGGATATATCTTACCTTAAGATGGTTCTGATCGCAGGATTCTTGTGACTCCCCATTGATCAGATTACTAGTTTAAGAATTCTGGTTCCAATTTTTAAAAGTGCTTTAAAATTACAATATAGAATTGACTGATTGGACCAGAATTGGTCCAGGCAGTTTTAAAAGAATTTATTTGCCTGTATGACTGTTTCAGGGAGGGAATTCCAAGGCTCTGGCACTCTGAGAGGAAAAGCATTTTTATCTTATATTTGATCTGAGTAAACAATTTTAATGTATGCCCTCTATTCCCTGTTATGAAAGATGCATCATCCCATTTAAAAAATGTATGTGAAGATTCAATGTTGTATAAATTGTGCATAATTTTAAAAACTTCAATCATATCACCTTGTAACCATCTATATGCTAATGTGGGAAGTTTCAGTGATTTTAATCTTTCTATATAAATTATGTTTCTCATACCTGGTAATTCTTTGGCTGCTCTTCTTTGAACGTTTTCTATTGCAATAATGTGTTTTTTGTAAGGGTACCATATTGCTGTAGTTTAGATGCGTTCTTACCATTGTTTTATATAATGGCATGAACGCATCTTTGTCTAGAAATTGGAAAGTTCTGCAAATTATGTTTGTCATCTTTGTTGCTTTGTTTACCACTTGATTAATGTGGTCATCGAAGGACAGCTTTGTGTATACAATAACCACTAAGTTGTTTATTTTTTCAATTGTGCCAAACGGATGTATGGTGTGTTGAGTATCAGAATATTGGTTAACAAATTGGATTTTTAGCATGTCTGTATTCTAACTGTAAATGCACACAATATTTTACTCTATAAGTTGTCACATATGTTGACACCAGGGCACTAATTTACAGAATCTGCAAGAAGAATATAAATAGGAATAGAAAGGATATAGTCAAATTAGAGAAAGTTCAGAAGAAAGCGCTGAAACTCAGCATAACACCTATCAAATCAGTTCCTTTGGAACAGAGATGACTTGAGGCGGACCTCTGTGGGGTATATAAATATCTCAGTGGCCTAAATAGGAATAACCCAGAGCATTTTTTCTATCAATGTAACAGCAATCTGAGGGGACATAGCTTAACGCTAAGGAAGACGTACTCCCGCACAGAGATCCGTAAACACTTCTTCACAAATCGTGTCATCGATTACTGGAACAAACTTCCTGAAGAAGTCATGTCAGCTTCTACTTTGAAAATCTTCAAGAAGAATTTGAAGTCTCTAGCCACGGCACTGGCTGAAAGAGACTATACAACCAAGTAAGTAAGTACAAGAAGTAATTTCATGGCTCAAGTTATAATTAAGATATATCATTAAGTGAATGAATAGTCTTTGCGGTCCTACGGCTGGATACTGCACTATAAGAATGCTTAGTATATAACTTTAAGAACTTACCTAGCTCTACCTTTTTAATGCCAATGCAACGGTATTATCGCCCATGAAAATACGTCAAAGAAATTACCTAGCTCCACTATTACTGTAAGCAGAGTCATGCCATCTTCGCTATTTTAGTTATTCTTTTTCGTACAACAATTACAAAGTAGAAGGATGAACAAAACTAACAGCCTACAACATAGATCAATATCTAACAAACAACCAGCGCCTTTAAATAAGTCTAAGGCCTTCGTATAACTAATGACATAGGCTATGATTAAGGCTATGTGCACCCCTAGCGGATAGGCAACACACTAGCCGGTGCTAAAGGGTTTGGAAGAATGAAGTTGTCAGCTGTTAAAATACATTTTGCGAAAGTGTTGTGTGTAATTTCATCCGGGCTCATATTTTGCAGAGGTGGTTAAATACGTTCCGTGTTATGGCAGCAATAATACCAACAACACGGGCGTTGTATATGGTTGTTATTTGGGCGATAATAGGACACTGTCAAGAATGTAAGGGGTGTGACGGGTCTCGCTTGCAGAAATGTTTGTTGACAAAATTAAATAGATCCTAGAGAAATCTCAAGGCGTATCCAGGTATCCACATGGTTAACAAATTGGGTTTTTAGCGTGTCTGTATTCTAGCTGTAAAGGCACACAGTATTTTGAAGTCGTCACACATGTTGACACCAGGGCAGCAGTTTTTATCTCAGCTTCCCAGAGAAGTTGAGTTGGTGTTGGAATGAACAGGTCTGCCAGGAGGTGAAGTGTAAAACGTTCTGAACAGTCTTATGGACTGGATACCTCGTTATATAATAACATCCCTTTACAATCGGTGACCAGTTAGGCAGTCTCTATGACACATGTAATTATTACCTTTTTAATTCAGTTGCAAACACGACACGCTAAATTATGACTAATTAATTTAATATAGATTACATAATGACGCCAGGAGTTTGTATCACGAGTCATGCCACTACCACGACCTGATGTTTTGAGATTTAATTTACTTGATTATATCAAGCTTATGCAACAGTCTGTAAATAACAAATATGTTAAACAGTTTCAGGGACACAGTTGCCCATCAAGATTGTGGACGAACCAACACATCTCGGTTATGGGTAAGGAAACTACACTATAATTAATATGCTTACATAACATTTCGGGGGTTCCATGTGAAGGAGTGTAACAAGGCATGATGATACAGTGAACTGTATTGTATGATTTTTGAAAGAACTATAAACCTAAAATGATTTTTTATTACTATTTAAATAGTGTGTGTGCATGCGTGCGTGTGTGTGTGCCGTGTGCACGTGTGGCGTTTCATGTAGCTATTTCATAGAATGTGAGTATTCCCTAGTTGGTGTCCTACTATCTTTCTTTCCCCCATCCCTGAATTACTTCTCATAGCTGCATCTGCATTATATAATTATTGATGAAGGAGCTGTTTAGTACATCCATGAATTAACCAGTTGGAAAATAAACAACCTCTGATGCATTGCTCTGTATATTTACAGTGTTGCTGGGGGGTCGTACCAATCTCACACTGAGACACTGAAGATGAGGGTGAAACCATCACCCTTCTCTGGACCGCCTCATCTCAAGGAGCTGTATGGAAGATGCTTCTCAAAGACAGATGACTCGTAAGTGTTGCAGGAGAGTTACTGGGTATATAGAATCTCAACCACTTGGCTTTAAATCCAAACCATTGAACCTGTTTTTAGGGTTACTAAAATTACAACTGGGAATTGATAGCTGCAAGTTTATTTTGTATTTCTTTAACAGGGTGACATGGAACATTCATGAAATGCTACATACAAATGTTTTTGCAAATTTGTATTGCTAGAAATAAAGTAGAATATAGTTTTATCCAAGCTGCCTCATTCTGTGGTACAAAATACATTTGCACAAAAGTACAAATTTCCACCTAAGAAAGGTTTTGTCCAATTCTCTGTGTTCTGTGAAGGCATGTTGGAATTAGGAATGTGTCTTATACAGGGCAGGATTTTATTTGTTGAAATACAATTTTGAGTCTGATACACAGAAGAAATAGAGATACATTTTGCCTGCCCTAGTATAGTTTCATGATAGTCCATTACCAGGTACAGACAGAGCTTAGTTAACAGAAACAATACATGCCAAACCCAGTTATCCATGCTTCGAACAGTGATTGAATGTTGAATCTGATGCCACTCATATAGAGACAAATGCACCTTCAATGGCCCTGTCTAGTCATGTGCTTAGTATTGTTAATATATGGAGTCTGCTGTCTGTGTTGTAACTATCAGCAAATATATAAATATGCTTTTAATCCAACTTATTTGAAATTTCAGATACAAATACGAGTTTTGTCCATTCTTCAACGTGACCCAGCATGAACAGAGTCTCCGATGGAACCCATACAGCGGGGTTCTTGGGTAGGCCTATTATCCTTTCTTTGCTATAACTGACCCATGGTCGACGTACTGGCGTAACCGACACAGCATTGAGTGGCAGCTAGCAGTGGAATGTAGTGAAGGAGTTGTATTTCTCTAATGACAATGACCAATTTTATTTATCCATACTGCTTTGCATGTGTACGTCTGCTACACAGCCACAAACATGCAAATACACACCATTGGAATTATGACATTTTTGAAAAGCGCAGTGATTATCTTGATAGGAATTTGATATAATTATAAAATTACAAATTAAAAAAATATATAATGAAATGTATGCATGTTAATGTAAGCACGTTGAGTCCCTTGTTATCATGTTTATATAGTGAACATTGTAGGGAGAGTAGTTAACAGTTTTTTAATAAACGAAAAACAATAGATTACAAGTAATATGTAGGGTTGCAAGTTGCAAGTACTGGCTACAGAATAACACAATTGTCATTGCAGGGTTTGGCAAGAATGGGAGATACAGAACAACACGTTCATTGCTATGGTACTGCGGGAAGGAGACACATGTGGCGACCGCTTCCGTACTATCCGGGTAGGCAATGCCATGCATGGATAGTTCCACACTACCCCCGTGCAGTTCCTCAGTTTGGCAAAAAAACAAATATTTCTTTGCATAGGTCACGCAGTTACCACTTTCACTACAAGCCAGGAAATGTGTTTTCATCAATAAAGCAGCTCCCGCAATTTAATTTTTCACTCGTCTCATTTTACAAAAATAAAAAAATTAAACCTATGTAGTATTGTTTGTGAAAATGTTATTTAGTTTTGATGAAACAAACTATTAAAATATTACTGGGTCAAGTCAAAATTCTGTGAAAAGTGACAAATGTTACTCCACCTGTGTACACTATAATACTTACTTAGGCCCTTAACTCCTCCTGGAGCATAGGCCATCCACAACATTTCTCCAGCGCCTCCTGTCTTGAGCAATCCTCTCCAGTTGTTGCCAGCCATTCACTGTTTGCTTGATGTCTGCCTCAAGGTCACGCCACCAGGTGTTTTTTGGTCTCCCCTCGTTCTCTTGCCTTGAGGGTTCCACATCAGGGCCTGTCTGGTTATGTTTGTGCTTGGCTTTTTCAAGGTATGGCCAAGCCATCCCCATCTCCTCTTAAGGATCTCTATCTCTATTTGGGCTTGGTGTGTTCTATCCCAGAGGTCTTTGTTGCTCACCCTGTCCATCCAGTGTATTCGCAGAATTCTTCGCAGGCAATGGTTGACAAATATCTGGATCCTTAACAGTGTGGTCTTGTTTATTCGCCACATTTCTGCTCCGTACAGCAACACAGACTTTACATTTGTGTTAAACAAGCGTATTTTGGTGGTTTCTCCAATTACCTTTGACTGCCACACATTTCTCAACAGGTAGAAAGCTACCCTTGCTTTGCTGATCCTTTTCTTTACTTCAGCCTCTGTCCCTCCATGCGTATCAACTATGCCGCCTAGATATCTGAAATCTTTAACCTCTCCCAGTGTCTCTCCCTCAAGCATGATTGGTGTTTCGCAAGTAGCATTTGTTCTCAGGATCTTTGTTTTCCTTTTGTTGATTTTCAACCCAAACCTCTCTGAAATCAATGCCAGTTCTGTTGTTTTGTCCTGCATCTGCCTATGGCTGTGAGATAGGAGTGCAACGTCATCCGCAAAGTCCAGGTCATCAAGTTGGGTCAGCACCATCCACAGAATTCCATTTAGTTTCTCCTTGGTTGCTGTTTTCATGACCCAGTCTATGACTAGAATGAAGAGGAATGGTGACAGTAAGCATCCCTGTCTCACCCCCATCCTAACCTCAAAGTTCTTTGTAAGTTGATCTTCATGAATGACTCTGCATGACATTCCCTCATAGGAGTTTTTGATCATGTTGACTAGTTTCTTGGGTACCCCATAGTGTCTTAGCACTTTCCAGAGTGTCTCCCTGTCCACACTGTCAAAGGCTTTCTCGTAATCAACAAAGTTGACATATAGGGATGAGTTCCATTCGATGGATTGTTCCACTATGATCCGCAGTGTTACAATCTGGTCAGTACACTATAATATAAGACTCTAAAGATTGTTCACACTTTCGCAAATTACCCAATCTAACAAACAAAGGCATTTAAAATAATTTTAACAAAAGTATGCACTATTTTATTACACTGACAGTGCATGTTACTTACTATTCACATGCTACAAATTTGAACATCAACAGACCTGATTCACAAAATGAATTGCAGAAGCAGCTTTACATATTTTAATAATAACTCAACAACAAAAGATTGGTCATGTGTGCTTTATTGATGATGTAAGTTGTAACATACGATGGCACAGTAATTGCAGCATGGCTGAATGCTTCTCAGAGAAGTTCAGATGGCATTGGAATGAACAGGACTGCCAGGGGGTGAAGTGTAAAGCGCTTTGAGCAGTCCAAAGGACTGGATACTGCATTATATAAGAATGTACCTTTTAATTATAATAGGCGTTATTCCAATTGTGACCCCGCAGATGTTTATTTTTGAGCAGGTTCTAATGGAATGTGGCAACAGGAGCGAGGTAACAGATGTGACAGAACCACACACGTGTGATTACCAACTTGTGTTCCATACGCCCCTCGTCTGCCACCCCCATGCCCTGCTAGTCTACCCCAGTCTCAACAACTCCTTGCAAGAAGAGTGGGACTTGATCGAAGGGCGACTCTTGAATGATGAACTCACTAAGCAGGTAAGTAATGGCAGGGTTGATACTAATATTAGTAGTAACCAATAATGACCATCGTGGACACATGATAACACAAATACAGTGGAACATCGTTAATCCTAGACACATGATAACATAAATACAATGGAACATCGTTAATCCTAGACACATGATAACATAAATACAGTGGAACGTCATTAATCCTGGACACATGATAACATAAATACAGTGGAACATCGTTGATCCTGGACACATGATAACAAATACAGTGGAACGTCATTAATCCTGGACACATGATAACATAAATACAATGGAACATCATTAATCCTGGACACATGATAACACAAATACAGTGGAACATCGTTAATCCTAGACACATGATAACATAAATACAGTGGAACATCATTAATCCTGGACACATGATAACATAAATACAGTGAAACGTCATTAATCCTGGACACATGGTAACATAAATACAGTGGAACGTCATTAATCCTGGACACATGATAACACAAATACAGTGGAACATTATTAATCCTAGACACATGATAACATAAATACAGTGGAACATCGTTAATCCTAGACACATGATAACATAAATACAGTGGAACATCATTAATCCTAGACACATGATAACATAAATACAGTGGAACGTCATTAATCCTGGACACATGATAACATAAATACAGTGGAACATCATTAATCCTGGACACATGATAACATAAATACAGTGGAACATCATTAATCCTAGACACATAATAACATAAATACAGTGGAACGTCATTAATCCTGGACACATGATAACATAAATACAGTGGAACATCATTAATCCTGGACACATGATAACATAAATACAGTGGAACATCATTAATCCTAGACACATGATAACATAAATACAGTGGAATGTCATTAATTCTAGACACATGATAACATAAATACAGTGGAACATCGTTAATCCTGGACACATGATAACATAAATGCAGTGGAACATCATTAATCCTGGACACATGATAACACAAATACAGTGGAACATCGTTAATCAAAGGAAGTGAATTTAAAAATTTTCCTGTTAATTGTATGATTTGTTTATCCGGAAAACTTGTTATCCAGTCACATACACTGGGGACAAAGATGTTAATATGGTTCCACTATAATGGTGCCAGCAAACAACATAACATATTAATTGTTTCAGAGAAACTAAAATAATACATAACAGAGTATGTGCCCATCAGAAGTTTGCAAAGCCAATGTTCTTTCTTGCTTGTCACAAGAATCATTTAGTCACAGCACTGAAGCTAGCGGAGTAAAGGCAGAGTCTATGTAAACAAAAATGGAAAAGGATTCCTGAAATGAAATCTGGCAAGACTGCAATAAATTTTACAATAATCTTACACAATAATATGTTTGGTGGATACTTATTCATGTAGCATTTGATTTAGAGGTATGACGTTCAGTATTGCTACCTGCAGCGTTCTGACAGATGGGCAGGCATTGTTTTTATGACAACAACTTGCCGTGGTGATTAGCTACACAGCCCTGTGTATGTCTGTGTGTATCATCTGCACTAGGCATTTTGCATTGTTTGATAAAAATGAACACCTATTTGAAAATGTGGTTACAAATGTTGCTTTTCATGTTTCAGACATAACGTTATGTGGATGATTGTCCAGAAATGCATCTCTACGATTATGGTATAAAATGATGGTTATTGTTATTTTAATTGATGTATAATGTCACATTTTTATGCATGTCTGTGTAAATTCTGGGACATGTACTCTATGCCAATTTATGCAGTGATGAATCAGTATCACTACAGAAATATTGATAATCTTGCCATGTAAAATACAACTTCCTTTGCTTCCTTGTTTTGCTTTGTTTCAGGGATATGATAAGTCCATACGAAGACTGTTTGAACGGGCAGGCCTGTACATGTCAGCAACAAAGAAAGAGGCAGAGAAGAAGAAAATAGTGATGAAAGACGAACACGATGACGAGCTGGAAACAGGCGACTTCCACTCACTAGATAAGTGCTCCAAGGTGCAGCTTTTGTCATATCTCTGTCGTTTTTGAACCATGGTTAGACTTGGGGATGCTTATATTATATCAATTCCAATTACACACCAATTACAAATAACAATTACACCTCAAAAATACCAATTGCAAAATACTTGTTATTATCAGTTCCATATAAAAATAAAAGTGTGAACAGAACAAACATAGACACGCTCAATGCCAAAACTAACATCCGTTTTAGAGCAGCTTTATTTAATTTCTGCTTATGGTACATAAAGGCAAACAAGTATGATATGCACAACATATATTTTATTGGTTATTTGTAGCGAACATTTTGAGTTAAACAGTTAATAATGTAATTGAAAAAGTTATTGAAAAGTAACTGAAAATACCAGTTACATTTTTGCCAATTACAATTCCTTTTAAAAACAGAACACCAATTCCAGAATTGGTCCTAAAGTTGTATTTCAATATGTCGATAATTAGGCATGTGTTTTCAACTTGTGTTATGCTTGTTACTGATGACGGTTTCTTGTCATCAATCTGTGTGGTGAGCATTTTAAATCAATAACAGTTTACTCCTGCACGTTCATCAGTCTTCATTAGGAAGCTTTTTAATTTCTGGAAAAATTGTAGGAGAACAAAATTGTTTAAAGACCTGTTTCATTGCACCATTTATAGTGTAAGCAGTAGTGATCAGTTTCAAAATAAAATGTTTAAACAAACTGGTAGAAAGTGACTTCCGAGGATCAGTTACGCCATTTTTTAGGATAGGGAACAAACCTGAGATTGGTCCATGCAATTGTTAGGTGATTTAATGGTAGTTTTATGTTTATTTTTCCAGGCATACAAGACATTGAAGAATAAAGTTGAGGGTCTGAAAACATTACTTGCCATACACCAAATAACTATAAATGATACAGGTAAGATCCAGGTACTGGTGATATGTTAATTGTTAATGCTAATTTATGGCGAAAATAAAAAATCAAGCACACTGTTAATATAATATAATATAATATAATGCATTCTTTCTTAACAGTTACTAGCTTACTCTATAGTTCCCAATGGATGTGCAGTGTGTTAGTGCTAAGGCTTGTGTGCGCATCTATAAGTTGCACAAGCTCGGGGGGTGGGCGGACACACAAACTCATGCAATCAATTATTCTGCCGACCATCAAAAATGCAACCCTGAATTTACTGTTCAGTAATATTCAAGTTTTTCTTTTGGATTACTAAGCATTATATTCAGGAATCGGTGGCTCGGTTATAGTTTGTACTGGGAGAGGGTTTCAATCCCATGCACACATGTCATACATCGTGCATTCTGTGAGGCAGTTCCTCATTTTGACCACATGTCACGCGATACAAAGCAAATGTCCTGCTTTTTTGCAGAATTGACGTAGTGTTTTGTGTGTGTTATTGTGTTAACAATGACCACGTCCTGCAATTGAAAGCAGATGTCGTGCATTTTCGTGGAATTTGTCCCTCCAAAAATTCTTCGCGGTTAATACCTATGCACATGGCTGAACTTAACTCAGATGTTTGTTTTGTGCTACAACGGTTGTAGCTGAAGATTTTGTTTTATTTCTAGGTGATGCTGGTGGTTGATTCAATCTTATGCCCAAGAGTCAACATAACTCCTTCATCAGCAGTCATGAGGAGCACCAGATGCAATATATAGAGAGACTCAATGACTTACCTTTTCACATACATTTATATTTAATATAATGTCACATGGTAGTTGCGTGCATGCATGTGTGTGGTCATATATGTATGTGCTTGTGGGTAGGTTTTGTCGTTATGACCATGTATAATGTGTGGTACATTCTGAATAAATGATATGTTAATATATTTTAATGAGGACTAATAGTTTTTTTTTTAATACCTTGACAGTATTCAATGGAATTACATGCCAAAATCGAATAGACCACATTTTTAGAAAGACAACACATTTTCCCAAGTGCACACAGTTTACATGAGTAGAAACATTTACTTTAAATGTTTACACAATAAAAATATGTTAATGCCAATAGCTCTCATGTTATTGTGACTGTTTGGCAATTATTCACTTCAGACCTTCAAGTTGCACATTAAACCTGTATGTTGCTCATGCAGTTTTACATACAACAGACATGTATTTAGTTGTCATTTTGGGTATTTTACAGTTGGCCATTTATTTATTATGTGAGTGTCTTTTATATATTACATGGCTGGTCTTTTATATGTGCATTTTAAGTACACATCACATGGTTTGTTTTTTATTTTAGGTACTCTATATGATTTGCCTTTTAGATACAATGTGGTTGGTCTTTTAGGTACTCTATGATTTGCCTTTTAGATACAATGTGGTTGGTCTTTTAGGTACTCTATGATTTGCCTTTTAGATACAATGTGGTTGGTCTTTTAGGTACTCTATATGATTTGCCTTTTAGATACAATGTGGTTGGCCTTTTAGGTACTCTATGATTTGCCTTTTAGATACAATGTGGTTGGCCTTTTAGGTACTCTATGATTTGCCTTTTAGATACAATGTGGTTAGTCTTTTAGGTACTCTATGATTTGCCTTTTAGATACAATGTGGTTGGTCTTTTAGGTACTCTATGATTTGCCTTTTAGATACAATGTGGTTGGTCTTTTAGGTACTCTATGATTTGCCTTTTAGATACAATGTGGTTGGTCTTTTAGGTACTCTATGATTTGCCTTTTAGATACAATGTGGTTGGTCTTTTAGGTACTCTATAATTTGCCTTTTAGATACAATGTGGTTGGTCTTTTAGGTACTCTATGATTTGCCTTTTAGATACAATGTAGTCTTTTTTCGGGTGTACAGTTGGTCTTTTATACACCAGAACAATTATGACTGATATTTTAGATACTATATGGGCAGTATTTTTAGTACTACATATTGCTACTAAGCCACTTGTATCGTGTCACTGGATCACTCACTAATCTACTGACATCATTTCACTTGGCGTAAGGTCATTCAGTTGTGTAAATTTGTAGCAAATCTTGAAGATGTAGAACATTTTCCAAATCTCTTGTTTGTTCAGTGGCTGTAGAATGTCTAAGAATTTAGAATGGCAGAAAATGTTAAATTTGCTTATTTTCTTAATGGAATCCTGTCTCATGATAATTCTCATAATGGCAGACAAATTGGCACAAAATGTAACTTTGTGGTAATGTTTTATGAAGAAATTATTGACCATTTTGCAGATATACTACATGGATACAGTAAACAGTTCCCACTTTGCCTACGTGATTCCAAGAACTGTGCAAAAGCAGTTTCTAAAAAATTACATAATTTTAGTATCACAATGTCAACCACATATTTTCAGCAAGAAATTTCAATAAAATGTCACAAATATAATATTATTCTTTGTTTTGTCTCAAGCAGCCCCGTATTTAGCACAGGAGTGTCTTTTTATAGATAGTGAGCACCAGCTCAGTGAGTCCTTGACAGGTTACACACTTATCCTCTGTGTTTAATCTTTTCCTGGCATAGACATCAGGTAGAAGTGAGTCCATGTGGCTTGTAGTATTTCATCTAAAATATTGCAATACATCTATATTGTGTATACACTTTAGTATTTAAGGCATGAACATAAAATGTATGATTATTTTTTACAAAATTATAGACAAATGAAATGTCCCATTTTGTCTACCAGAATTTCATTTGATATTTTTATTTACAACATGAATCAGTAGGATTTGGTACAAAATAGAACTAATTTATTAATTGTGCTTGCCTCTAGTTCTATGTCATCAATTATGTTATTTAATTACACTCAAGTCAATGTATTTGCAGAGCTTTATTATTGATTTTTGTAGTGTTGATTATGAATTCTAGACTACTCGGCCCGGGACAACTCGGCCCAGTTCGAGACAGCTTGGCTCCGATTTTGAGACAACTCGGCCCAAGTGTCGAGACAGCTCAGCCCAATGATAAATTGCTCGGCTCCGATTTTGAGACAACTCGGCCCAAGTGTCGAGACAGCTCGGCCCAATGATAAATTGCTAAATATTAACATTGAATCCAAATGTTATCCCATGTATTCTTGAAACACATCACCCGTAACTCTGGCAATAACCACCACGATATTGTAGACCTATGTCATATATTAACGTGTGTGTATATATATATATATATATATATTATTTAATTATTATTATTAATAAAATATTATTATCATTAATAAAGATATAAAATGCTTCGTGTGTGTTTTCGTTTTGACTTTCTAGAGATTATTGAAGGTAAACTTTTTTATCTTCGTATACAAATGTATAAATTCATTATAGAGTGTACTCCATAATTATAGTACACCTACCAACACTTATATTACCCTAACATTTTTACATCACCTTGAAATGATGACACTGTCCTTTGATTTGTCATAGTAATTGACGTCCTACTCTTCTATTGTGTTATTGAGCTGATCTTGTAGGTTGGTTGGTTTTGGTTTGTGTGTGTTAAGAATATTTGAAGGCTATATTAATTGGCTTCACTACTCCTGCTTTGTTTTACTGAGCAGATTGTTTCACGTCGTTTGTCCTTTGATTTGTGTATGTTAGCAGTGTGCGGAGGCCGTAGTAATTGGCTTGATACTTTTGTATTGTTTCGTTGAGCAGGTCTTTTTGTTTGAATAACGGCATTGTACAACGTGCATTGAAACAAAGCTGACATCGGCAGTATTTAGCTGAAGTTGGCTTCCCGTTTACTTTGATGACGAGAAGGCCTACCACGACCAAGTCGCCTTTGAATGCATTGAATAGAAGTTAGGAACTGAGCAGATCTTGCGTGATCCTCTGTATATAACACCTGTTTAAATTCCCCCGTGTGATGTGGAAATTGGTTCAGGGTAATGTTCTGTTAAAAATTCTTAGTTGTAAGCCATTTCAGTAGTACGCCTCTGTTATGCTAAATTCGTAGTGAATCTGAACATGATCCTTGTATATTAGTCTACATAATATCTACCAAGTTTCATGCTTTTATCACCTTATGCACAATCGTTAATCCACTACTAATATAATATGGTACATTATCAATAACGGAGAACAAAGGGTAAAATATGGATCCATATACATTTAATAAACTACATATAAAATCATCCACAAACACGCCATGGATTGAAATATATAAACACACATGCTTTAGATGTAGTAGAATATACGTAAAACATTTAAAGAATTTTAAGTCAAGTCACGCAGACGTTTCATAGAAATAACAACCAAATATTATAGTGCGGGTTCTGTATGAGATAGGCATTGAATCAATCAACGGCCAATTGGAGACGGGCATGGGCGAAGTCAACACCATACACAGACCAATCAACGGCGGGATTGATAGAGCACACACCTTCCTTCTCTATTGTGTTGCCAAAACTGCTATATGCTTCAATGGGGAGAGGGATTGCATAAAAGCCGTCGATATCGAACATTGGACAACACAACTTTTGTTAGTTCCTTTATTTTAAGTCAAATTAAATCCAAAGACAGATGCCGAATTTCCCTCGTATTGTGTGTGCCAGCGAGGTCAGGCACAGACAACGAGCCATACAGTGCGACACGTGCTCGCAGTGGCAACACCGCACTTGCAACACTGGTATGTCGATTTTTTAAAATTGATTATCATAAACGAAGTATCCATAAACACTCAATAATAAGTGACACTAATATTCATTAGAATTGTTGATATTGTTACTACATGTATTGCATCATATGTTGATATTGTTAATACATGTAGCGCATCATTTATGTACATATTGGTATGATTTTATCTATTATGTATTTGATATATTTTAAGATATGTAAAATTATTTTCCATGTTTTATATGTTTATCAGTAAAAATGTTATTGGTTTATGCTTACTTAATATATAACATGTCTATCTTGTCCATTATATGTTTTAGGTGTCACACAGGAGATGTATAGCCGCGGATGGTCCGCGAGGAAGAACAGTTCGATTGGCAATGTACACAGTGCTCTATCCCGAACGTTGAGGCCCCCGACAAGCACCCCCCCGCCAACAACACGGACGTTGAGGCCCCCGACAATCACCCCCTCGCCAACAACACGGACGTTGAGGCCCCCGACAATCAACCCGTCGCCAACAACACGGACGTTGAGGCCCCCGATAATCCCCCAGCAAATGACACGGACGCACAGGAAGCAGACAACCCACTTAACAATACGTCGTTCAATGTATCCAGGAGTTTCATTCAGCCAAAGCGTATAGATGAACTGTAAATATTAAATCAATGTGTTCATACTTTGTAATCTCTAATCATTAACACAGCTCTTGTAACAAAATGCACTGCATTACTGAAATAGTATGGTTTTGTAATGCGCTTTTGTTGCAGAAATATCGGTGTAGAAATATCGGCATGATTACATTTACTCATAAATCCATACTTTTTGTTATTTAGATCAGTTGTCGATGAACTTCCGGCGGATCCAGTTGCCGTTGAGGAGTTGGAGCCAGCTTTCTCTATACTGGATGCAGTGTCACAGCGAGGGAAAAGGAAACTCATCTCCAACGGCTACTCGTACACCGTCAAGGTAATTTCATTAACAATATAATAATTCAGATAATAGGTGTCCGTTAAAGAAGGAATTACATGTCTGCATTATTAGTTAAAAAGCCATAATCATGGAATATCGTATATTCATTATTTGGTGTTCCAGCGACAGAAAGGGGATTCCACTATGTGGAGATGCACAGTACGGAACAAAAAGACCAACTGCCTAGCCCTAGCTACCGTACATCAAACCGGTGAAACGTTCATCATTGGGCCCAAAGATCACGCGCACGGTCCTGTAACCGGAGTGGCAACGTCATTGGCAGTGAAAGCTAAGGTAAATATAAATGATACTAACATATAAATAACAGTAGAATAAATAATAATAATAATTATGTTAATAATAATAATAACTAAATATGAATAATAATGAAAATAGTAGTAACGTACATTCTGGTTATATATCGTCCGTAATTTTCTAGTGCTGTTTGCTTGTCACAGATCAAGGCCCAAGCAAAGAGCGACATATTTCAGTCCGCCAGCGCGATCGTTGAAAGTGTCCTGGTGAGTGACATTGATGTTCAACGTCCATGCGAGGCCCTGCCCGGGACTGTTAGCCTGACACGCACTGCCAACCGCGTCCGGGCCAAGCTCAGACCAGATGAATCGTGAGACTTACAATTCCAGGTATGAGCTGCACGACACTGCTTTATGAAATGTATCGGTGTCATGAAATTAAACAATCCAATATCAAATAAAATTTATTGTTACTCTTTACAATGCATATTAATCACATGAATGGAACTCCTTTCTGTTAACGTCAAGACAACGTAAAGAGAACAATAAGGGAAGAACATTGTATAATGTTATCTCATGATCAACAACACTGATATTTGTACAGAATGTGATGCTTACGAATAACATTTAATATAGATATGCGACATGTGTATGGCATAACACATCATGTTTGACAATGTTGCTCATATTGTACAATTTCAGCTGGCTGAAGACTTCCTTCCTGAAGGATTCGTTAAATCAGACATCCGTGTGGACGACCAGCGTCATCTCATATTCGCGACGGATGGACAACTGAACCTTCTAGCTGACGCAAAGCGATGGTATTTGGACGGAACGTTTAAGGTGGTCAAGAAGCCATTTGTCCAACTCTTCTCCATCCAAGCCTTCCTCCGAGAAGATGAGGCCATGAAGCAGGTGCCACTCGTCTTCATCCTCATGTCCCGACGCAAGACAAAGAGGTACATTGTATTTATATGGTGATATACAAAATGAATTTTTATTATAGTTTGTATTATTCAACATTACTTTGTATGACGCGTTGATGTTAATCATAATTGTTATTATTTCAGGTGTTTCGCGTCATAAACCGAATGCTGCCGCGACCCGCATCTGTGCTCGAGTTTGTGGCGGACTTTGAGAAAGGTACATAGCTTTATGTAGAGTGATGGTATATGCCGGTACGGTACACTGCCTGCGTATAGTCATGAGTAATATTTAATGCATGATACTTTTTATCAATTAATTATAATGCTTCCTTATTTTAGCAGGAATGTGGAAGGGTCTCCGCTCGGTGTTCGACGGACAGATCAAGGGGTGTTGCTTCCACTTGACCTCCTTTACCGCTTTTATTTTTTTATAATTCATTCAGATCTTTAGAAATTGGAATGAGCCAAATGCAATAAAAAAGTATTTTCCAGTTTAATAGCTGAATCATAATACATTATTTGCATCAAACCGACTATGATGGCGCCCAGAAGTTCCAATCATACCACTAGAAAATTACTTGCATAAACTAGCAAACAGAATCTGGTAAAAATTCCGAGGAAATAAGCCGGATTAATGCGCGTGCGGAAACCTGTCCCGTTATCATAGGCCATGGCTACTCTCACCGTTGGTAGTGCACCGGCAGTCGTGTCTAATTACATTCTCACAGCAAATGTAAAATGTACGTTCACAAAGCCATGCAATATTTGTCATATGTAATAATAAAAAAATTATATGTGTAGTGATGTCGGTTCGTAATTCAAACTACGGCACGAAAACATTCCACTTCCCCGTTATCGCCCACTTTAACACTATAATTGGTTAGGTAATTTACCACTGGGCCGACCTATCTCTAACTAAGTGCCATCATATCATTTATCATTGGGCCGAGCTGTCTCGACACCTGGGCCGACCTATCTCTAACTAAGTGCCATCATATCATTTATCATTGGGCCGAGCTGTCTCGACACCTGGGCCGACCTATCTCTAACTAAGTGCCATCATATCATTTATCATTGGGCCGAGCTGTCTCGACACCTGGGCCGACCTATCTCTAACTATAGTGCATTCATATCATTTATCATTGGGCCGAGCTGTCTCGACACCTGGGCCGACCTATCTCTAACTAAATGCCATCATATCATTTATCATTGGGCCGAGCTGTCTCGACACCTGGGCCGACCTATCTCTAACTATAGTGCATTCATATCATTTATCATTGGGCCGAGCTGTCTCGACACCTGGGCCGACCTATCTCTAACTAAGTGCCATCATATCATTTATCATTGGGCCGAGCTGTCTCGACACCTGGGCCGACCTATCTCTAACTAAGTGCCATCATATCATTTATCATTGGGCCGAGCTGTCTCGACACCTGGGCCGACCTATCTCTAACTATAGTGCATTCATATCATTTATCATTGGGCCGAGCTGTCTCGACACCTGGGCCGACCTATCTCTAACTAAGTGCCATCATATCATTTATCACTGGGCCGAGCTGTCTCGACACCTGGGCCAAGTTGTCTCAAAATCGGAGCCGTGTTGTTTCGAACTTGGCCGAGTTGTCCGTGGGCCGAGTAGTCCAAGCACCGTTGATTATAATTAAACAAACTTATGATTCTGGCACTTTACCAAGAATATAGTAGCAGGGGTGAGATTTAGCGGTCGCCAATGGCGCCCAAAACTGGCTTCGGGCGACTTCAATTTTTGACTACAGTAGTCCAGATGGCGACTTGAAATATTTACGGAGCTGCAATATTTTAGACCCAGCAAAAATAAATGTCAATAAACATCTCAGAAGTGTAGTCCTGGATATATGTTAACCATAAATCGTGTGTTTGTGACACGTTTGACATTGCAAGAAAGGTTGTCAAACCGTAGCCGAAGCGATATCAATATTCATTGTATTTTTAATCAACCACATCGACGCTCAACGTGTAACTGAACGGTCATTCTACATTTAAATAATAACCGGTCATGTTAATAGTCTTGGTGCCGCGTCGCGCCACTTTTATATATATAAAAAAAAAATGCCCGTCCCCAGGACGGGATTACGTGTTAGTTTATACGTGACAGTCATGATAGCAATGTTTACCAAATGCCTCAGGCAATATACCATCAATACGTTCAAACGTATTACCGAAACAACCGCGTGACACACGTGATGCAATAATCGTTGAATGTTCAAAATATAGAAGATCGCGTGGATACTTGTGTTGGTTGATGAATAGTAGAATATCTGCTTTCTACTGTCTTTTTATTGTGTATTGGTCTGCGACCTCGGGCCAATACGTGGGTGCGTGCTTTCTACTATAATAATATAAACCGCCCATATGGCGCGACGTACTCTCAAACGATTTACGTACCGAAGTATTCGCCGCGGCGCGCGTGGTTTCTGCGATTGTTGGAAGTTAACGTTTTACGCAGTGAACATTTGATTTACCATAAAAAACCACTAAGAATCCTTGATATATGCATGGGGTATTTCGAAAAAATAAAGGCGTTACGTTTCATTAGTGGTGTCGTAGATCAATCCCTGATAGTTTGGCGCCCGATGTGCAAGCCGTCTAGAAGAAAAACGTGAACGTGTTTATTTATAACCACATATAAACGTACATACATAAAAATATACGCTATCTCGATTATAGTTTAGTTTAATTATCTCCATGGTGCGCGGAGCGCTTCTGGTGAATTAATCGGGAGCCTGGTTAAAGTTTCTCTAGGCTAATGTAAAATCATGTCCCGTAAAAATCAGCAAAACAGTTTAGTTTTGGAGACTTTTCGCGAAGACTGCACCAAACTGTATAGTGGCTATTATGGATGTGATAAGTGCTGTCAAAGAGGAAAATATGTTGGAAGGATGACATATCCAATGATACAAAATCTACCACTGAGAACAGATACAGCTTTTCGGAATAAAACACAAGAAGGGCATCACAGGGGTGTATCACCTTTCCTTCAGCTACATAATCTCGACATGATACGTGACTTTCCACTGGACTACCTCCACCAGGTTTGTTTGGGTGTCATGAAAAAGCTACTGCTTACCTGGATTAGAGGACCAAGAGCGCTGTGTAGAATTTCAGCTACTCAAAATGAACAAGTTAGTGCCAACCTAATCAATATTCGTAAGGATATTCCAAGGGAATTCGCTAGAAAGCCCAGAGGACTGGATGAAGTTGAACGGTGGAAGGGAACTGAATTTCGACAATTTTTATTGTACACTGGAAAATTTGTCGTCAAAGGTATACTTCCCCAAAACAACTATGACCACTTCATGGCATTAAGCGTGGCCATGTGCATTTTAGTCAATTCCAAATTGACTACACAGTATGGCAACTATGCTCACCAATTACTGCAACATTTTGTCAGCAAATGTGCAGAGCTGTATGGAAGGGAGTTCTTAGTTTATAATGTGCACACACTTACACACATTGCAAGAGAAGCACAACACTTTGGGGATCTAGATAGTTGTGCAGCATGGAAATATGAAAACTATATGCAACATCTTAAAGGAAAGGTGAGGTCTGGCAGAAATCCTGCCGCCCAAATTGTGAAGACTCTTCGAAGAAACACAACATGAAGAGGAGTATTCAACTCTACAAAGACATATTTATCATAGACGGCCAGATAATGCATACAGATCTAGTACCGGACAGTACTGTGAAGTGGTTTGTGTGGAGAATAGACAAGAAGACACATACAAATGCAGGATTTACCATTCACCAGGGGCTTTATTTATGCACCCCTGTGATTCTCAGACTATTGGTGGCTGCAAAGTGCGGAGAACAAACTATGAAATGAAAATTGTGGAAGGAAAAGTCCTAACTAAGAGATGTATAAGGATGGACTCTGGCAGTGACATTGTGTTTATTCAGCTCCTTCATGACTACTGAGGTACACACGCACACACACATGCTTACTTGTTAATGTCCTTTGTAAAAAATCATATTGTATTATGTTAATAGCCATGATATTTGAGCCACCTGTTATAGCTAACATATTACAAACATTAAAATATAGAGATGAATGAAACATGTAATTGATTATGTATTAGTTTGGGACAAAACTGTGGATTTCGTTGAATGTCAGTGTAATTAATATTACATTTTTCAACTATTTTAAAGCATAGAGAAAATATAAGCTTTGCCTGTGTAAAACTGTACAAGCTGATTTGTAAACAGTTTTGATTTGATTTCATATCTCCTTGGTTTCAGTGTAGCCATGCCATACTCTGTGGTTCTTTTCAAAGAAGGTGACGCTGCGGAAGTGGAATGCATACCAACATCATGGATAGAAAAAAGAGGAGATGGGGTAAGTAATAAAAATGCAATTTTTGTGTGGAATACTAATTATGGCTTAATTGGTTATTTGCAGACATTACCCAGGCTGACTACGTAAGAATTTGTTTTAGTGGAGAGGGGGAGGGTTCGTGTAAAAACATTTGGGTTATATTATGAGAAAACCTGTGACAGAAAACGCAGCCAAAATATCAAATAGCCAAACTTTTTGTCTCTCAATATGTATACTTAAATACATCTACAAATAGACAAAGATAATGTAAGTTTGTTACATTAACTATTTAATTTAATGTTAGTTATCTTTGTCATATTTGTTTTACTTGGCAGAAAATTTGCTACTGGCCATCTGGAAAGGACCAGAAGAAGAAAATAAAGAGGAATGAAATGCCTGAATAGGCGCAGTGGACAGCATACAATGTTCGCATCATAGGCAAAACTGGTAATGCACATTATTCATAGTTACATATTAGATTCATGATATGTAAAGTAGAATATAGGAGGGGTGGTTTGTTACAGTCATGTTCTCATGATAGAGAATTGTCAAAATGTGATTGTTGTTAGAGTCAAAAACGCACCATTGGCTATTTTGTAATTAGTTAGAAACGGAAAATGAGAAGGCAGACAACATTTTATATGCATGCTTTACAACAATTTACCAACAAATTAACTCATGCTATTGTCATCAACCCATTTGTGAGTGTGTGACAACAGGCTTCATTGATTCTAAATGTATTGTATACTGCCAACCAATAATTGTTAAACATTTGTCCATTTAGGCAAGGAGATCCTTTGTTTTTGTTGTAAGTTGAGACATTTTCCCGATTAATTCAGAGTACCCCGACTATGAGACAGCTTCCAAGTATGCGAAAAAGGCAGAGGATACTTCAAATGTTGAGACAGATGAAGCACAGGGGAAGCGGCATTGCCAAAAGCCAAAACGCTACCAATCTCCTGATTCACCGGCAGTAGTTAGTGAGGAGTGTGGAGAAGATGGTAATGAAAATTAAAATGCCCCATCTCATATTTGCTTTTACCATCCAATATGTATATCTTCCCAGTAGAGTGGTCTGTAATGAGAGGTGTCTATGTTACAGAATTTTAAAGATGACCAATACTTTTATCCAAACATTTGTACATGGCCTTTTTATTCAAATAAAATCAATTGTAAAATTTTATATCATACATTATTCAACATTCATAAGTATAGTGTGTACATGATTTGCAACACATTTCTTATTCTACCTTATTTGATGGGAAGTTAATGTGATGTACATATATTCTATTTTCACAAATGATTTTGAAATGTGATTTGTGGACATGCTGTTGTTATGAAAGACTTTGGTGTCTGATTCTGGACAAATATCAATTTGATTGTAGGTTTAACTTCAAGAACATATCGGTATTCTACCTAGACAAACTCTGTACAACCCTGAAAATAGTTTCAGATTCAGAAGTTGAGGAAACTCCAGATACTGTGGAAACAGTTGCAGTCCCTCCACCTCCTTTCAGTTTCTCAGGTAACAATTATACAAAAATACATAACATATAGTTAATGTACAACAAGGGACAGTGGAACTTGGTTAATCCTGACACCTTGATACCCAGTGTATGTGTCTGGATTAACGAGCTATGATTTTAATATCCAAAGTATCGTACATTTACTGTACACATGTCTATCACACTTGTAAGAATGTGATGTCTCTGTCCAAATGTATATCCTAAATATTTCATGTCACTGTGACTTTCATGACAAATAAACTAATAGATAATAATATATAATTGTAACATTTATGTTCAATACAGCACTGGATACTGAAAGTGGCAGTGATTTGCCCAGAGGTAAATCTTCTAAGCGTACAGAGCCACCACTTCGACCTAGTTGCAGTTCATCCCAGGCCCAACGTAAGCTGCCGCAAGTTCTGGGCAAACAATAACGTCCACAGGGTGATGGACTGCAATTGGAGAGTCCTGGCAGATCACAGATGATGTCGAGCTCCTTCTGCATTCAAGGTACTCCTTTATGCTTCTTTACACGTAGGCCGTTTTAAGTGCTAATATACCATTGGTCTTTCCCTACTCAGGGGACCCCATGGGAACATTTGACACTGTTTTTATCCTCCTTGTCACCCCATTAAATAAGCATCATTCAATTAAATAAATGCCCCTTTTCTTACCATTTGGGGGTTGCTGGCAGGGGGAGGACCCAACTAAAATTGCTGGCATTGGTCATTCCATAATCAGGGAACCCCAAATGAAGATTTGACACTGTTTTTAGCCTTGGCACAATTCCCATAAATAAATGTACTTCTTTCTCACCCTTTGGGGATTGCTTGCAGGGGGAAGCCCCACCTAAAATTGCTTGCATCGATTCAAGCGGATATAGTTGTCTCAATTTTTCAGTTCTGGCCAAGCTAGAGAAACTGGAGAAAACAATGCAGGAGATAAAATTATCTCTCGTCACTTCACAGCCAGATGATGACTTGACATTAGACACCATTCTGCCTAATGGCAAGAAACTGAACACACTCAAAGAACTGAGCAATTTTGAAAAACAGTTGGGTGAAGATGATGACATAAGGAAGAGATTGGTAAATATTGATTTAGTATGTTTAAGATATGTCAATTATAAAGTGGCATTGCTTTTTTACTGTATTTTTGAAGAAACCTTAGAGTCTAAATTAATTTGGAAAGCTTTCTATACAGAACCTATTTCTAGGAATTATTGTGACATTTCAAATTATGCTTAAAGGTGTGAAATATAAATTATTTCATGAATGTATGAATATCAAAATGGTCCAGCTTCATAATTGTTTAGTCAATAATGTTTGTGTTCCTTCAAGACAAGTTCACTTCATATGGCTACAGATACTCTGACTGTAACTGATTGTTGGTCCAACATTATAACATGGGAAGCAAAAGGTTAAAATAATCCAAAAGAAAATAAATTACCTATTTATTTTTGGTTTAGGAATAAAAATTTGCTTGTGAGTGACAATAATGAGTTTCTGCAAGTGCATACATACATATGTACGTGTGTGCGCGCGTGCGTACATGCATGCATGCAAACAATTTTATAATATAGAAATGATCAAACTTTGTTCCTTTAAAATAGAGTTGTCATTTTATATAAAATATATATTTATTTTACACAGATTCAAATTCTTTCGTCACTAGAGGGTGCAAGCCTTGCTAGATCCTGCAGGGCCATTATGCGGTCACTGATGACTCATGGCCTTATGAGTTTGTTCAGTGTTATGGGGCAAAAGGGAAAACTACCCTTTCGAGACCATCTGCTGTGCAAAGTGGTCTCAAGTAAGTATATTTCCATTGACCTGTGTGCTTATTATATTATCATGAATTATCATATCATTATCTTAACTTACAAAATCTTATTAAAATAAATAAATATAATACCTTTCAGAAACTATTATTCAAATCGACAGAGCTTGCATGACCTTCTCAGTCAATTCTTCAGCATCAAAATGCAAAGTTCTCTGATATCATGTGACTTTGTTGGTATAGTCATCACATGACAGCAGTTCATTGTGATGCTGAAGAAGTGACCGAGAGGGTCACAAACGCTCCGTCTAGCGTATCAGTAGACTCTGAAAGGTATCTCAACTTACTTTAAGTCTTGTACCTAATAACTTACATGCTGGTTAAAGAATACATTTTTTTTGTTTTCTAATGGTTGTCCATAGATTTGTCTAGAAAAAGCATCTTTTAAATGTGTTAGATAAGGCTATTGCCACTTAAGGGCTTGGAATTTGTTGACCATCCATTAATTGCCTTCAAATACCAACGATACGAAATTTCAGATATATGCATCTCTATATTCATATTAATGAGTAGGTAAACAAAATGTTTGTTTCAGATATGTAAACATATTATTTATGGAAAAAATTAATAGCTTATGTTTACATTTTCCTAAATGTTCCTCAAAAGCCATGGTTTTTTATTTCATGTGTTAGAAGCTGCGAGGAAGGCCTCAAAAAACAAGGCCAAGCAGAGCGATGTCCATTTTGAAATTGGAGAGGTGCTACGCAATGCACCAAATATGCCTGGAGGCTCAAACTTTGTCAAGGTTTGTATTGCCAAAAATGTTTATGTCTTGTCAGTTATATATATTATATAATTATTATATACAAATATATATATATATATATATATATATATATATATATATGTATATAATCATGTTTGTTTAATATATACCTCACCCAGGAACTTTGATAAGTAATATGTATCATTTTGCATACCAAATGCAGGAGTCTGGAAATTGTATTTATTTGTACTGCCATTTGGAATGAATATCTATAAATTATGATATCTGTAATAGTATATAATTATAGTAATGTATGTATATATATATATATATATATATATATATATATATATATATATATATATATATATATATATATATATACATATATATGTATATATATATATATGTATATATATGTATATATATGTATATATATATATATATATATGTATATATATATGTATATATATATATATATATATATATATATATATATATATATATATATATATATATATATATATATATATATATATATATATATATATATATATATATATCTTTATCCATATGTAAAAGCTTTCATTCAGTCTCACTGTACAATTAATGTCTTATTTTATGACACAATTCAATACATAGACAAAGTACTTGTGGCATCCTCTGCATTGTGTGAATATGACCCGCACGTGAACTTGTGGCGTCCCTGGAATCTGTATTGGGAAAATGTGAACCCCCATTGTGAAAAGCTGGCTACGGTCCTGCAGAAGATAATGTATGTGTTTATGTCTCCAGAGGCAAGGGCCACAAGGCAGGAAGAGGATGGCACCTGCAGGTGACACTACCAGTAGTACTCAAGATAAAAGACCACGAGTAGATTCTTCTTCTGAGTCGGATGATTAACTTATTTGTAATTCGATTTTAAGTGCAATGAGGAGTAATTAATTTTCTTTGTAATTCGATTTTGAACATTGTAAATGTGTTAAATATTATAATAAAACATTATCAACTTACACTGTTTTGATGTTTATGGACCTTTTGTCAAAACTGTTTTATGATTTTTTTATGTATGTTTTAGTACATTAAAAACATGTATTTAGAACGTTTTCAAGTTCCAATATTTTGATATCATTATAACATTTTCAAAAACGTTTTCATATTTTAGGGAAATGTTTTTATGATGTTATATATATGTTATAATAAAACATTTTTCAACAATGTTTTTACAATGTTTCCAAGAGTCAACATTTTGATATCATTATAACATTTTCAAAAACATTTTCATGATATTTTATGGAAATGTTTTTATGATGTAATATATATGTTATAATAAAACATTTTTGAAAAACGTTTTTACAATGTTTCCAAGAGTCAACATTTTGATATCATTATAACATTTTCTAAAACATTTTCATGATATTTTATGGAAATGTTTTTATGATGTTATATATATGTTATAATAAAACATTTTTCAAAAACGTTTTTACAATGTTTCCAAGAGTCAACATTTTGATATCATTATAACATTTTCAAAAACATTTTCATGACATTTTAGGGAAATGTTTTTATGATATTAGATATATGTTTTAATAAAACATTTTTTAATAACGTTTTTACAATGTTTCCAAGAGTCAACATTTTGATATCATTATAACATTTTCTAAAACATTTTCACGATATTTTATGGAAATGTTTTTATGATGTTATATATATGTTATAATAAAACATTTTTCAAAAACGTTTTTACAATGTTTCCAAGAGTCAACATTTTGATATCATTATAATATTTTCAAAAACATTTTCATGACATTTTAGGGAAATGTTTTTATGATGTTATATATATGTTTTAATAAAACATTTTTTTATAACATTTTTACAATGTTTCCAAGAGTCAACATTTTAACATCAATATAACATTTTTAAAAACATTTTATAACATTTGAAGAAACATTTTTCTGATGTTTTTAAACCATTATTGTGTTTGCTGGGTGTTGATGTACCATCCTATGAAAGAAAAACAACCTGTGTATAATTGTATACTGTATTTTATTCAGTATTATGTATAACATTCTACTGAACCTGCCTTAAAAATAAATGTTTCAAAACTGTTTGTTTTTGATGTTTTTTATTTGTCGTTGATATTGTTCATACATGTTATCTTCAAAGTATTTACTTTCTATCATCAAAGTATTGAGTAGCAAGTGGGCTACCTAAGAAGCTGTCGGGCTACTTCACTTTGCAAGGTTGGTAGCCCGACTGGCTACCTTCCATGACTTGCTAAATCTCACCCCTGAGTAGCCCCCTTAATGGTAAACATTTGCTGGCCATGGAATATTCCCTGCAGTACATCCAAAGTGGGGGCCCGTTCAAAGTCGTGACTGAAATATTTGACAATACGTCTCATGAACAGTTAACCAATGGCGAACACAACACGGGTGGCTTTACAGGTTCGATTTTGAGTGATAATAGGATAACATTCGCGAATAAAGCTCGCTAGATGCAAGTTGCGACAATATTCTTGGATTATATCACGTGCCACACAAAAGTACATTTCAATTCGATAGTAGTTATTGAGAGAACATGTGAAAAAAATTAGAAGGTGGACATCTCTAAGGAATAAAACTAGAACGAAGTCAACCAGGGCATGCGTCGAAATGCATTGTGGTATTGGTGTTCACTTAGGCAAGATGTGAAGAAAATGTTTTTCCATTCGGTTTCCGATTGACTACGGTTGTTGGTGTGCATTTGATTACGTTTGTTCCGTTCTATGTATATGTGACTTAGATGTTAATAAGCTAACAACTGTGTTTGTCCGTTTATCCTTGATTTATAGTGCGGTTAGCACTTGCGACTCCAGTGTATGACGAGAACGTCAACACCCATGCCAAATGGCAAATGCAGTGCCAAGGCAATGGCCCTTGCCCGTGCCTGTCTAGTTTTTACTGATCATGATTGATATGCCCGATTTCCAACACCTTTCCTCAAAACATTTACTTTTCCTACTGTAGTAGTGTTTACTGCAACAGGTAACACCAATATACTATTTTTTACATTGACCCCATTGTAATGATTGTTTAAAACTTAAACTTAAGCTTCATAATTTTATAAAGTTAAGTCTTAACAAGGACCAGGGGCAGGGGTTTATTTTCAATACTGGCACAGTGGCTAAATCCCTGCTGAATTGGTGCTTGCCTTGTGACAAGGAGTTACTGGGTTCGAACACTATGCTAGCGGATTAGATACTAATATTATACTAATAAGCCCTTTCTGCCTTCAGCCTATATCACTGCCATGGGAAGTAGTCTTGTAATGTATATCACTATATTTATTGAAAATAACCAAGCATAAATATAAAATTATGACATAAGGTAAGGTAAAACCATAACTCAATACCATGTGGTTAGTATGTGATGTCATTTTGATAATAAATTATTTAGCACAGCTATTTAATTCCATCACAGATCTGTATGGGAAGAGCAGAATCGACGCTTATGTTTTAAGGCCCTCGTACTTCAACCTCACCTCACCTTTTACTGCCAGGAAATGCAAGAACTCTGCCCACTGAAAACATACTTTTTCGAGGCTATTTGAAACCATATTAAAATGCGGTAAACACGTATTTCAATTATACAATAATTCTGATAGATGTGTATATTAAGTTACCAGGTACTTGACAATATATAAAATCATTACCTTTTCTTAAATAAAAACCACAACATCATGTAACATCACTTGCACCACATAGCGGTTGATAACAGGCAATTTTTATGATAAACTTACAATGAATTAAATGGAGCACATTTATTCTGCTTGTTAATGACAGTATGCAGATGGTATGTCACATAATACCAAGGTTAGTATGTGGCAAATCTGATTCAGCTGCCACCTGGATCCGAGTCGGAACTGTCAGATAAGAAAGTTGATTTTTGGTGTGGTTTCTCTCTGTTAACTCGCTACCATGCAAACACTCAGATATAAATGCTGTAATTTGTTTCCAGGTGTATATTACTGATCTGTCATTTTGATAACTATACAGCTGTTTACTTGACTCAAAATATAAATCCAAATAGTATTGACGTTTATTCATTTTCATTGAAAGAAAATATTCTTACCAGAGTGGGGAGCCAATTCCTTTAAATAAATCTACATTCAGTTTCGATTCTATTCCTTTCAAATGTGTAAATTCCAGTTTAATAATGAATTACAATTTGATGCACTAAAAAAAATTAAGTGTTGTTACCTTCCTCTCAGTGGTTATTCTGGTTATATATATAGTGGTTATATATATGACACCTTTTTACATTGATAATGCCATTGTGCAAATCCTTGTATATATTTAATAAATACTTATGAATTTTAATGTTTGCCTGGTGTGGTTTCCCAGGAGTCACGTGATGTGGTACTCTGGCAGCACTGATACAGTGCAGTTAGTCACACGGCCGCCTCAATGACGACGCACTCGATCACTTTCGGCCTGTTGAATCAAGTACAACTTCGAAACCTCTGCCCCACGGACATTCCTGCCGTGAAGAAACTCTGCGCAGAATGGTTTCCCATCGAGTAAGTTTGACACTTTAATATATTTTAATCATTGATATTAACTTACTCAGTTTGTGGGCAATCCCTGTGTTTTTATGCCATATACTTGTAGTGTTTTCCCACTTGTAGATATCATGGAAGTACCATCTTTCTTTGTGTGTTTCAAAAATTAAACTTCTGTTTGTTTCATCTCCTTTGTAAGGACTTCATTATTTAAAACTGTCTATATCCACTTTATTGTAAGACTTTAATAACTACTTATTTAGTATTAAATATGTATTAATATTTTTCTATGTCAGGACTAGAATACAATGAATATTTATTGTTTCTTTGATCCACTTATCAGTGAATGAATGGCCAGCATATAAGGCCATCAATAGGCTTGTGTGATAAATGGATAGTTGGCTGGAGAACTGGCTTCAAAGGACCATTGAATGCTGTGTAAATTGTACATGGCCACTCAGCCGCCTATTGGAGCTAACTCAGAGGATGCCAGCTTTAATCATAAGTGTAGACTTCTTTGGTGTCTGGTATGTGAAGGTGGCCTACATGAAGCATTGCTCAACACTAACACACAGAGTGAAAGACCTCCTGCTCACATGGCTTGGCTGAGCAATAACTTTGTTTGCAGTTACCCAGACAGTTGGTTCGAAGCTATCACTTCGAACACAAAGTTTTACTCACTGGCTGCGATCTTCGACACTCGCATCATTGGCATTATTGTGTCGGAGGTCAAACGCCGGTTCAAGTGTAACAGGGAGGTGAGCAAAACTGTGTGGCACTTCATATTCCACTATGAAGCTTGGCAGCCTGATTTATCTTTTTTATATTTATGTGTTAGAAACAGAATTCAGGCAGAAACATATTTCACACTTTTTATTTGTAAATGTATTTTTCGTTATCAACCTAATTATACTTGGGAGGGAAACCATGCAAACAGGCATAGGGAGAAAGGAACATGGTCATATAGTTGTAGAGTATGGTTTTCTTCCATTCCACACCAAATCAGTATTAATTTTATGAGGGTTTATACAAATTACTGTTATGTAAAGAGGTGCAATTGAAATGTTGTCATGGCCAATAAAAGAAAATACATTTTCGTATAAATCGGTGGTTAAAGTGTGATTCAAAGAACGCTTGGAATGGAAGGAGGTGTAAAAATGTTATTCCATACTGGTAAGATTGCAGTAGAAATTTTATCAGAGGATTCTATAGATTATAGTGCATTCTATGTATGATGATCATATATCATATACCATGTGGCTTAGAGCAATAGTTGCAACATGCATAGTGACATACTGCTGTCATACTGCTGTCATACTAGTATTTGAGCTTTCAAGACCAAATGAGAGCTGTGCAGAAAAAGATGAATATTGAATGTCATCATCTCAATCCAGAATTTAACATACCGTATTCGACCTATTAAGCGTACATGCCCTAATTAGCGTACACCCCCTTTTTAGTCAGCAGGATCCATGATTATTGTAATTTGACTAGTGTGGAACAACTGAAAAGTGTCTCCCTCTGGTGTTAAGCAGTTGGCCCCAATTTTCAGTTGTTCTACACTAGTCACCAAATGACACCACTAGTGTTAAACAGTTAGAGAAACTAAATTTTATGTACGCTTATAAGAATAGATTCCGTGAAATTTTTCCATGGCCCAATTTTTTTCAAGCGTACTATACACTTATTAGGTCGAATATGGTATTGATTTGATGGCTGCATTGCCTTTGTAGGATGCTGATATCTTGGCATCAAGTTTCCCTCTCAGCACGGAGGTTGCATACATTCTGAGCTTGGGTGTGGTGGAGACGTTTCGCAGGTGTGGAATAGGTGAGTGACATGGCCTTATGCTGTCAGTTGGAGGAATGCATTTTGCAGTATTTAACAAGATTTAAAATTGAATTGCAATCAAATGTGACACATCACAAGTCCAACAGTTATTCATGTGTATATGTGGCATGCACAATGTATATTTAAACATTTACTATCATTTTGAAACTTTTTTTACAAGATTTGCAATCCAAGCCAAAGGCCCATATGGCAATTGGCTTATCGAGAGTCCAACAATGTTAATCTATGTGTAACCCGCCCTCCTGAGATATGTGTCAACCTTGTTTTTAAACATATTCACGCTGCTAGCAATAACACAATGCATAGACAATTTGTTCCATTCATTTATTGTCCTCTGTGCAAACTAGTACTTCCTGATATCCAATCTACACTGATCCTTTACTAATTTTACCTCGTCCTCTAGTTCTACTATCTCTCTTGAGTGAGAAAGACATATTTCTATCAATATTTTAATACCCATTCAATATCTTGAAAAACTTCAATCTGATCTCCTCTTAACCTCCTTGTCTCTAGAGTTATTAAACAACATTCTTTCAGGTGTTCTATATAACTAAGGTCTCTCATTTCTGGAATAATTTTAGTTGCTCTCCTCTGTATGCATTCAAGCATATCTATGTCCTTCTTACAATGTGGTCTCCACTCTTGTATACAGTATTCTAAATGAGGTCTAATTATTGCTTTATATAGAGGTATAATTAACTTTTTCATTGTATGTTATGTTTCTTCTAATCAACCCAAGAATTTGATTACATTGTTCTGAAACTTTCATATCAGCACTTATTGTTCTTCCTAAGTCCTTTTCTTTTACAGTAGTACCTAGAACAGTATCTCCCATATTATAGTTTATATCCAAGTTCCTGTGTCCTGTATGTCATCTCACCTCTATCCTCTTCAGGCCCAGCGGCCCATAAGGCCGAAGTGCATCTCCTCCAGCTCTCTCAGTTAGCTGCTACACATGTGGCCTCGTTCCAGCAGTTCCACCCCAGAACGTGTCTTTCATTTTCATTGGTGTGTCAGTTGATCGCCACATTGTCTTTGGTCAACCAACCTTTCCTCTACCTCCGGGCGTCCAGGTCAATGCCTTCTCACATTTGCTGTTCTTGTCCATTCGTAGGATATGTCCTACCCACTTCCATCTTCTTAGCTTGACCTCGGTGCTGATTGTCTTCAATTTTGTTTTTGCAAGAATATCTTGATTTGATACAATGTATAGCCATCTAATTTGTAGAATTCGTCTTAAGCACTTGAAAAAATGTATCTTTCTGTTGTCGCCTTCGTTTATTTTCCATGTTTCACTTCCATACAACACTGGTTGAACAAGTGTGTTGAAAAGCCTCAATTTAGATCTCAATGAATATATGTTTGAACTCAATATTTGCTTTAGCTTCATGAAAGATACCCTAGCTTTACGAATTTTTTTAACAATGTCATCGCCGCTTCCTCCTTGCTTACTGACGTTAGCACCCAGGTAGTTGTACTTGTCCACTTCCTTTAGTTCTTGATCATCAATTATTAGTATTCTGTTTTTGCACTTGCTGTTTATTCGCAATACTTGAGTTTTCTTTTTATTTATTCTTCGTCCTGTCCTTGCTCCAAACTGATTCAGTTGTCTTGTCTTTGTTTGCATGTGTGTGTAGCGTGATGACATGAGTGCTATGTCATCAGCAAAGTCCAGGTCCTCTAGTTTTGACGTGAAGTTCCATCTTATCCCTGTTTTATTTCCTGCAGTTGTGTTTCTCATTATCCAGTCCACTACCATCAAGAAGATAAATCCAGACATTACATCTCCTTGTTTAACTCCGGTGTTGACCTTGAACCACTCAGATTCCTCACCTTCGTCTAACACTGCACATTCACTATCTTCATATAACATCTGAACCATGTGGATTATTTTGCATGGAATTCCATAGCTCTTCATGATTGTTCATAGACTCTCTTGATGCATTGAGTCAAACGTTTTTTCAAAGTCCACAAATGTGATGTGTAGAGTTGCCTGCCATTCCACTACCTGATCTATAATATTTCGCAAAATATATATCTGTTCTACTGTGCCTCTCCCACTTCTGAAACCTGCTTGTTCATCTCTGAACTTGCTGTTAACTCCATCTCTTATTCTGTCAATGAGGACTCTTCCGAATACTTTACTAGGAAAAGATGTCAAAGTAATTCCTCTCCAATTCCTGCACTCTGTATTTTAATGATAAGTCCCTGCTTACATGGTTTTGGCTCTTTCTCTTTTTCCCAAATTGTTCTGAATAAGTTTACAAGCCATTTCTCTGTTGTATTCATGTCTGCTTTTAATAATTCTACTGTAATTGTATCTGCTTTCCCATTTTTTTTCTTCCTTAACACTGTTTTAATTTCTGCTTTTGTTATTGGGTAAGTGCTGATTTCATTTATGATTGGATCTATCTCCACATCTGGTACAGAATCATCAGGTATATGTCTGTTAAAGATTTCCTCACAAGTGTTCTTTCCATCGCTCCCTTCTGACCAATCTTTTCATTAATAAATTTCCACATTTGTCTTTCACTCATTTGTTGTCTTATGTTTGTCATTACTGAGGGTTTTTTGTAATATCATACACTTCTTTCATTCTTCCATTACGTGCTGCGTCCTCTGCTTCCATGACAAGGTGGTCGACCCACTTCCTCTTGTCTTGTCTCATGCTCTTCTTCACTTCTTTGTATTTACACCTATATTTATCCATGTAATTCTGCTTAATCCTGTCTGACTTTGTCTGCTCGGTGTTGTTCTTCGGTCGTTTTCTCTCTTCTACTAGCTCCCACGACTCGTTGCTGATTCACAGGTTTTTGCCCTTTCTTTTTGTACCCCAGTACTTCTTGAGCTGTTTCTTTGTATGCATCCTCAAAGTCCTGCCATTGTTTCTCAACTACTTCTTCATCTGTTTCTTCAGTCTTAATATATCATAATTGTTGCACAACTTCAGTGAGAATTGTGCATTATTGACTGGGGGCTGTAACTTAATTATATAAAATTTCTTTCTGATCGCCTTATTCTTTTGTTTTCGCTTTTGTTTCAACTTGATTTTTTAGTGCACTGATTGGTGGTCACTCGCAATGTGCTCCTCTCATGGCCCTAGTGTCTATTACAAATGTTCGGTGTTGCCTGCTCACTAACGCATGGTCTATTTGATTCTTTGTTCTTCCTCCTGGATATGTCCATGTCTGCTTACCTATCAGTTTATGTGAAAAAATGGTACCTGTTACCACAAGGTTATTGAGCCCACAGAAGTCAACAAGTCTTTCTCCGTTGTCATTTCTTTCACCTACTCCATGGCTTCCTCTTATGTTTTCATATCCTTCGTTGTCTTCTCCAACTTTGACATTTAAATCCCCCATTACTAGGAGTATGTCATGCTTATGAACACTGTCCACAACTGTCTGAAGCTGTTCATATAAATTGTCTGTACTTTAGATGTTGGCTTCGTTCGTTGGTGCATAGACTTGTATGATTGATAGCTTCACATATTTGGAGAAGAATTTAGCATAAATAATTCTATCGCTGATAGGTTTCTATTCCATCAATGCTTGTTCTGCTTTCTTTGTCATCATTATTGCCACTCCGTGTCTGTGTATGTTGTCTTCTCTCCCTGAAAAATTACACTCTCTCTGGTGTTCAACTTGACTTTTCCTTGTCCCATCCGTCTGCATTCACTAATGCCCATGACATCTATTTTATATAGATATATATATATATAGGGTCACTAGTGGATGTCTATTTAGATTTTCAGAAAGCTTTCGACAAAGTGCCAAATCAAAGATTGTTACTTAAACTAAAAGCCCGTGGTATAGGCAATGATGTAACCAACTGGATAGAAAAGTGGCTTACACACAGAAGACAGAGAGTAATAGTAGATGGTGAGATTTCAAACTCGAAATCTGTTTTGAGTGGGGCACCACAGGGATCAGTATTAGGCCCTATACTGTTTTTAATATATATATATATATATATATATATATATATATATATATATATATATATATATATATATATATATATATATATATATATATATATAAATGATTTGGAAGCAGGGCTGGGTCCAATTACACAAAATTATATCAATTACATTACATTTTTTATTTCAATTACAATTACAGTCATAATTTTCCAAATCAATTACAATTACACTGTTTCAATTACAATTACATTATTCGGAACCAAATATATTCAGCATTTGTTAATTATGTATTTTTGCGCGTTTTGCTGAATTTCAATATTTTGTACACAATTGATAAACAAATATAACGGTAATTTTTTTAACATTTTGTTGAATTGTGACTGAATTATACTAAATAAAAAGATAGTCGTTTAAAACATATTTTTATTATATAAAAATACAATGCAATATCCAGACATAATCCTACAGGACATATTCCAATGCAGACATTTATCCGTGCGCATTTCTTAAATTTTTCTTTGGAAAATACTAATAATAGGGTTTGATGTGTTTACTTTGAGGTTGTAGCTCCTGCTCTAAGCTGACATTCTTAATTGGTCTGCCCTTTGCTTTGTGTGAGTTGGGAATGGGAAGAGAGGCCATATAAACAGTCTTTGCCACCTGACCTGTCTCCAACCCACCACAAACCAAGGGGTGTAATTGGCTTGCTAACTCTGCAATGTTTCACTGAGCTGATATTTTCTGAAGCAATATCAGGCTACAGGTCTTTCCATGTTGTTTGAATACCAGCTTAGCCTTTGTCTGACAATGTCTGTGCATTGTTTGTTGCTTCCTGGCTGTTACCAACTTACTGAAAAGGCTAATTGCTAAGGCTACCCACCACTAGCACCACTGACCAGTACCCAGCAGACAGTGAATACTGAGACATAAATATAAATATATAAGCAGGTGTTATTATTAGTCTTGATTTTCAACTCATGTGAGACTTAAATTATATTTTTATTGACAATTCGTTCAGGTAGTTTGTGATATGAAATGTACTGTAATTGATTGTAATTGAAATAAATTTTCAATTATACAAAATATAACAATTACAGCAACATTTTGAAACCATAATCAATTACAATTACACAATTTTGCTGTAATCAATTACAATTACAATTACATAATTGGACCCAGCCCTGTTTGGATGACATATCTAGCAAAGTATTGAAATTTGCAGATGACACAAAAGTATTCAGAAAGGTTACTAATGATACAGATAAACAAAGTTTACAGGATAATCTAGATAAATTAGTTAAATGGTCACAAAAATGGCAAATGTTATTCAATTTTAGGAAGTGCAAATGCATACACATAGGACATGGAAACATGGATGAAGAATATAAAATGGGGGATGCTGTACTAGGTAGAACCACACAAGAAAAGGACGTAGGAGTAACATTTAGTGCTGACATGAAAGTTTCAGAACAATATGGGATTGCTACTTCGAAAGGAAATCAAATTCTAGTGCTAATTAGGAGAACTATCACGTATAAGGAGTAACAGCTAATTGTACCCCTGTACAAAGCAATAGTTAGACCACATTTGGAATATTGTATTCAAGCATGGAGGCTGTATCGTAAAAAGGACATAGACAAGCTAGAAAGAATACAACGAAGAGCAACTAAAATGATTCCAGAATTGAGAGACCTTAGTTATGAAAGCCGCTTATTACAATGTGGTTTGACAACACTAGAGACCAGGGCGGGCTACACATAGATGAGAAAATTGTTGGACTCTCGATAAGCCAATGGCTTCCTTGTCCACTTGCCATCTGGAACTTGTTGTTTGGGATGGCAATCTTATTAAATCTTGTTAAATATTTATTACTTTCTCTTGCAAGCTGGGCTGATTTCCCTATTGAGTACAACATTCTAATATTCCAACAGCCTATATTTTCTTTTGGCTTGGTTAACGATGTTACCAGCCTCCGAACTTCCATTTGGCTTTGATCATAAATGATGTCATCATCCGCTGGTATCTGGGCCGTCGCCTTCCTTTAGCCATTTCCAGCACAAACTGGCTTTTGAGATTAACTTCTAGTTTCCATAACATCGTTTGAGCTGGAAGGGTTGTTGGCCCTCCGCAGTTGGTTTATTGTTGGGCATTTCCTTCCCTTAGACATAGCCTCATTAGCCCAGCACAGTGTACTGGTTACCAGAGTGCACCACAGGAAGGTGAGGTTGACTTGAGTGTCTTTATGGTTGAGCACATGAACACCCTTAACACACCTCCTGTTTGTAGATATTTACATTTCCCAAAATTTAATAACATCTGCCATTTTTCAGACCATTTAACTAATTTGTCTAGATCATTTTGTAAATGTTGTTTATCACCATCATTGTTAACTTTTCTAAACACTTTTTTGTCATCCGCAAATTTCAGTATGTTGCTTGTTATATTGTCGTCCAAGTCATTGATATATATTAAGAATAATAAAGGTCCAAATACTGATCCTTGTGGTACCCAACTCAAAGCTGATTTCCAGTTTGAAACCTCTCCATCTACTACAACACGCTGTCTTCTGTCAGTCAGCCATTGTTCTATCCAGTCAATTATGCCATCCCCGATACCATGGGATTTTAATTTAAGTAGTAATCTTTGATGTGGCACTTTGTCAAAAGCTTTCTGAAAATCTAAGTAGATAATATCTACTGGCGATCCCTCGTCTATCCACTTAGTGATTTCTTCCAAAAAAAACATAAAATATTTGTTAAGCATGACCTTGCTTTTAGGAATCCATGTTGAGATGAATTTAATAATTTATGCCTAACAAGGAAGTCCACCATATGGTCTTTAATTAATCTTTCTAATAATTTACAAATCACTGACGTTAAACTCACTGGTCTGTAATTCTTATTTCTCGATCCCTTTTTAAATAATGGTATGATGTTTGCTTCTTTCCATTCAAAAGGAACAACTCCCTCTTTTAATGACAAGTTGAACACTGTTGCAAGTGGTATACTGATTTGTTCTACTGTTTCCATTAGTAGTTTTGGAAGATTTCCATCCACTCCAGGTGATTTGTTATCTTTCATTGCCTTTATTTTCCTCCATTGCTTTCATTTTCTTACCTACCTTTTCTGGAGTTACAATTAACTGCCCTAAATAGTAAGATTTAACCTCCTGAAATTTAGCATCTGGAACTGGTAATGAACTAATATCCTCTCTGGTAAACACTGAACTGAAGTAACCATTTAGGTCTTTCACCATTAAAAACCCTTGTGATATTATATTTCCGGCACTGTCTTCTAGAGGTCCGACCTTGTCTCGTACGTTTTGTTTACTCCTGACATATGCATAAAAACTCTTGCTGTCATTTTTTATGTTACATGCTAGTTTTTGCTCATAACTTCTTTTAGATTGTCTAAATCTAAAAGAAGCTATGAGAGTTGCAGTCGTATTCCTCAGCATATTATTCAAATCTAGCTTTGTTAAGTATTTTCTCATATCTTTGTAGTTACCTTTGTGGAAGTTTCTCCTGTACATTTTTTTATTTTTACTTTCTGATTTTACATTGATGTCAAAATGTACTTGATTATGATCACTGTTACCCAGTGGTTCATGTAGTTTTACATTGTCCACTAATTCTTTTTGTGATGACAAACTATCTCTCCCCTGGTTGGTTCTAGCACGTGCTTAGTAAGGATGCTATCCTGAATTAAAAATAGAAATTGTAGGTCCTCACCCCCTGTACTCTCTAGAGATTTCCATTGTATGTGTCCATGGTTAAAATCTCCCATTATGATACGTTCCCCTTTATAGCATTTTGTGTTATCCTCTTTGTTTATGTTTGGACTTCGGTAAACTAATCCAATAGTTAATGTTGAATTTCCTGCAACTATTTTGTACCAAACAGCTTCATCGCAATCTGCTTCCCTTTCTAATTTTATTTTGTAAGCCTGAATAGATTCTTTAACATATAAAATAACTCCCCCTCCCCTTCTTCCTATTCGATCTCTCCCAAACATTACGTATCCTGTCAGTCCTAATTCAGCATCTGTTACGCCTATGTTGGCCCATGATTCATTTATATCAATTATGTGAGGGTCAATATCTTCTACCATAATGTTTAATTCGTTTTTCTTATTTTCTATGCTCCTTGCATTTAAACACACACATTGTGACATTTATAACCAGCTTCAGAAATGTTTTCCATACATTTTGTTACTGGTTTGTGTGTGCTAGTGGCCTCTTGTCCTGCTTGAGGCACCTCTAAGTAACCCCCCCGTGCTTCTAGTTTAAACAATGTTTACTCCCAAAAATATTTGCTATGCTACCCATGCCACTGTCTACTGCTGCTGAGATGAAGCCCATCCCACATGTATATATCAGCCCTCCAAACAAAACTTTCCCACAAATCCAACTTTCTCTTCCCTACATAGCTTCTGGACTAACAAATTAATTGCCATCCCCTGGCAATTTTGATATCTCTCAGACCCCTCCTTCCTATTACTGGTAAAATCTCGGACAGAATTACCTGCTTAACCCGCGTCTTCTTTAGTGTTCTGACTAACTGCCTGTATTTCCTAACTATGGCAGTTGTACCCTCCCTCTCTACATTATTTGTCCCTACATGTACTAAAACAGATCCACCCAAACCATCACATCATCTCCCTTGTTTAAGACTCTGCCGGTCTTCCTAATTATTGAGTCCCCCACAAACACCCTCACTCTCTTCCTCACCTCCTCTATCACTCAGAATAGCTCTTCCGTTGGATCCCCTCCATCACATTCTGTCCTGCAGTCTTGTCAACTGGCAGACTGTTATCAATCTCCCTCTCACCCATCAACCTGTCACCTTTCCCTCCCGTCTCATGGCTAACTTGCGCTCCTATCGCCTTCCTGACACCTTCGTTCCTTTCACCTTCCCTCCCATCTCCCTCACTCCCATTGCCTTCACTCTCATCTCCTTCCCTCCTGTCTCCATCGCTCCTGTCTCCCCCACTCCCATCTCCTTTACTCCAGTTATCTTCCCTCCCGTTTCTTTAGTGCCATCCGAAGCCTTGTCAGTTATGTTCGTTCCTTCGTGTTGCTCAGCTGTATTTAGATTAATACATGGATGCTCAATTTTATTTGGAATAAGTTGCATAAGTTGCTGGCCCATTGAGCCTGACCATGGGGTCTAAATAAAATGTGTTGTTTTGCTTGAAACGTTTTTTACTAGTTCAGTTACACCCTTTTATGTATATCGTGATAGGTTTCCCGAATTCTGCCCCCTTGCCCTCAAAATATTTTCACGCGTACAAATTTGCCCTTTTTTCAGACTCAGCACCATGTCCTTTTGAAAACCTAGGCAAATCACTGACATAGGAAATGTACATTTACTTTCTTTTACATTTACATTGTAAGCTGATGTCAGTTGGTAGCCGCCTTTAACTTGGGGATGATCTCAAAATGTGGATGTGTGACACTACTCGAAACCGATGTAATTTAACCCAAGACTCCCTCGCCAGGTGGCAGCCATCGTAGCGCAAAACTGCCTGTCTGAGTGAGCACCCGTATATATTATGATCGGAAAATAAACGTCACCCTGCTTTACCATGTCGGTGTTGCAGCATCACTGTTACTCAACAGTCTACTGTCGTACCTGCTGTCAGCCGAACAGCACAACTGTAAGGCCATCTACCTGCACGTGCTGACAACGAACGTGAGCGCGATACGCTTCTACGAACGACAGAACTTCAAGCAGCACAGCTTTCTGCCATACTACTACTCCATCCACGCTGCACCACACGACGCCTACTGCTATGTGCTCTACATGAACGGTGGTCAGCCACCGTGGACGTTCACATATCCTTTGTGTCTGTTGTACAGCAATATGTGCATGCATATACGCATAATTTGTGTGCTTCCTCTGTAAATGTTGTTTTTGTAAAATTTATTTATGGTTTTCAATTTTGATGCTATCCCACCCAACAATCGCATTTTTCTCAATGATTTGGAAACATACAATTTTGTTTCACTTTTGGTTCCATTAAACTTATTAAAACCTATTAATCTTTTATGCTGCTCAGATTGTCCATTAAATGTTGAATATCCTAAATTGGCATCGGCCACCTTTTCCGATTAGTACTTGAAAATACTGGTTGTAAAAGTTTATAACACATTCTACAGTAAGGTAATTTTGAACAACTGAGAGAACCTGCTTTACAACTTGCTACTAACCATATAAATGAAAATATAACATTTGAAAAGGCTGACCGATAGTTGCATTTCCTCTATAAACTTTGCAGACCAGCCACTTTTTTAATCCATATTTTTGTGACTTTTGAAATTCGGTATAAATCTGTATAGTTTTTTCACTGGTTAATCGGCTGATAGCATTTGTTTCCAATCGAGTGTCGCCATCTATCAGGCTGCGAAATGGTCCTACATAAAACAAAATCCACTAGGTTTAACCAGAAGCCTGACTGGCCGCAATCATAGCTGCGCTTCGACCACTATCAATTTGTCTTTCGGTGTTATGTTTGTCTGATGAACACAAGAAAATATACTCTTTATCACAATTTTTCCATTTGAAACAAATCGGTATAAAAATTGCATATACTTTCCACAATCCCCAGAAATCTGTATTACATATGATGTTTAATCTTTATACAAGTGTGTGAACCTTAACCATGTGTCACTGACTATATGAAGCACATAGGTGATTCGCTGGCTAGACTGCAGCCTTGCTTGCTACCGCAGCGCCTCATGTTGACAGCGCAGAAAGTGTGGCGCCGCGTCATCACCGGCACCATCGCCCCCAAGCCACCGCCGGTGCATCACAGCTGACAGGAGGTCTAGCCCACCCTCACCCTCTGCCCCTGCACGATGATGCGTCGTCACCCCAGTGACTCGCCTCGATCCCTCGAATGACTGCCCAAAGTGTCAGCACCCAAGACTGAACAAGTCTGCTTCATTGAGTGATTGCCTGATCAGGGGACCATGCCCGATCAAGTCAGCATGCCCTAATGTGCACTAAGCATTAGTGCCCCCTTTTCAGTAACCAACCCATATTGAATCACCCCATCCAAATGCCAATTTTGGTGATGGGGCGAGTAGGTGATGATGCGTGATTGACAGTTTGTTCAACCACCATCGAGTGACCTAAAGTTGCAGGCATTCCCAGCATGCATCAGTTATTTGTTGGTGAAGCTGATTTGTAGCCTGGTCAGATGGTACCAAAGTGAAAGATGTAGTGATATAGCACGGCAACCTTGCAGATATTTATTCTTGAGACATTTCTTAAAGGACATGTTAATTTTTATTACAAAAAGTAATAAGAATGCCTTATGAGAATAATGTCCACTATGATAGCAGTCGACTCAGGTAGCAAGGGGCTCGGTTCTGCATCACTGTACTACACAGATGACTTTTGAGTCCATGACACCAAAAAGTGCAATTAGTGCAATCGTTAGGTATAGAGCATTACTAGCAGGGCAACCTGTTCATTGCAACACAACAAGCAAGTTGGGAAGTCTATCAGTGAGACCCGCCCTACCTGGGGTAAACTTCAGGTTCAGGAAATTGCTTGGACATGTGCTATATCCAGGCCTGAATTCCCATTTGTTTTCTTGTAACAAAAGGTTGATTCCACGATAAAACTTTATTAGGGTTAGTTAGGCTGTGCTAAAGAGGGGGCTGTTTTGAGCTGTTGCGATCAGTTGGATGAAATCTGTAGATCGGTTTATGGTCCAAATGATAGAATCAATCAGTTATTGCAGTTTGTCGTGCAATGTGGCGGAGATAGATACGAACTGAGAACCAGCGATGTAATATCAACTGAAAATCAAAGAAAAGATTAATGGAGGTGGGCTGGCGATGGAATGGACAATGTAATTAATAAATTTGTGAATATATCAGTCAGCTACTTGTATTTAGGCATTAATCGGTTATTTTAGTGACTGTGTTAACGGATTAGTTGATTTTTTGTGTGACTGTCGACCTCTGTGTTATACTTGTACCAGTTATTATTCATTTTTATTAGTACTTTATTACAAGATATTGTAGAACATGTTCACAGAAGTGTGGGACATCTGGTCAACCCTTTGCTGAAGGTAGGAGCCTTGCAGTATGCATCAAATGTTCTTTGTTAAATACAAGGTTCACAAACACTGTTTTTGACAGTTGAAGTATTGCACATATTTACCTGAAAATCGCCAAAATTAAACTAAATTAACATTGACCTCAGTTAAAGGGTATTTATGATTGCATGTAAATAACACAGATGTTTTGTAGATCTTTATCAAGGCGCACGTCAGTTTCTACATTTATATGTTTGTGGCATATTAGAAATGTTACCTGCATGAAGTGGTATATAATAATTATTGCAAATTAATGTAGATGTAATTTTACTTCTTTACCATGGCCTAGTTCAAAGGTTTGCAGGGTAAAACAGATACTTTCATAACGTGAAAAGTGTTCTACCGTGTATGCTTGTATGTAATGTTAGTGTGTGTGTGTGTGTGTGTGTGTGTGTGTGTGTGTGTGTGTGTGTGTGTGTGTGTGTGTGTGTGTGTGTGTGTGTGTGTGTGTGTGTGTGTGTGTGTGCATTGATCAAAGTGAAAGTGAAAGTGTTTTGTGGAACTGGTCCATATCGAAAAATAAATGCAACCCGTAATTTCTGTGGTTTGTTAAATGGATTTTAAAAAGCAGGTGGAATGCATGTTACATTGTTGAAAAAATGAAGGGGCATTTTTTAAACCATCAAACTTTTGAGCTATTCCCTGAAGCAGTTGATTATGTAGAATTTTCTGATTTGCAGTGTAGTTGTTTTTGGTTGTCTAGCTGTTATAAAGATGCTTCCTCTTCTAAAGTTTGTGCGTAGGGAGATGCAGCTTTCGAGTAATCGCTTCCGCTAAAGTATGACACATTGCTGATACATATATGTTGAGTGAGGAAGCAGTTTACGTTCTGCTGTTTTTTTTCTGTTGGTTTTTATATTCAATTGAAATACAGTGAGGTTCCATTGTATAATTTGTTTAAGCGTTACTGATTTGGTTATAATGTTATACTCATATCATCGGGAACATACGCTGTGAATGTGAATCACAGTGAATGTGAATGTGTTACGCAATAAAAAGTATAGTTATTAGGTAATGCAGTTTAAAACAGTACTTTTAGCAACCGGAGAGAGTACCGTTGAACAACAGGAGAGAGTACTTTTGAACAACAGGAGAGAGTACTTTTGAACAACAGGAGAGTATCTTGTTTTGACATTTGGAAAATAACTTGGATAAATTGTGAGGTTTGGACTGATGGTCATGACTTGTTGAACGAACTGAGGTTACATGTCTGACGATCACGCAGTCATGCGTGGTGGTAACTGAGGTTACATGTCTGACGCAGTCATGCGTGGTGGTAACTGAGGTTACATGTCTGACGCAGTCATGCGTGGTGCTAACCAGTTTATAAAGTTAGGTTTGCTTCTTGAATAATAACGTAGCTGTGGCTGATTGTTTGCTTGCTGTTTCTGTAAAAATTATTTTGCTGTTGCAATTTGCATTCAGGATTATGAACGTTTGTGATGCCATGCATCATTTGTGTTTCATCTGCTTTCTTGTGTTGCTAGAAATGTATTGCACGAATTTAACTGTATGGTCGTTATGAATGCCTAGGTGCAGATTCCGACTAGCGGTATAAAAAGCTCACTTTGAAACAACCTCCGAGTGTTGTAGCTGTCTTGTTTTCGAGTAGAAACATCGAAGCCACCTGCCAAAGTGACCATTCCGTGACCTTGTATTACCCGCTCGCCACAACGTCATGGTCCACCAAGTGACAACCGGGTACAGATAATCATAATTACGGTCGTTCTTCAACTTTGAATGTAAAACAAAATATCAGCGTCCCGACTGCAATTGTTTTAACCGTATCCGGCTTTGCTTCGAAATATTAACTATTTAGTTCAAAAATAAACAGTCATGTAGTGTCTATATAAACAGTAAACATAATTAGATAATTAATCCCGATTACTAAATGGTTGTAGACTGTTCCTCAGCCAGCCCGTACTAAGGATTACCTTGTCCTACATATAGCAGTTAACTGTTTTAGAATAAAACTCGCACAAATATGTCTTCTATGTGTTTTACGCGCTCTGTCTGCTGTGATACGTCGCTGCAGCCTCCAATTTCCTTGCCGTAGACGCACTTCCTGTCATGGGGCAATTCATGAAGTACGTCAAGTGGGGGTGTCCGGGTAAGCGTTACGAAGCGTTACGGGGGTGTCTTAACGATCGTTCCGTTCGTTGTCAAAAACGTGTTTTGCTCGTCTAGCTGTCGATGCCAGTTTTGGGGCACCAACTGAATTCGAACGGAAAAGGAATGCGGACTGTACCATGTATCGTGGTAATAATGATGAAGTCTACAAACTTGGTAAAAAATATATGTGTGAATAATAGGTTGGGGGGGGGTCTTTCTGAAAATGTACGTAGTTTTTTAGGGGGGTGTACAAACCAGCGTTACGAAGCGTGAAAAGTGGTTGGGGTCTCAAAAAAGGGAAACAACAGCGTGTACTTTATGAATAGCCCCTTGGTTGCACGATGCGGCTTCTAGCACTTGAATGTCGCTTCATTAACAACTGTTGTTGCGCGGTTTCTTAGGAGAACGTTGACCAAACAATGGTCCATCGACAATTTCGGGATTCATGTTCTAGCAGACGTTGTCTGTTTGCTTAATGTGTCTGTAAAAATGTGCACTGAGCTTTCAGTTACTCTGTTCGACACTGGATGATAAGGTGCAACAAACGTAGTTTTAATTGCACTCATTAGTGTGAGCTGTACAAGTTCGTCCGAGACAAACTGAGGTCCGTTGTCTGACACGATTTCGCCAGGGATACCATTTCCACTGAGCAGAGTAGGGGAGACCGTGATTGGGTTCACGTGGTTTAACTTTAAAGGTGCTTAATCAATTCGATTTTTTTGCTAGTCTCGTTTCAAATTAGTTTTGCGAAAAACCAAACCTACCTGCACCATGCTAGCTCGTTTGTGCAATTTTTGTATGTAGTTTTTTTGTGAAATCATCAGTCAAACTATTAAATCATTTAATTTCCTTCCTATGTGATATTTCGTAAATTTACCGTGTGCTCTGTGAGAGGATGGAAGTCACGCCCGTGATCAGCATTGACTCGCACAGTGTTTACCATTTTGGATATCCACTATTTTGATCCTTACCAGATCTAACGACTAAAGTAAATTCTTTCGATGATTTAAAAAAAAAAATAGGCATGTCTTTATTGAATCGACTGCGGATGTTACATATTATTCACACACTACATATTTGGACACCAATGAATCGGATTTGCGATAGGCAAAATCAGTTTTAACCACTTCGAGTGGCTGTCAATTACAACCTAGAAGTTCAAGAAGATCAACGTATAGCCTATGCCAATTTCCTCATTGAGTTTCGGCCACCATATGCAGCTACGGGGGGGGGGGGGGGGGAGGGGATTGCAGCGATTAGCATTACAGCAATAGCAGGTGATATCAGCATGACATCATTCTATATTTAGCATACGCGCGGCAGTCCAGAATACCCGGGCAGTCAAAAGTTGCGGAAAGATGACAGCCTCCGCGCATTTCCCACATATGATTGGGGGATTTATGCTCTCAGAAAATGATGTCGCGGACTTTCATCAAGCGGAATTCGGTCAGAACTGACAGAAAAGTGAGTGGTGAGTGTATCCCGTCTAGGTTTTGTACATAAACTAAAGGTGAACAAGTTGTGAAATAGATGATCTGAGCTGTCCAGGGATATTTGAAAGATGCAGGAGACTAGCCAAGTACGGTGGTTGTTGTGTAGATAGAGCACGATATGTAAGAGTGGATATTTAATTTTTTTTATTGGGTAAGTAGCAGGAAGCCAGTATAACTGTTTAAGTAGTTGCTAGTGAAAACCGAGGCGCCTCGAGTACAACGCGCGCCAGACAATGTTGTACGCGTAAGATTTTAGCTAAAGCTGTTCTCCAACGCGTACACAATTGTCTTGTAGGCATTAGTTTGCCATGCAATTATGTAGTGGCGCAACAATTTATTTACGAAACACATGTGATCCCAAAGCCAGGTGACAATGGCCCAAGACGTTTAAAAAGTTTCGCTTTACGTGTGTTGACAATGGCAGTGTCTGTGCAACATTGTGTTACACAGATTTACAATGATGAATTGTGCCACTACCGTTCGTGACTGTAATTCATCGTTCACTTACTGTCGATGAAATCTTTACCCAAAAGGGGTCAAAACCTTACATGGTGACGCGTTTCGTTACGACTTCCTCTATTAGGAGATAACGTCTACGCTCGGCCTCTCTCAGAGAAACAGCGGCGTATCAAGGGGTCTCGGATGTGGGGCTAATGGGGAGATAAAAGTTAGTCACCCATTAGTTTGCCAAGCTACGACTTAGTGGTGCATCAGGCTTACCACCCCCCCCCCAGTATATTCGAAATCATTCTTATCCTAACCAAAGGGGCATGGCCCAACGCCCCACCCGTAAATACGTCAGAAAGACGGTCATTCCTGCGGAACCCATTATATCAGCGTGACGCGCATGTCGTGATCGGTATGACGTAGGCATCTCGCACGCATGCGTATTTCAGTCGATGCGAAAACACGACCGGAAGAAGAACGCTGTTTAAATATCTACCCGAGAGGGGTCGAAACCCTATATGCACGGCGATGCGTTTCTTTACGACTATTGGTACCATTAGTAGGAAATAACATCTTGGACTGGCCCATTTGATAGAAACAGTTGTGTATTTAGGTTTTCGGGAGGGGAATAAAAGGGGCCAGCTTGATAATAATAATAATCAACTTCTATAGCCCCTATAACACCAGGAACCTGAGCTCAGAGGCGCAACAAACCTGAACCACTAAGCATTCTCGTGAACAGGGACGCGTAAAAGGCATCATCAGAGCAAAAACTCACCGAAAATTTAAGATGGAAATGCAATTTGGAAAAGTTATGTCTTCTGTGTTCTCGGAAAGCAGCTAGTTTCAGATGATTTCAGTGGACGGGGAAGTCATTCCAGTCATTTCAGTGTGACGGGGAAGTCATTCCAGACCCTAAGTGCAGCTACTGAGAAAGAGAGAAAGCACGTTTGCCCAAGCTGATTACCCTGAAATAAAAGTAATTAAAAACTATAACATTTTAAAGGTTATTTGAAATATATTAGATCCCCAAAAGGCAAAAAGGAGAATAGGCAAGTAGGATGGTTGTTGTGTAGTTGGTACACGATTTGTAAGAGTGGACAGTTTAAATTTGATTCGATAATAGCAAGAATCCAATATAACTGTTGAGGTAGTCGTAGCGATGGTTAAAGTTGGAGTTTAGCTAAACCTCTCACACAACGCGCAGAACATTGCCCTGTAGCAGTTGGTTTGCTATGCTATCATGTAATGGCGCAACGGTTTATTTACGAAACAAGTCTTATCCCCAAGCCAGGTGGCAATGGCCCAAGACATTTTAACATTGTGTTACTAAGATTTTTTATTTTTTATTATGCAACTATCATTCATGATTGTTCTTCATCGTTCACTTACTGCCGATTACATATCTACCAGAACGGAGTCGAAACCTTGTCACAGGTTGGCGGGGTTTCCGAAAACTAGCTGGCTCATATCTAGTTCGGTTCCCTAATTTCTATATTTCAACGCTTGTGAATGATGGTCGCACCAGTCAGCATATATATATATATATATATATATATATATATATAAAAGCAAATAATTCCGACTCTATAACAATCGGCCAATCTGCTTTATGCATTTACTTCTTTTATATCATTTACCCGTGGCTATTGTTCATAGTCCCACTTTGATAAGGACGATTTGTATAATTATAAAGCTCAAAGTTTAAGCTTAAGGCGTGTCTTGCTTCTGCTGCAGCCATATTATTGTAATCAGTCGCACACGACGATACGCGGCTAAGATAAACAATGCTACGGCTTTGCACGGGTGCGGACACGGTCGAGCAAACATATTACATAACACCGGTCTGTGTCGGCTAACTGTGATGCATTCAGTCACACTTAAACCGTTTAACAAGTAGACTAAATAAAGAATGAGAAAATATGATTATAATTACGAAATAGCAGAAATGCTACAACAACGGTAAGAGTAGCTTTAGTTCAGTGCATAAATTATAATGCTGCAACATGTTAATCCACAATTATATAGACACAAGTATCAAACAAGAGTAAGATGAAATTAATGTGTTATTCCGCAGAATGTGTATTTACATAAGTTAAAAAAAAACCGCATGGTCCTAACGTAGTTAGATGTAGCATGTAGCATGTAGCATGTAGCATGTAGCGCCAGCGTTTTTGGTAGCAGATTTTTTATCGAGTAAATAAAGCGTGATTAGGCCTATGCAGTGAGAAGCATTGTTGGCATAACATATCGACTTTGTGTGAAAGATTAAAGTCATATTTTATGTGTTCATCGTTTTTGCTGAGATGCCAATGGGTTTTAGTGAACATGCTTAATCGCAAACACCCTTTTATCGAAATACATACTTCCGCTTAATGTCCTTGGGCATGTCATTTAGAAGGCATAATTACGTAACATTCAGCAGGCAAGGTCCGATTGTAAATCGCATACATCTGCCAGTCGTATACATTGTGTACTGCGAACAGTACGTCTCTGTAATATTTGCATATGTCGTCGGCAAACGGCCCGGTGAAATAGTTAGGGAACGCGGCGTTGTTCACGCACGCTGTGCCGACGGCGTTCGCCAGCAAGCCGGTGATGTAGACGTCCTCTATCGGCAGCAGAGGCACTCGGTGAGAGGCGTTGAACAGGCGCGCCGCCATCGACAGCGTCAACAGATACGCACAACCGCTACAGTACCGAGGGTATGTCTTGGACGGATACAGTCGTTCATCGACTTTCCACTTGCCGTCCCGGTCCACGTAAGATTTCATGTTTGCCGATCCTGTGATACCCTCTGTGGTTGGGGAATTCGGCATCTCCAGCCACCGCATCAGACTGGAGACATTAAAGTACACATCGTCGTCTGTTTTCAGTAGATACTTGGCGCCCTGACAGAAATGCTGCGCCCAGTAAAGACCTGCCAACGACTTCAGCGTCAAGTTTCGATATGTGTCCACAACGTCAGCCGATATTACATCCCTGTAGGACCTACTTTCCCTCAGAACATTCAACTTGTGTTTCGTCCCGTCGACGTTACCCAATATGAACACGAGCCGCACCTGCTTCTCTCGAAAGTAGTCCCGTGAGATTCTTCCCCACGTTCCTCGGATGGCGTTCCTTTTGCGGTGGTACAAAGCGTGGGAGTGCACCTCGACGAGTAGAAACGGTGCTGGTGAATATAAAGCAGATGAACATACAAATGGTTCGTTAATTGAGAAGTTAAATCGACGCGGACCTGTGAATGGCGGATCAGTGGCCGGTAGTAGGATTGGCGTCGATTCCTCTTCGTTCTGGGACAGACTCGTCATCAGAGAGTACAAAGACACGATCAAAATCAAGCCTCCGCTAATACGATATACACGTAGGATCATTGTCGTTTGTGTTCCGATCTCTTTGATTATACCTATCTGCAAAGAAGTTATAAGAAAATTATTATCCTACCGAAGGTACTTGAAGGTAGTCCTATACCTATTTGAACTATTTATGCTTCAAATATTTGGTCCGTTTTAACAGGAATTTTTATCTTTAGTTAGTTAATGTTCTAACATGCTAATCATAAAACATGATAGCACTGCGGAAGCTATATACACACATTAATATAGAATTGCAACAAATTAGGGTGTTTAGCCTGATTAACCTAGGTTTATGGAGTATATCTACATCTACATTAATAGCGGGAAGAACCGTTCCATGTATACATGATCCCGTGGGAACCCAATTTAAGTCCATCCAGTTTAAAGACATTACGCTAGAACATTACAATGACAGTACTTTTTCAACGTCGACAATGTGCTGTGATATAACTGTACTGTATTGTACTGTACTGTACTGTACTGTACTGTACTGTACTGTACTGTACTGTAGCAAACAATACGAACGCAGATGCGCGACATCGCTGCGAAACAGCGATGTTCGTTGTTCTAGTTTGGAGAGCGATAAAAAGGCGTGGATTCCACAAGACAATCAATGACGTCATCGTAATGCGTATGTACATAGGGTATCGTGGTGCAAAGCGCACACCCCGGTGGACAAAGCAACTCCCACCTTTTAGCAGATGCCACTTTTATTGTCGCAATATAAGCAATGAGTTGGAGCTGGATAACATAATGCCAGATGAGTTATGGCAGGAAGCTTGGCACATTGTGACAGAGGAAGCAAGGAAGGACACCCCGAAAGTATGCAGAAAGAGACAGGACAAATGGATAGAGAAGACCCTATTTAAAAAAGTGTGTGCTGAAATAGAGAGCTACAACAAGGTGGTGGTGGTGGTGAGGGGGGGGGTTGGAGTTAAATGTCATAAGTAAGTCATAAGAGGAAACCAGGGAGCTTTTCACAAGATCAAGGAAATTACCGGCCAACTTCAACCAAAGGTTGGGGTTCTCAAAAGCAAGCAGGGAAAAGATCTGACAGAGCAATCAGAAGGGAAGATATGTTGTCAGGAATACACTGAAACTCTTTATTAAAAAGACAGAAGAACCTGCTGTGATGTGAGTGTGACGTGAGGGAACCATTGACAGAACTATCAACAGGGAAATCACCAGAGGCCGACGAGCTACAATAGAGCTACTCAAAGAACTAGGCGGAGATGCAGTCTGAGTTCTAACAGCGATGTGTAACCATATATTGAAGAACGTCCATGAGAAGGAACCAATCTCTCTACACGCCGCTGCCAAAAACCCGACGACTCAAGAGAATGCGCGAACAACCGCAGTTTGACGGTACCGCACACACGTGCTCCTCTCTCACATTAACAAGGTCGTCCTGAAAACGTACAACATAGCATGGAAAGAGTGGTCAACCGTGAGCAACCCAACCTGTTCAACGAGAATATTTTATGAGATGGAGAAGTACTAGGGACCAGACTGCAAACCTCAGATGGATTGGAGAGAGAACCAGGAGAAGTTAAATTGACGATGTGTACCAACTAGTGTATTAAGAGGATAAGTAAATTGACCATGTGCACCAACTAGTGTATTAAGATGATAACTAAATTAACCATGAGAACCAACTAGTGCATTAATAGGATAAGTAAATGAAACATGTGCACCAACTAGTGTATTAAGATGATAACTAAATTTACCATGTGCACCAACTAGTGTATTAAGAGGATAAGTAAATTGATCATGTGCACAAACTAGTGTATTAAGATGGTAACTAAATTGACCATGTGAACCAACTAGTGCATTAAGAGGATAAGTAAATGAACCATGTGCACCAACTAGTGTATTAAGATGATAACTAAATTGACCATGTGCACCAACTAGTGTATTAAGAGGATAAGTAAATTGACCATGTGCACCAAATAGTGTATTAAGATGATAACAAAATTGACCATGTGCACCAACTAGTGTATTAAGAGGATAAGTAAATTGACCATGTGCACCAACTAGTGCATTAAGAGGATAAGTAAATAAACCATGTGCACCAACTAGTGTATTAAGAGGTTAAATAAATTGACCATGTGCACCAACTAGTGTATTAAGAGGATAAGTAAATTGACCATGTGCACCAACTAGTGTATTAAGAGGATAAGTAAATTGACCATGTGCACCAACTAGTGCATTAAGAGGATAAGTAAATTGACCATGTGCACAAACTAGTGCATTAAGAGGATAAAGTAAATGAACAATGTGCACCAACTAGTGCATTAAGAGGATAAGTAAATTAACCATGTTCACCAACTAGTGTATGAAGAGGATAAGTAAATGAACCATGTGCACCAACTAGTGTATGAAGAGGATAAGTAAATTAACCATGTGCACCAACTAGTGTACGAAGAGGATAAGTAAATTGACCATGTGCACCAACTAGTGTATGAAGATGATAACTAAATTGACAATGTGCGCCAACTAGTGTATTAAGAGGATAAGTAAATGAACAATGTGCACCAACTAGTGTATTAAGAGGATAAGTAAATGAACCATGTGCGCCAACTAGTGTATTAAGAGGATAAGTAAATGAACCATGTGCGCCAACTAGTGTATTAAGAGGATAAGTAATTTAACCATGTGCACCAACTAGTGTATGAAGATGATAACTAAATTTACTATGTGCACCAACTAGTGTATTAAGAGGATAAGTAAATTGACCATGTGCACCAACTAGTGCATTAAGAGGATAAGTAAATAAACCATGTGCACCAACTAGTGTATTAAGAGGTTAAATAAATTGACCATGTGCACCAACTAGTGTATTAAGAGGATAAGTAAATTGACCATGTGCACCAACTAGTGTATTAAGAGGATAAGTAAATTGACCATGTGCACCAACTAGTGCATTAAGAGGATAAGTAAATGAACCATGTGCACCAACTAGTGTATTAAGTGGATAAGTAAATTGACCATGTGCACCAACTAGTGTATTAAGAGGATAACTAAATTGACCATGTGCGCCAACTAGTGTATTAAGAGGATAAGTAAATGAACAATGTGCACCAACTAGTGTATTAAGAGGATAAGTAAATGAACCATGTGCGCCAACTAGTGTATTAAGAGGATAAGTAATTTAACCATGTGCACCAACTAGTGTATGAAGATGATAACTAAATTTACTATGTGCACCAACTAGTGTATTAAGAGGATAAGTAAATTGACCATGTGCACCAACTAGTGCATTAAGAGGATAAGTAAATAAACCATGTGCACCAACTAGTGTATTAAGAGGTTAAATAAATTGACCATGTGCACCAACTAATGTATTAAGAGGATAAGTAAATTGACCATGTGCACCAACTAGTGTATTGAGAGGATAAGTAAATTGACCATGTGCACCAACTAGTGCATTAAGAGGATAAGTAAATGAACCATGTGCACCAACTAGTGTATTAAGTGGATAAGTAAATTGACCATGTGCACCAACTAGTGTATTAAGAGGATAAGTAAATTGACCATGTGCACAAACTAGTGCATTAAGAGGATAAGTAAATGAACCATGTGCAACAACTAGTGCATTAAGAGGATAAGTAAATTAACCATGTTCACCAACTAGTGTATGAAGAGGATAAGTAAATGAACCATGTGCACCAACTAGTGTATGAAGAGGATAAGTAAATTAATCATGTGCACCAACTAGTGTATGAAGAGGATAAGTAAATTGACCATGTGCACCAACTAGTATATGAAGATGATAACTAAATTGACCATGTGCGCCAACTAGTGTATTAAGAGGATAAGTAAATGAACAATGTGCACCAACTAATGTATTAAGAGGATAAGTAAATGAACCATGTGCGCCAACTAGTGTATTAAGAGGATAAGTAATTTAACCATGTGCACCAACTAGTGAATGAAGATGATAACTAAATTTACTATGTGCACCAACTAGTGTATTAAGAGCATAACTAAATTTACCATGTGCACCAACTAGTGTATTATGAGGATAAGTAAATTAACCATGCGCACCAACTAGTGTATGAAGATAATAACTAAATTTACCATGTGCACCAACTAGTTTATTAAGAGGAAAAGTAAATTAATCATGTGTACCAACTAGTGTATGAAGATGATAACTAAATTTACCATGTGCACCAACTAGTGTATGAAGATGATAACTAAATTTACCATGTGCACCAACTAGTGTATTAAGAGGATAACTAAATTTACCATGTGCACCATCTAGTGTATTAAGAGGATAAGTAAATTAACCATGTGCACCAACTAGTGTATGAAGATGATAACTAAATTTACCATGTGCACCAACTAGTGTATTAAGAGGATAAGTAAATGAACCATGTGCGCCAACTAGTGTATTAAGAGGATAAGTAAATGAACCATGTGCGCCAACTAGTGTATTAAGAGGATAAGTAATTTAACCATGTGCACCAACTAGTGAATGAAGATGATAACTAAATTTACCATGTTCACCAACTAGAGTATGAAGATAATAACTAAATTTGCCATGTGTACCAACTAGTTCATTAAGAGGATAAGTAAATTAACCATGTGTACCAACTAGTGTATGAAGATGATAACTAAATTTACCATGTGCACCAACTAGTGTATGAAGATGATAACTAAATTTATCATGTGCACCAACTAGTGTATGAAGATGATAACTAAATTTACCATGTGCACCAACTAGTGTATGAAGATGATAACTAAATTTACCATGTGCACCAACTAGTGTATGAAGATGATAACTAAATTTACCATGTGCACCAACTAGTGTATTAAGAGGATAACTAAATTTACCATGTGCACCAACTAGTGTATTAAGAGGATAAGTAAATTAACCATGTGCACCAACTAGTGTATGAAGATGATAACTAAATTTACCATGTGCACCAACTAGTGCATTAAGAGGATAAGTAAATGAACCATGTGCACCAACTAGTGTATTAAGTGGATAAGTAAATTGACCATGTGCCCCAACTAATGTATTAAGAGGATAAGTAAATTGACCATGTACTCCAACTAGTGCATTAAGAGGATAAGTAAATGAACCATGTGCACCAACTAGTGCATTAAGAGGATAAGTAAATGAACCATATGCACCAACTAGTGTATGAAGAGGATAAGTAAATGAACAATGTGCATCAACTAGTGTATGAAGAGGATAAGTAAATTGACCATGTGCCCCAACTAATGTATTAAGAGGATAAGTAAATTGACCATGTACTCCAACTAGTGCATTAAGAGGATAAGTAAATGAACCATGTGCACCAACTAGTGCATTAAGAGGATAAGTAAATGAACCATATGCACCAACTAGTGTATGAAGAGGATAAGTAAATGAACAATGTGCATCAACTAGTGTATGAAGATGATAACTAAATTTACCATGTGCACCAACTAGTGTATTAAGAAGATAAGTAAATTTACCATGTGCACCAACTAGTGCATTAAGAGGATAAGTAAATGAACCATGTGCACCAACTAGTGTATTAAGTGGATAAGTAAATTGACCATGTGCCCCAACTAATGTATTAAGAGGATAAGTAAATTGACCATGTACTCCAACTAGTGCATTAAGAGGATAAGTAAATGAACCATGTGCACCAACTAGTGCATTAAGAGGATAAGTAAATGAACCATATGCACCAACTAGTGTATGAAGAGGATAAGTAAATGAACAATGTGCATCAACTAGTGTATGAAGAGGATAAGTAAATTGACCATGTGCACCAACTAGTGTATGAAGATGATAACTAAATTGACCATGTGCACCAACTAGTGTATGAAGAGGATAGGTAATTGAACCATGTGCGCCAACTAGTGTATTAAAAGGATAAGTAACTGAACCATGTGCGTCAACTAGTGTATTAAGTGGATAAGTAAATTAACCGTGTGCACCAACTAGTGTATGAAGATGATAACTAAATTTACCATGTGCACCAACTAGTTTATTAAGAGGATAAGTAAATTAACCATGTGCACCAACTATTGTATTAAGAGGATAAGTAAATTAACCATGTGTACCAACTAGCGTATGAAGATGATAACTAAATTTACCATGTGCACCAACTAGTGTATGAAGATGATAACTAAATTTACCATGTGCACCAACTAGTGTATTAAGAGGATAAGTAAATTAACCATGTGCACCAACTAGTGTATGAAGATAATAACTAAATTTACCATGTGCACCAACTAGTGTATTAAGAGGATAAGTAAATTAACCATGTGCACCAACTAGTGTATTAAGAGGATAAGTAAATTAACCATGAGCACCAACTAGTGTATGAAGATGGTAACTAAATTTACCATGTGTACCAACTAGTGTATTAAGAGGATAAGTAAATTAACCATGTGCACCAACTAGTGTATTAAGAGAATAACTAAATTTACCATGTGCACCAACTAGTGTATTAAGAGGATAACTAAATTGACCATGTGCACCAACTAGTGTATGAAGATGATAACTAAATTTACCATGTGCACCAACTAGTTTATTAAGAGGATAAGTAAATTTAACATGTGCACCAACTAGTGTATTAAGAGGATAACTAAATTTAACATGTGCACCAACTAGTGTATTAAGAGGATACGTAAATTAACCATGTGCACCAACTAGTGTATGAAGATGATAACTAAATTTACCATGTGCTCCAACTAGTGTATTAAGAGGATAAGTAAATTAACCATGTGCACCAACTAGTGTATTAAGCGGATAAGTAAATTAACCATGTGCACCAACTAGTGTATGAAGATGATAACTAAATTTACCATGTGCACCAACTAGTGCATTAAGAGGAAAAGTAAATTATCCATGTTGGTGCACATGTTTGATGAAGATGATAACTAAATTGACCATGTGCACCAACTAGTGTATGAAGATGATAACTAAATTGACCATGTGCACCAACCAGTGTATGAAGATGATAACTAAATTGACCACGTGCACCAGTTAGTGTTCGAAGATGATAACTAATTTTATCACGTGCAACAACTAGTGTATGAAGATGATAAGTAAATTAACCATATGCATCAACTACTTTATGAAACAATACAAACGAGGCAGCGCGACATCTCTGTGAAACGCCGATATTCGATCAAAAACGTTATTTACGGTTTTTGATTCGATGTACTAGTTTGGTAGTCGATAAAAGGGGACGTTTCATTGTGCTCGGACTCCACAAGACAACCAATGACGTCACCGTAATGCCCGTCCTCAAAGTGACGAGGACGGCCTATGAAAACATAGCCTATTGGAAACAGAGAGTACAACAGTTTCAAAGAGGCATTAAATAGAGGTACATTAATATTAGACAAAAAGAACCAAACTTTGAGCAGTAACAGATTATGCTCTAAATTACATAGGATCTCAATGAACATATATACCAAGTGCTACGTGTATGGGGGTGGGGTGAATATGATTACATAGAACAGATAAATTTACTCCTGAAATAAGTACCATCTACGAAAGTTGAAGACTGCACTTGGCCGCATGGTGTGCCACTTGCACTTAAGGATGAATTTAGTTTACCTCAACACCTGTGTGTGTGTGTATTACGTGTTTTGGTGCCAGTTTTGAATCTCTAGCACGATTTTCCCGCCAGCGAGCGCCGATAAATCGAGTACATGAGCTTAAAGTCAACTCTGTGCACACCAAAAGAACGGCCGGCGACCAAGTCGCAGATGTTCTCTTCTGCCGGATCTGTCAACCAGTGAGGGAACGAATCGTGATTCCAGCAGTTTGCTCCGACGGCGTTCGCCAGCAAGCCGGTGATGTAGACGTCCTCTATCGGCAGCAGAGGCACCCGGTGAGAGGCGTTGAACAGGCGCGCCGCCATCGATGACGTCAACAGATACGCACAACCGTCACAGTAACGAGGGTATGTTTTGGACGGATACAGTAGTTCATCAACTTTCCACTGGCCGCTACGTAAGACTTGGGCTCCCTGGTTTACCCGACCAACGATGCCTCTCGTGATATTTGAATTCGTTTTCTCTAACCACCGTAGCAGATTGGAGACATTAAAATACATATCGTCGTCAGTTTTCAGTATATATTTGGCGACAGGACAGAATTGCTGCGCCCAATAGAGACCTGCCAACGACTTGAGCGTCAGGTTTCGATACGTGTCCACAAAGTCAGCCGAGATTACATCCCTGTAGGACCTACTTTCCCTCAGAATAGTCCACTTGTGTTCCGTCCTGTCGACGTTTCCCACGATAAACAGAAGCCGCACCTGCTTCTCTCGAAAATAGTCCCGTGAGATTCTTCCCCAAGTTTCCCTGATGGAGTCCCTGGAGGGTTTATTCCACTGTTGGGAATGCACCACGATAAGCAGAAATGGCGTCAACGGATTTGAATTTTCGTCAGCTGCACACAGCAGGGGCTCGTTAATTGGGAAATTGAATTGAAGAGGACCTGTTTCGAATGCAGGAGTCCGGGTGACAGCGGTGATTGTCGGCACTGGATGCGTATCTGTTTCTAGCGTTTCATCAAGCACAACCACCTTATTATTTTGCAAGCGACTCATCAGTAGACAATACATTGATACGACCAATGCCAGAGCTCCACCAACGTGACGTGCGTGCATGATCGTTTCTCTTGTCACTGTACCCCTTCGGGCGTCGTATCTGCAATGAAATTAAAATTTTATTTGTTAAATTACGTGAATCAAACGCTATTTTGTTTAACCCATCTTGGTACAGTCCGCACGAATTCACTGCCAGCCAGTCGGACAGACAACCTGCCAGCCTGACAGACAGCCAGCCAGCCAGCCAGCCAGCCAGACAGATAGACAGACAAGCACACAGACCAGACCAAATAGTTCAAACATGTTAAAGAAATAATTTGTTTACCCTAATCTCACATCTACTGACAGAAACAGATAGTTCACTGGGTGTCAACAGCCATAGTAGCAGAGGAATATGCTTTGGGCAAATCTTGATCGAGTGAACAGCTCTAGACTAGGCCGAGCTAAACTAGTTGTTACCGATCAACGCGACGGCTGCAGTGAATTGGTGAAAATAACACTTCTGATGATGCTAGAAGAAAGGTCACTCGAAAAAACAGCAGCGGCTCTTTACGAGTTATGAAGAAGACTAATACATTATTCACATGCACCGCGGGGATCAAGCCGAATACGCCAGCCATTATTGCCAAAGGCAACGATTTGTTTGCTATTTTCGAGTTCGCATCAGTCTTTATATATATATATATATATATATATATATATATATATATATATATATATATATATATATATATATATATATATATATATATATATATATATATATATATATATATATATATATATATATATATATATATATATGTATATATATATGTATGAATATATATATATATATATTTATACATATACATTATATGTGTGTGTGTGTGTGTGTGTGTGTGTGTGTGTGTGTTTGCGTGCGTGCGTGCGTGCGTGCGTGCGTGCGTGCGTGCGTGCGAGCGTGCGAGCGTGCATGCGTGTGTGTGTGACACCAACATTCTGCCGAACGAAAGCAGTGGAACATGAACAACCAGTCCTTTCCATCAGTTGAGGGTACATCGTTTATTAGGAAGTACGTCGTCACCAGAAGAGCCACGTGAACTGTCCGTTTGAAAGCAAAACCCATAAGACAGAGTTCATTACGAACCGCATTAAAATAACTACATCACGACGTCATAATGGGCGTCAATTAGAAATCAGTTGTTGTATGTCATTTTCTTCCTCAATTACAGCTGATGCCTCCCTCATTCGAAAGACACAGGCAATGTGAGGTGATCGAAATTGCCCAAGTTTCAAAACAGCAGCAGGTGGGCTTGAATCAATGGCCTCTCGACTGACCGTCCGGTGCTCTGACCGCCGAGCCACCGCGACCCACCTCTTCAATGATTGTTCGATCTGAGAACTTTGAACTACAGACCGCTTGAGTAACTTGCCGCTAACAACACAACCCGTTGAACACACCTTTGGATCGGCACACAGCAGTGTCGTATTTAGTGTGTGTGTGGGGGGAGGGGGCATTTGATCATGGCCCCTTGGCTTTTTGTCGTATGTAACATGTTACGGTAGCATTGTAAACTATCGGGTGAGTAGGCTTGCCCCAATTTGGCTTCCTCGTTTGAGAGTTCCTAGATACGCCACCGGCACACAAGCCCCTATCGCCGCTACAACACCAACGCCGGTGAAGATCGATGTGAAATCAACGCAAGAGAACAGCGTGCGACAAGTACTCGCGAGAGGTCGGGCTCGACAGAACCATTGAAAAACGGGCGAAACATCAGCTTTGTCGAGCTGCGTACGGCCCGTGTAAGTCAACGGCGTGATTACCGAGCTTGTGTGAGATCAATTCAGCTTATCCATCGCCTGCTTTGTCCAGGAGTGATCGACAACAGACTTGGCGTGTGATGCAGTATGTGTGCGCGGCTGCAAACGCGTTCAGTCGAGTATGGTTTCGCGTCCGCGGGCATAGCTTTCCATTCTAACCCTCATCGCCCACCCAAGCAATGCAGTGTCCTTCCAGCGTCCAACATTCAACGTCCTTCCTGTGTGCATTTACATTTGACTTGACGTTGCTCGTTTCAAAATGCGAGCGTGCGTGCGTACGTGCGTGCGTGTTTAAAAGGATGACAAATACTTGCAATACAATATTTAATTTTATCTTAAACGTATTGCACGTACTTTTGCGAGAGAGAACACTGAGCAGCTCCGTCAGTCAACACAACACAAAATGGCTCACCAACGTTCCAGCTACGAATTACAAGTAATCGTGATTGATGGGAGCGACATTTAATGAGAACAGCCTTGTCCAAACATCTACCAATCATCTCCTACCTGACCAAAAAAACATATTGATTATGATACAAAACACAGTAATAAGTATATATTGCCAATAACTCGGACGAATATGTATCGAAACTCTTTGATGCCATGAGGTCTGCACAACTACAACACAACAACAACACAACAACACAACAACAACACAACAACAACAACAACAACAACAACACAACAACAACACAACAAATACTATAATAATGATATATCTACTGCGCCACTTATCATGGTAGGATTTTTATGATTATTGTATTTTATGATTATTGACTGATATATGTGTTGTTTTACTGACTGTATAATGGTGTGAATCCAACTCAGCTTAGTTGCCAATAAAATTGTCGTTATCTTTTATTATGTATCTTACTGTGCCTCGTCATTCACTAATGATGTCCATCGCATTGCTGGAGAATGCCTGGTAACGATAGGGCAGCGGTCGGCAACCTTTTTGAATGGAGGGCCAAATAACACACGCACGCATGCACGCACGCACGCACGCACGCACGCACGCACGCACGCACGCACGCACGCACGCACGCACGCACGCACGCACGCACGCACGCACGCACGCACGAACGAACGCACGCACGCACGCACGCACACTCGTGGTAATTGGTACAATGCAGTTATATACCTTGTGTCTAGCAGTTGTATTGACCACTGTTGTAAATAGCACGTCCACGAATATGAGTTATTATTATCGTCAAACATCAACGTCTGATTTTGAACAACAGTTGGATTATTCAAAAACAGATTATTCAGGTTACGTGTTCTTGGCATGCCGCTGATGCCATGTTGACCCGTGTGACACTGAGGCCTGTTGCTGGTGATGTTGCTGCGCCACCAAGTGGCCCACACCTGGCTGCAGACTTGTTCCTGCGCGCCTCAGCTCACTTCGGTGTACTACAGGAGTTCTTCATATCGCGCTGCTGGAACTGCCGGTAGTTTAGACAGCGAGAGCGAACACAGTTTAGTCTTGACGGCGACCCTTATTACGTTCTGCATTTTCATCGACTTGCCACACGGGCTTTCCCGTTGGATGATGGAGTGTGCCCTGAAGAGCTTTGCTTGGCACCTCCTTAGTCTGGAACCTTTTCCATCAGTGTACAACTCCGTTCGCCATTTCGCTGGCAGGCGACGAACGTTAGTTAAAACAACACATTATCACTCAAACACAAATAAGGTAGCGGGGTAACCTGGGGCAACACGGTCCCTGGAGGTAAAACGGCCCACACCACGTACTCAAAATATATAACTCTGAACGTTCCAAATCTGGTGCAAAATGAAGCTAATTCTATCTGATATCCACCCGAAAGTTCAGCAACACGAGACAGACGTAATTAAATCAGTGTGTTTTTAAACTTTTATATGCACTATTATATGCATTGATCTAATATTTTGCCAATAGTAAAATGGTGAAACTCACCATACAACGGTGTCAATCATGAATCTTGGACTTAATTGGTGACATGATAATATTATTAATCAGTTGACAGATAAAACAATACAAAATGTGGAATAGTATGTTGTGCTTTGTATACATTTTATTAAGACACACGTCTCTGGGGCAAGACAGTCCCCATGCATATGGGGCAAGACGGTCCCTATGTCTTATCCCACATGCACATGGTCACACTTTGACCTGACCAATTATGTTTAACACATTGAATATAATACGAACATTGCATAATTTACCTTCTGCTAGCCCGTATGCTGTAATTATGATGGAATATCACTAAACCAATATTAGATTATGTATGGATTGCAAGGTATGTATTATATGTTAACTCCCATTTAAATTTAACAACCATAATGGCCTGATATATTACTATCATACCATTTGTATATAATATACATTTTAATTTCAGGCAATAGTTCTTTCATACAGTCGAGCCTCGTTATAACGCGGTAGTCGGGGTCCACGCTGTAAGCGAGGCGCGTTAGGTGTTCTCATATCTGCCACCAGGGAGCTACTAAACAACAGCGACCGCCGCCTGCTGCACCAATCCCAAGAACGCTGTCGATGCCCCGTGTGCTTGCAGCACTGTCTTATACGCCAATATGCAGTTTATGAAACTTATTAAACGAGTATACTAGCATCAACGTGTACTATTTTTAAATGCCACACACTGAACTGAATAAAACACATGTGCGTAAACCGTTATGGAACAGATCTACTACGATGATGATGTACTGGACCAATAGGCCTACGAATCGAAAATAATAACCTGGACCTGAGCAGCCGAAAACGTATAAATTATGATTTGACAAACGTAGTATGTAAGCTGATAAAAAACAGAAAACGACAATAGGTAGAATTAATAATTGTTTCACTTCGTCTTTCAACTGATCTCGACCGAAGCATAAATTTATTACGCACCACCTAATGTGCGGATGACGAATTCGTATTTTCGCGCACCGGTAGAGCCTTGGGTTAGGAATTTGACATGTTGGTTTCGCGTCGTTAAAACGATTAAATTTACGATGTAATGGAAACATGTCATTTCACCCAAGTGTTATGTTGGCATTGCATACTAAATGCATTTAAAACTGTTTATCTGATTCTTACGCGAGGTGTATTTGTGAATCTCGATTGCAATTTACAAACCGTCGAAGCGAAGCGAGCGACAGCGATTGATGTCTGCGGTAACACAAAACAAACAACACGTTGATACTCATTCACTGACATTGTTCGCCTAATGTTTCTTGAGAATTGTCAAAGTAATTCTAAGTAGGTTTAAGCAGGCACAAATTCGGGGTCCACGACCGACCGCGTTATATCCGAATCCGCGTAATAACGATGCGCGACTGTAAAAGTAAAAACCACGGGGAGGGGGTTATAGACCGTGTTAACCCAGGTAGAGGACCGTCTTGCCCCAAGGATGGGGCAAGATGGCTTTTTGGGATATTTACTATTTTTCAAATGCAACTTAGTTAGGTTGTTTATTTACTGAAAATAGTTTTCCAATGGGTAACGCACATATCTGTCCACAATGTGAACACATTAAATACAAGCTAAAGTTGTTTAATGGTGTGTTCGTTAGGAGGGCCGCGCTGCATACTTTCATGTCTGCATACGCAAAAGTGAATTCATTAAATATTAAAGGAAGTAAAAATATATATTTGGTATATTATTATGTTCATCACGTGGACATGTTATTTTGTATACCAGTGTGGCAGGGGCGGGCCGGATTTTGCACAATATCGTTGTCAGTCCGCGGGCCGCATGAAATAGCTACGCGGGCCGCAGTTGGCCCGCGGGCCGCAGGTTGCCGACCCCTGCGATAGGGTAAATAGGAATTTGATAACTTGAATCGGCCGACACCAGTCTGTAAACGGTTCAGCATAGTCCATTGTCGGCGCGTAGAGTCGAAGAAGCTGTCGCTCCCCATTGGCTACCAGCAAGGCGGCTGATGAGCAACATGCGGGAAGTAACATTGGCCTTCATGTTCTTCAGGTGTGGACGGAGCGTCAGCGTCCTATCTGGCTTCACGCCTAGGTAGGCTGGGGTCGCTTGGAAGCCTGATCGTTTGTTGTTAACAAACACGCTCAACACAGGTGGAAACCGCTGACACACTCTTGCCCATGTTCAGTTAGAGTCGCCATCGGTTCAAGTACGCTGCCAGGATGTTCATGTCCTCGTTGAGTCCTTCTTTCACTCGTAAGAATTTGTTTCCGTCGTTGATGTAGATGTTGAATAGCAGGTCATGAGGGTGAAGCTTAGGTTAGTCAGCATGTCCATAATGGAACTAACTAGGTACTTGTCCGGTACGGTCTTCAGGGGTTTCAGATGGAGTCCTCGTAGCACTACTCCAGCTTTCTGATTTACTTGGAAGCTGTCCTCGATGTATTGGATGAGTAGAGTAGTGTCTGGTCCACTGTTGACCTGACACGGCGAAAGCCAGCTTGTTCTCTTGTGAGCTGCGGGTCTGTCACTGGTGTGAGGCGACTATGCAGCAGCCTTTCCAGGATCTTGCATGGTACACACAGCAAGGAGATAGGCTGATAGCTTTGGTCAGCTCCTCTTCCGTGAAGTCTTCAGAGAGGTTCGAGTCCGCGCCAGGTGCCATGGAAAGTTGGTTAACTTCGTGTGATGTCTTACGATGGCGCTTGCTGAAATGGGACATTTGGAAGGGGCTGTTGATCTACCTGTGAGTCTGGTGGTAATTTGCCAGGCTGTTGTTTTGGCCTTGTCCCAGCACGGTATGTAGTTCTTGTTTAGACCCCGCGGAATGAGTTGCTTGGCGGCACCTAAAAGGATGTTGCAATAGGCCGCGTACGCTGCGTTGCAATCGCGGGTGTCCGCTGGTGGAAGGTCTTCTGCGACGTTGTTTATTGCCTGTTTGAAGATGTCCCAATCTGTCTTACGGAAGTTCCAGCGCTTCACGGGTTTACCTGATACCGTCTGCACCAGAAATGGAGCGGTGATCAGCGATGGTTTGTGGTGGGAGCGAAGGAACCTATCGAGGATGCGTCTTTCTGGAAGTGGGTCTTCGTTGTTGCAGGTTGCAAACGCCAAGTCAGGGTTGGTGTTGCTGTTCCAGCGAGACGAGAAGAAGCTTGGATGTTGAAGCCCATTCTGTCAGGATGTTGCCGTCTTGTGTGAATAAGCTATAGCCCTAATCGGTGTGTTGACAGTTGAAATCTCCAGCGTAAATTGTTGGCGCAGGCAGCTACATTGTTGTTGTGAGCCTCGTTGGAGGTGGCTTGTAGATGTTGACAATATTTGTTTCTTGCACCCTGGTGGCTATCCATTCGACTTCGGAGTCTTCTGGCGATTGGGATGTAGTGGACCAGGGCATCTCTGACTTCACGAAGGTGGCCATGCCGTGGTGCTTGCTGGCGATGGGGCCTGCCAGAGCGAAACCGGGTATCTTCAGGTTAACTGTTGTTTCCCAGTGGGTCTCTTGAAGTAGAATAACTGCTGTCTTGTTGTTAAAGGCTAGTGGTTCCATCACGTTGAGCCCTCAATGTTGAGCTGCAAAATTGCAAGTCCTTGGTCTTTGACGGCAGTAATAGCCGCCTGCCCTGAATAGGGCACTGATCTTGGCTTTGTTGATGACTGGTTGACGACATTAGTTTCTCAGTTGTTAGGCTGCTACTTGTGGTGGAGTCCACGAAGAGGCTGTCGTGTTCTCCACCAACATCCTGTCTGTTGTTCAAGGTGTCGCAACAATATTAGTGTCGATCATCAGATGTTGCCCATACATGCACGCACGCGCGCGGACGCTCGCGTGTGTAAATAAATATCAAACCAAAGCTATATTCGATCACACTAATTTACCCAGCTTGAATTACCTGATTACCTGATTGTTTTCGCACTGTTGCCTGGACACCCGTCTGCGTCGGTCCACAAAACCATCCTCTATCATGCACTGTATAGGCCTATACATGCGCATCCGCGAACGTCAAACGTCGTCTCTGGCGCCCGTCATACATCGCGTCAAACATAAATCTTAACGAAACATACGTCTCATGTCGTCGATGTTCGTGTCTCTTTGATTACTATCGACGTTCAGCGCCCTGTCTACCTGCCTCCGCGTCGGTGCGCTATCCAGCAATACCGGGAGTCGGTTGCCGCCAATTTCCTATTGTATCGATCTTCGTCTCGGCTGGCGAACCGACAGTCGTCCCCAGAGGCGTCAACCAGGCCCGTCTGTGCACTGAGCATAAGCGGCGTAATTGACGTACAGCAGCGCCGTGAGCTCGGACCGCCGATGAAACGAGGATGAATATGATAAGTCGTCGACCGGCTACTGCGTGCTGCCATAAACGGGTCGTGTTGTTGTGGCCGATGCATTATACGAGTTCTTGATTATGACGAGCTCCCTCTTGGCTGCAACGTTTGTCATGTTTGATGACGTTGGCAAATTGCCTGAAACAGCGTATTTGCTATTTCGGCAGAATGTGCCACATTTGGAAAGATAGTTTTTATTTATAGTGTTGCGTGTCTTTACAAGTCGTGGTTACAGAATAATCATAAATAAGCTACCATTGAGTCCGTGTTCAATATTCCACGTTATTCTACCACCGAATTTAGTTGCGTAATGCAGTAACTAAGACAACTATATAATGATACTTGTAATGCCTGTATTCTTTATACACGGAAAAATCTGAACTGAAATGTGTTAGTAGTACATGTAGTGTTAAATGTAGTTGTCGGCAAAACACAACACGTCCCTACTGAATCAAGATGTATTCACCAGTCAAGGGACTGCGATTTTCATGATGATGACAACGACGATTCCCGCAAGAGAACCGACTCGCATACCGATGACACCACGACAGAGGCACTGGTCGCGTATATATCTAGACCATACCGGACCTACTGTGGGAAAGATTATCCAGGTTGAGTTGGGTGGGTATTCTAAATGGATGGCCACATTTGTCAGGATCAGGCGACACATGGATTATGAAACCGCCACAACGTGATGCTGGATCCGCGACCAATTGTGGATAACAGGATGGAGGAAACACGATACATTGAGCGAACCAGCTACAGTGACAAGTGCGGTACCAGCATCGCCACCATCGACAACTGCACTCCATAAAGTATAGAACCAACACCAATTTTATGTTATCCAATTTCCCATTTACCATAACGTTATCCGGCATATTACCGTAATACGAAGGATCCATGTCCATGAAACTACTGTATTTGTAGTCGTTCGACGTGGTAGGATAATGTGTGCAGTGACTCGCAAAAATGTTGAGTGAGGAACTGTGAGTGAATTTATTCTTATTTCGAAATGTCGTTACGCTGTCGTAAATCGATTGTGCGCCGTCCTCTTCAATTCGATGAAAAGAACTCACAGACATTAAACAACTGTTACCGAAGCCCCGTTAACAGTTCGTAAAAAGCTGCAGGAAGTGGCATTATCTTGAGCCAGCAACTCCGGTGAAAATCGATGACATCAACGCAAGAGAACAGCGCTAATGCGACAAGTGCTCGCGAGAGGTCGGGCTCAATTGATCCGATGACAAACGGAGTTTTATTGGAACGTCCGCTTTGTCGCGCTGCATACGGTCCTTGTAAGTCAACCACGCCGCCATGATCGCGATTGTGTCAAATCAATTCTGCGCATCCATTGCCTGTTTTGTCTGGGAATTATCGACAACACAGATATTGTGTGTTGCAGTGTGTGCGCGCGCGTTTGTGTGTGTGTGTGCGTGCGTGCGCGTGCGTGCGTGCGTGCGTGCGTGCGTGCGTGCGTGTGTGTGTGTGTGTGTGTGTGTGTGTGTGTGTGTGTGTGTGTGTATGTGTGTGTTCGCATACACGTTTGAACTGCAAGGGAGTGCGCCTTGACGTTCGTGAGCCCGCGGTTCCAGTTTTGTTTTCTAATTTCGATCGTCATTCCTACGTTTTCCGACGTAGGCCCCACCACGGGAGCCAGTGGCGTTCTTCTTCAATCTCGCCACTGCAGCACGAAGGCTCTGGCACGTGAGTTGTAAACTGCCAAGTCGCCTCGATTCTAAGGCCCTGGCAGGAGATGGCACTCTATGTTGCATAGTTTCGGGGATCCCATCCACCGTTATATGTCTATCTTCTTGGCATGTGTAGAGCGGCCCCATATAGGACAGGCATAATCACCTGCTGTGTGGCACGATAATAATAACAGGCCTCGACATTAACACGCTGGCCCGGCGCCGTTTAATAATAACAATAATGCTATCATGTTGTATACAAGGCAGAGAAAGAAAACACAGTTTTCTACCGTAAAACGTTCGTCGGCGTACCACTTAGTCTACCAACACTGTCTAGGCGTCTAGTTCGTGAATGACACCATATTTGTATTCTTTAGATTTGTTGGCATGATAGGTGTATGCCATGGTATACTATTTTCTTAAATATCGTCATTTTTGGTCTCACTTATTCAATTTGTTAACGTATTTCTCTACAATTTCTAGTTGATATTTAGTGCGAGCATCGTTTAGGCCTAGGTTGTTGCATTAACGGCACCGAAGTCCGCAAAAAAACTGTTCTGTGTTCTGCAGTAATTAAGTTTCAGGTCGTCAGGTGAATCGACTACTTCCTTGACCTCCGCTTTATTCCTTTTACTGGCCACGTTGGCGCACTGGAGTTAGATTATCGTCAATAAAAACATTCTTGTGTGTCGACATGTCTAGATGTGCCAAGTACCCTGCTTTGGGAAGGATATCTCATTCTTTGTTTGCCAACTTTGTCACATCTGCCTTTTCAAATAATCCTATCAAATAATCTCCTTCTTTGTGTACAAATTTATGTCATGTTTAATGATCATAGTTTTGTTATAAATGCCCACTTCTATGTCTAAGGAATTAAGTTCAATAACAAGTTTTCTTTTGATGTGGACTTGTAGCCTATCCTGAATGATTTTAAGCAGCACCTTGCTGGCATGTCAAGGCGTTAGTGCCATTTGTAAATAGAGTGTTAAATCAGTTGGCCATATTGTTGTTGCCTAGATTCTGTGCATTACATAAATTTGTTACACATTTACTGCACCGTCGTCTACAGCTTTAAAGAGCTCTATTGGAATATCACATAAACGCGCGCGCACGCACGCACGCACGCACGCTCACACACACGCACGCACGCATGCACACACTTTATGTCTTCTGTGACCATCATACTGTGGCTATACTTTACTCCACGCACTCGAACAGTCAACCTCCCACGCATATCTTTGCTCGCGTGCATGCTTGCGTGCGTGCGTTCGTGCGTGCGTGCGTGTGCACAGATGCACAGATTGCGCTGCATCGAAACGCTAAATTCAACCGTGTTCACCTCGCATAAATCGATAACAACCTGAATCCTTCGAGTCGTTACCTGGGAGATCGTTTCCGCCGCGTCACAAGGCCATCACTCATATCCCGCGCCAAACAGCTCCAAATCCGCGTCGCTGCCGAACGTCTGACATTGCATCTAGCGCACGTCTTACATCGCCTCTTTACGAAACATAAGTCTTACGTGGCCCACGCTCGTCTGTCGCTGATTCATATCGACGTTCAACACTAGCCGTCCCTGAACACCTGTTTCCGCGGAACCTCGCGCGTCGCTGCTCGTTCGCGGTAATGCCAGCGAGTCCGTTGCGATGCCGCCAATTTCCTATTGTATCGACCTTCGGCTCCCAGAGGCGACTGTCTGTGCGGGCGGGCAGGCGGGCAGGCGTGCGGGCATACGCGGCGTAATTGGCGTTCCGCATAGCAGCGCCGTGAACCCGAACCGCCGATGAAACGAGGAGGAATCTGATAAGTCGCCGACCGTGCTGTCAGAAACGGGTCGTGTTGCTATGGCCGATTCGTTATGATAATATTATGAGTTCTTGATTATGATCCGTTCTCTCTTGGCTGCAACGTGTGTGTCCTTGCAGTTCATGGCTTTGCAAATTGTGTTTTACAAGGAACATTTGCTATTTTGACGGAAAGTACCACTCAGTCTTGATTTACCTTATGTATATATAATAATTATGATGCAGTGGAGTTATACCGAATGTCTAAAGCCACTTAAACTACTTCTGCATAATGAAATTTATTGTTATTCACATAATTAACGCATGTGTTCGTTATTATGGAAATTTGGTATTTAATTATATAATAATAATAATAGTTATTCGGTCAAGATTTAACAAATGACAAAACTTTTATGAAAATCACAGTAAATACACAATCGTGAGATTCCGCCCGGTTGACCACCGCTCGCATAATTACGGCATGGAAGCGAGCGGCGGTCGATCGGACGGAATCTCACGATTGTCAATGTTTGACGGAGGATATATTTGAGCACGACATCGGTATTAGACAGTTATGATTCAACAAATGCAGACTTGCTAAGTATGAATGGTATAAAGGTACACTCTAATATAACGCGGTATCCAGTCCTTGGGACTGCTCAAAGCGCTTTACACTTCACCCCCCTGGCAGAACTGTTCATTCCAACGCCATCTCGACTTATTTGGGAAGCATTCAGCCACGCTGCAATTAGTGCGCGAAGACTTTTCTTTCACATATCATCGTACTTAAAAGACATAGAATGTATGTTCACTTTGTGTCCAGTTAAGCACACAATAATTGAGTAGTGACTTCTACTGTGTCATAATAATTACCGTGATGTGATTGAGTAGTGACTTCTACTGTGTCATAATAATTACCGTGATGTGATTGAGTAGTGACTTCTACTGTGTCATAATAATTACCGTGATGTGATTGAGTAGTGACTTCTATTGTGTCATAATAATTACCGTGATGTGATTGAGTAGTGACTTCTATTGTGTCAAAATAATTACCGTGAAGTGATTGAGTAGTGACTTCTACTGTGTCATAATAATTACCGTGATGTGATTGAGTAGTGACTTCTACTGTGTCATAATAATTACCGTGATGTGACTGAGTAGTGACTTCTACTGTGTCATAATAATTACTGTGATGTGATTGAGTAGTGACTTCTATTGTGTCATAATAATTACCGTGATGTGATTGAGTAGTGACTTCTACTGTGTCATAATAATTACCGTGATGTGATTGAGTAGTGATTTCTACTTTGTCATAATAATTACCGTGATGTGATTGAGTAGTGACTTCTACTGTGTCATAATAATTACTGTGATGTGATTGAGTAGTGACTTCTACTGTGTCATAATAATTACCGTGATGTGATTGAGTAGTGACTTCTACTGTGTCATAATAATTACCGTGATGTGATTGAGTAGTGACTTCTACTGTGTCATAATAATTACTGTGATTTGATTGAGTAGTGACTTCTACTGTGTCATAATAATTACCGTGATGTGTTTCAGTAGTGACTTCTACTGTGTCATAATAATTACCGTGATGTGATTGAGTAGTGACTTCTATTGTGTCATAATAATTACCGTGATGTGATTGAGTAGTGACTTCTACTGTGTCATAATAATTACCGTGATGTGATGGAGTAGTGACTTCTACTGTGTCATAATAATTACCGTGATGTGATTGAGTAGTGACTTCTACTGTGTCATAATAATTACCGTGATGTGATTGAGTAGTGACTTCTACTGTGTCATAATAATTACCGTGATGTGTTTCAGTAGTGACTTCTACTGCGTCATAATAATTACCGTGATGTGATTGTGTAGTGACTTCTATTGTGTCATAATAATTACCGTGATGTGATTGAGTAGTGACTTCTACTGTGTCATAATAATTACCGTGATGTGTTTCAGTAGTGACTTCTACTGCGTCATAATAATTACCGTGATGTGATTGTGTAGTGACTTCTATTGTGTCATAATAATTTCCGTGATGTGATTGAGTAGTGACTTCTATTGTGTCATAATAATTACCGTGATGTGATTTAGTAGTGACTTCTATTGTGTCATAATAATTACCGTGATGTGATTTAGTAGTGACTTCTACTGTGTCATAATAATTACCGTGATGTGTTCCAGTAGTGACTTCTACTGTGTCATAATAATTACCGTGATGTGATTGAGTAGTGACTTCTATTGTGTCATAATAATTACCGTGATGTGATGGAGTAGTGACTTCTACTGTGTCATAATAATTACCATGATGTGATTGAGTAGTGACTTCTACTGTGTCTTAATAATTACCGTGATGTGATTGAGTAGTGACTTCTACTGTGTCATAATAATTACCGTGATGTGATTGAGTAGTGACTTCTACTGTGTCTTAATAATTACCGTGATGTGATTGAGTAGTGACTTCTACTGTGTCATAATAATTACCGTGATGTGATTGAGTAGTGACTTCTATTGTGTCATAATAATTACCGTGATGTGTTTCAGTAGTGACTTCTACTGCGTCATAATAATTACCGTGATGTGATTGTGTAGTGACTTCTACTGTGTCTTAATAATTACCGTGATGTGATTGAGTAGTGACTTCTACTGTGTCATAATAATTACCGTGATGTGTTTCAGTAGTGACTTCTACTGTGTCATAATAATTACCGTGATGTGATTGAGTAGTGACTTCTATTGTGTCATAATAATTACCGTGATGTGATTGAGTAGTGACTTCTACTGTGTCATAATAATTACCGTGATGTGATTGAGTAGTGACTTCTATTGTGTCATAATAATTACCGTGATGTGATTGAATAGTGACTTCTACTGTGTCATAATAATTACCGTGATGTGATTGAGTAGTGACTTCTATTGTGTCATAATAATTACTGTGATGTGATTGAGTAGTGACTTCTACTGTGTCATAATAATTACCGTGATGTGATTGAGTAGTGACTTCTATTGTGTCATAATAATTACCGTGATGTGATTGAATAGTGACTTCTACTGTGTCATAATAATTACTGTGATGTGATTGAGTAGTGACTTCTACTGTGTCATACTAATTACCGTGATGTGATTGAGTAGTGACTTCTACTGTGTCATACTAATTACCGTGATATGATTGAGTAGTGACTTCTACTGTGGCATAATAATTACCGTGATGTGATTGAGTAGTGACTTCTACTGTGGCATAATAATTACCGTGATGTGTTCCAGTAGTGACTTCTACTGTGGCATACTAATTACCGTGATGTGATTGAGTAGTGACTTCTACTGTGTCATAATAATTACCGTGATGTGATTGAGTAGTGACTTCTATTGTGTCATAATAATTACCGTGATGTGATTGAGTAGTGACTTCTACTGTGTCATAATAATTACCGTGATGTGATTGAGTAGTGACTTCTACTGTGTCATAATAATTACTGTGATGTGATTGAGTAGTGACTTCTACTGTGTCATAATAATTACCGTGATGTGATTGAGTAGTGACTTCTATTGTGTCATAATAATTACCGTGATGTGATTGAGTAGTGACTTCTACTGTGTCATAATAATTACTGTGATGTGATTGAGTAGTGACTTCTACTGTGTCATACTAATTACCGTGATGTGATTGAGTAGTGACTTCTACTGTGGCATAATAATTACCGTGATGTGTTCCAGTAGTGACTTCTACTGTGGCATACTAATTACCGTGATGTGATTGAGTAGTGACTTCTACTGTGTCATAATAATTACCGTGATGTGATTGAGTAGTGACTTCTATTGTGTCATAATAATTACCGTGATGTGATTGAGTAGTGACTTCTACTGTGTCATAATAATTACCGTGATGTGATTGAGTAGTGACTTCTACTGTGTCATAATAATTACTGTGATGTGATTGAGTAGTGACTTCTACTGTGTCATAATAATTACCGTGATGTGATTGAGTAGTGACTTCTATTGTGTCATAATAATTACCGTGATGTGATTGAGTAGTGACTTCTACTGTGTCATAATAATTACCGTGATGTGATTGAGTAGTGACTTCTACTGTGTCATACTAATTACCGTGATATGATTGAGTAGTGACTTGTACTGTGGCATAATAATTACCGTGATGTGATTGAGTAGTGACTTCTACTGTGTCATAATAATTACCGTGATGTGATTGAGTAGTGACTTCTATTGTGTCATAATAATTACCGTGATGTGATTGAGTAGTGACTTCTACTGTGTCATAATAATTACCGTGATGTGATTGAGTAGTGACTTCTACTGTGGCATAATAATTACTGTGATGTGATTGAGTAGTGACTTCTACTGTGTCATAATAATTACCGTGATGTGATTGAGTAGTGACTTCTACTATGTCATAATAATTACCGTGATGTGATGGAGTAGTGACTTCTACTGTGTCATACTAATTACCGTGATGTGATTGAGTAGTGACTTCTACTGTGGCATAATAATTACCGTGATGTGTTCCAGTAGTGACTTCTACTGTGGCATAATAATTACCGTGATGTGATTGAGTAGTGACTTCTACTGTGGCATAATAATTACCGTGATGTGATTGTTTTTTTTTGCAAATACAATGGCTATCGTGAATACTGTACTGATCATTACTTGGATATTGGAGAAATATTTTCTTCCGGAAAAAGTGGAATAAATGGAATTTCTTGAGGTACAATGCACAGAACATCATTGTTAATCATACATAATGCGTGTGCGTGCGTGCGTGCGTGCGCGTTCGTTCGTGCGTGGGTGCGTGCGTGCGTGCGTGCGTGCGTGCGTGCGTGCGTGCGTGCGTGCGTGAGTGCGTGCGTGTATAAAGTATGCACTACATTGTCGAATAGGACTGCTTGGGATTGGTAATGTATGATGTGATGCCATTTCACATTAATTACAATTTGTTTGGTATTTAATCTTCAAGTTTCCATAATAAAGTATGCAAATAAGTGTTATGTTTGCATTTATAATTTTACATGACACTGTGAAAAATAGGCGGCCATTGTGGACTCTATCAAGTGCACGCCTATTTGCAAACTAGACACGCAGTCCAATTGAGAATACCAACAGGATGCCTCTGTCTATACAATATGGAACCTTTTAGGGTCTGATATTTGTTATATATGACACCAGATCCCAAATGGGTGAGCCATTTAGGTCCCAATAATAGCTACAAGCACTTTGTATAATGGGTGTACGGTCCCTTAGGGTCTTGTATTGTCAAATGGTAGCGGACCCAAAACAAAATGGGGAGCCCTGTGTGGATCCGTATTTTTAAATGACACTGGGCCCTTAATGGCCATCCTTTTGGAGGTCATGGTGGCAGCTTCAAGTGTACCTGTTAGGGAACCACATTAGCAACCCTTTATAGCACCATAGTGTCAACTGACATTGGGACCTAATTGCTTGCCCATTGGGGCTGCCCATTGTGACTCCAGCGGTAGCACTGAACGTGCATGTTGGGGGTGGGGGGTCTATGGGTAACCCCAAAGGCCTCCACATATACCACGAAGATGCACCAAGTCTACTCAGTAGCATGCTACCTCCTCCTCCAGTGGCAATTCCATCATCAATCACTGCCGGTCGTGAGACGTCATTCCTGTCTGCCAGGTCAACAGCCACTGCCCGTGATACGAACTCCCATAGGAAATAGTTGTCGTTAGGGACAGGAAACACCAGAAAGTCAGTATAAAAACGTACACCTAGCGTGAATGTTGGGCACACAGCAAAGTGGCGCCACACGATGGGAGCCATGATCAACCATACGAATGTGACACAAAGCATAATCACTAGGTGGCACCACAATTAATAGTACCTTTTACCAAATACGGGTTTATATCTCAATGTTCAAATACAAATTGATACGTATCGTAACGCACTGCATATGACGATCGATGGCTAGGCAGAATATCTAGGTGTAGTCAGTCAGGAAGAAGGAATGCGTTTCATTACGCACGACTGAACAAGTGACAGGAAACATCAGACGTACTTCAGGTCACAGCTAGTACTAGTTGATTTCTGACTATGTCTATGCGGAAGTTATCTGTTACAACGCAAATGTGACATATTTCAGAAGCGTACAAACGTGCAAGTCAAGATCAAACAAAAACTTCGTCTTCAAGTCAAGAAGAAGGTCATCGCCGTACTACTCGTTGTCGGACAGCCAAGGCAATGGGGCGAAGTAAGTTAACAACTTCGTGGGCACAAATAGACAAATTAAGTCGGACCGAAATTATTATAAAAAAATTGCCAATTCGATGATTCGGAGCGTTGGTCTGGTTTACAAATTCCATATCATACTGCAGCATTTATACTTCCCAGCTTACGTAGCAGTAGTGGCCCGATAGCCGGCTATAACCAGCACTGGCCCAATGCCGATCTGCAGAGTCAGCGGTTGCTAACTGGGCCACTGCAGGCATGAAGTACCTACCCAATGCTGGGGTAGTAATGGCACAGTGCATTGGCACAATAGGGAAGACTGGGGTGCATTGGGACAATAGGGAGGACTGGGGTGCATTGGGGCAATTTGTCTACAGATTGTATAGCTAGCAGCGTGAATATGTTTAAAAACAAAGTTGACACATATCTCAAGAGGGCGGGTTACACGTAGATGAACATTGTTGGACTCTCAATAAGCCAATGGCTTCCTTGTCCACTTGCCATCTGGTCCTTAACCTTGTTAAATCTTGTTAAATTTTACAAAATTTTTCTTTATTAGTAAAGATACAGGAAATTTTAGGAGATGAAAAGTTGCTTGGGCGCAATATGCGATATGTATTAAATTAATGTTGAAAGCTGAAGACCCAGTGTTTGTAAATTTCCAAACTTGGTGCTGTAGCTGTGTCAGCTGGCAGATTCTTCCAGTTAGCTATGGTATGGGGTAGGAAGGTGCCTGTGTGAGATAGTGACAAACAAATCAGGATATGAAACAAAACGTGAACATCTTTATTCATCTGAAGATTTTACACAGAATCATTGGCACAATCTTGTCTTGTTCCATCAGTTCCTGCAGCTAGGATCTCTTCTTCCTCCCTCATGCCTGACCCCAGAGTTTCTCAGCCAGAACATCCTCTCCTTCTTGATGTCGGCTTCAGTCACTTCTTGTAGGAATGGCTCCCTCAGAATGACCCCTGAAACATGTACACTTTTATCTAAAATATTAGTGCTAAACAATAGTGTATTGTTATGTATCAGTTATTTTCAATGTGATCAATAAATAGCTAGTGCACCCTTTAATTTTACAGTTAAATCTCACCACAACTTTTTGTTTTGTTCCCAAAAGTAAACTCAACCTGGGAAAGTTTTTGCATTTTCCACCCTAAACCCTCACACCTCAAAAATAATTGATCTTGATTTTTTTGGAATTTTGATTTTTTTAATGTATTGATTTATATGAATGTAATACCAACACAAGTTGTGTTCTTACATAGAGAGCATACACTTTTATTGTGTCTATTCTATTACAAAAAACAATTAATTGGTTGCTTTGATGTACCACTTGCCTAACTTTGATGTTTTTGATGGGACTCCATTGTTTTATATATATATATATATATATATATATATATATATATATATATATATATATATATATATATATATATATATATATATATATATATATATATACATATATATATATATATAAAGATTTGGAGTTAGGAGGCTTTGCTAGTCTTTTAATTGTATTTGATCTTAATCTTCACAGATGGGTTGGAATTAGTTGAATTTCTTCATCGACATAGAATAACTTTTCTGCACATTGAATGCAGTGAAGCCACAATGGCTTCTCTTCAAGGGGCAGCATTTTTCCAGTCAGATATCTTCAGTTAATACACACCTTAAGCAAACGCTGTTAGTATCTGCACCAGTGTAGTCTGGTGCCGGTTTGCAGTCTGGCTAAAGTACAAGAGGGATATTGAGCCCTGGACATTTTTGCTCGTTTTATGTCAAACTACATTATAATGTTATTTATGGTAAGTCTGACATCAGCTACCCTTTCTTAAAACAAATAACAAAACATGTTTAAAATGGATTATTAGATTTTAAAAAGTAATAACATCTAATTTTTTATATGTTTTTAGATTATGATTTAAAAAAAAATTAAGGGGACATATCAATATTAGAAATAGCCATTACGTTGTGTCAAATATATGTAAAAAGCCAGTGAAATAACGTCACATTTTAAGCATGATACTCATGATACACATGATACGCATGATATTGACATTTCTGCTATCACTAACAACCAGGAAACATGACGTAATTCATTTTTTAAATAAAAAACTACAACATTTATTACAATGATATGTGGAATATGAAATGAATATATCTGTGAGCAAAATCACACGGCATCATAGAATGAATGGTAGAGGGGTTGTCTAGAAAATGTTGTGTACCTTTTGGCTGTCATTAAAAATTCTGCTAAAATCTTCCTGGTCCTGCAGCTGCTGTATTTCATTCGTTTTTTTCACTGGCTTTTTACATATTGTTGACACAACATAATGGCTATTTCTAATATTGACATGTCCCCTTAATTTGTCACCACAATGGCTCTTGAATCTGTATTTGTAACGTGTTGTCATTTACAATAGGTTATGCCATAGCCTCAGTTATCCAGGCTCTGCGCTGTGGCACCAGCTTGTCGCACACATCTTTGCCTGGATGAAGAGTGTGCTTTTGATCGTGACGGAAATTATGTATATGATCAGATTCTGGGCACATACATAATTAGCTAAATACGATGTCATCCAAGCATTTGGTTAATTCATAAAATAAGAGTTAACTTTTATCAGTCTATACAATGCAGTTTGAATAATAGTTCATGGGATCATCAGTGAGTGTCATATTTGTATATGTATGTATGTAATTTATTTGTTTGGGGGTTTTCTCAAAATTATATAAAATGGCATTTTGTGGGTATTTTTTCATATTTTAAAAAATGTTTTTAAAATCATGAAACATCACCAAATAAATGAAGAACTTATTTATTAATTTGGAGTATTATTTAGTATTTCAACTACAACTCGTGCAGAAATGGTTTGTTTATCTTAAAAAATTCTACTGAAACTACTCAATTAAAAACAAGCATAGAATAGCCACCCCAGCTAACGTGTGTTCGCCTTAGTGGACTCTAAGTTACATTCTGTTTACAGAGGAGAATAATGTTGCCGTCATTTTCAACGCCGATGCCACTTTATGGTGTGACTACATTAAGAGAGAAGTAAAGAAGGTCGACCAACCCGAAGATGAGATCAATTTCTCTTTCATCAAGGACAGCAATCTCTTTCCGAAGATGGACTCAAAAACTGAGGCCAGTCTCTGCAGCGCAAAAGTCATTGTCGTTATTGCGTCTCCAGCATTTCTCTCCTGTATACAGAAAGACGAGTCTCGCCAGTGCATGATACAAGATCCGACAAATGCCATCTTGTTTCTATGTGGTGTCACGGTGGAACAGTTGCAGATTTCTGGTATCGTGAGTCGCTTCCATGAGTTTGAGGTTTGGGCAAAGATAACCCACGAACAGCCAAAAGATCTACTCTTACGTATTGTGGCTAACGTTGAGAGAGCTGCAGTGAACCCAATGCCCATGTGTGCCCAGTTAACAAGACACAGCGTAGCTGACAAGGGCTGTGGTGAACCACCGCCAAGTCAAGGTAGTCCAACTACCAGCTGTGTTGATCCAAGGTGGGAATTCAAAATAGCACCTGCTCTCATCCGCTCTGAGGTAGGTTAAGTTGGAGGGATCTTTGTGATTTTTTATTAGAATTATTATTAATAAATTACAATAATATTTTAAGCTATAAACATAATCATACATTATTTAGTTTATTTACAGGTTTGTGTGTGTGTGTGCGTGCGTGCGTGCGTGTGTGCATGCGTGCGTACATGCGTGTGTGCGTGCATGTGTGTGTAATATAGTGTCCAAGAAAAAACATTTCTTCATACAACCATGCACAGGCTAAAAGTGAAATTTTAACACAGTTGTTTTCTCATCAAACCTCACATTTTTAGCCCATATGCATATAAATATGTGCATGGATGTTTGAAGAAACATACATGCATGCATACATACATGCATGCATGCATGCATACATACATGCATGCATGCATACATACATACATACATACACACATTTTCTAACCCCTTCCCCATATGGGGAGAGCAGAGGGGATCTTGAATAGGGCTGCTCTGTTGTGGGTGCAGCTGCCAAAAAGCACTCCTGTCCCAGCCCAAGTGCTAGACGGCCATCACACACCCACCGCCTACGTGCACATCTGTGACTAGGGACTTCCAGATTTCAAGGTCCTATCCCCGTTGCCACTCGTCCATCGCCATAGGTCTTTGATGGTAGGCCCTTGGCAGAAGCCTGCGCATGTTGTCGTTTAGTGTGAGGAAGTCGGGGCGCCCACACATCCGTACAAACTTGACAGGAAGATGTCCGTACCCCGGTGGCATGATAAGCCACGACGACATGCATGCACACACATCACAAACACATCACACACATGTACCATATGCACACTATGAACACATGCCATGCATGCATGCACACATGCACACACGCACACACGCACGCATCTTGATGACTCAGCTTGTTATTTTTTGTTGCAGGAGCAAACTGAAGTCATCCTGTTTTTCCACAACCAAGTTCCAGAAGAATGTCAGCTGAGAATCATCGTAGACGAAGCAAAGTTGCAAGTTTTCCAGCACAATCCTTACACATTCTCATTTACTGCTCCAGGTAAACTAAACAAATACATATTTCATGTTGATGCATATCCAAATAGTTAGTATTTTACAACATGGGGAGCAATTCTGACATGTTTATGTAGTATTCTTTATTGGGATTCTTGCGTATTGCAGGAAGAAGCGGAGGAATGCCAGTGATATTTGACTCCGTGTTGTAAGTCGAGATGTAATACATGCAATGCCTATAGGCAAAGCCCCGGGTTATGATAGTGCAAGTAACAAACATTTTAAATATACGAATGAAAAACTCCGTGTTCTCATGTCACTGTTATATTGCAGCAGGTTTTTTACTGGATGTTATGATGATTATAATCATAGGCAATCATTTAAAAATGAAGCTGGTAACCTGTCTGACAACAACAGTTACCAACCCATTGCTCTCGCCACAATTGCTAGTAAATTATTTGAATTGTTGATATTATCCAGGGTTTATACTTTTTTAACTACATGTGTTAACCAATTTGGATTTAAACAACATCACTCAACTGAAATGCTTATATTTTATTAAAAGAACTCTTTCGACACTATATAGCGAATGGCTCATCTATATATGTCACTATGTTGGATGCCTCTAAGGCCTTTGACAAAGTCAATCATAGTAAACTAATTGACCGGGGATGTCCTTCTTTTATTGTGCGCATTCTCTATTACTCGCACAGCACCCAGAAATTCACTGTCAGATGGTGTTGTAGCTCCTCTGATTTTTTTACTGTTTCAAACGGTGTTAAAGAGGGTGGAATCCTTTCTCCCCATCTTTTTAACATGGAACATAAATCTGAACAAACTACAAATTGGTTGTCTGTACTCAGACAACCAACTTAATTTAATTCGTTATGTGGTTCAATGTATAACTGAAGTCTTTGGTGTAATTAAAAATAAAACATTGTTTGAAAGATATTACTGTTGCATGTAACAACAGTTCTAGAATTTTACACAACTTGTCAACCCGTTGTAGTGCAAGTCATATGTTCACTACAAATTATGTAAAAGGTTTTAACGAATGCATTCGCTCGTTAATATTTAGGCTTCTATGCTAGTTCGAAAAGTCTGAGAATCTACTTTTTTTCTAACTTGTTTTACATGTGCTTTTTCTGCATGACGTGTGTGTGTATATATATATATATATATAATATATATATGTATATATATATATGTATATATATATATACACACACATGTTGAGCATTAAAAGTACTGCCTATATATATATATATATATATTCTTACTACAAAAGTCATGTACTTTTAATGCTCAACATGTGTGTATATATATATATATATACATATATATATATATATGTATATATATATATATATATATATATATATATATATATATATATATATATATATATATATATATATACACACACACACATTATATATATATATATATATTATTTTTTCTTACTATATGTACTTTTAATTCTCAACATGTGTGTATACATATATATATGTATTTTTTTTACTTGTATTGTGTATATATATATATATGGGCTTTTGTCTGAAATAATACATTATTATATTATTATTATAATAGTGCCATTGACTATTATATGGTATGTGAAATTAGTTTGTATTATTGCAGTGAAAGTTTGTGTTTTTCCTTTGAATACTGAATATAGACATTGTTGTCTCGATTTTCCCGTCAGTCCGAGACTCCTCGTTTCACCCTCCAGACTCCTTATACAGCCCTTGGTAGGAGTCTGTGAGTCTGAGACACCTTGTTTCACCCTCCGGACTCCTTATACAGCCCTTGATAGGCGTCAGTGAGTCTGAGACACCTTGTTTCACCCTCCGGACTTCTTATACAGACCTTGGTAGGAGTCAGTGAGTCTGAGACACCTTGTTTCACCCTCCAGACTCCTTATACAGACCTTGGTAGGAATCAGTTAGTCTGAGACACCTTGTATCACCCTCCGGATTCATTATACAGCCCTTGGTAGGAGTCAGCGAGTCTGAGAGACACCTTGTTTCACCCTCCGGACTCCTTATACAGCCCTTGGTAGGAATCAGTGAGTCTGAGACACCTTGTTTCACACTCTGGACTCCTTATACAGCCCTTGGTAAGAGTCCATGTGACTCCCTACTTTTGGAGATGATGAATCTAGTGTTAACCTGGCCAATGTCAATGTGTGTGTGTTCCGAAAGGTCTTACTCACTTCGGTTTGTTTGAAAATACCTGTGAGCACTAATTTTCTTACCCCTTTCCACAATAAAACCTTTTAGGGGGTCCCAATATCCCCTTTTCATCCCATTTCAATACTCCAAGTACATAGGAACACTTGCCCAACCATCGACCAGGTGATTGACAAGTTTGCTGCCACGAGTGCATGTTGGCTGGCGTTAAAAAAAATTTTTTTGTCCCCCACCCAATGAAAAATTATGGATACACCCCTGAATGGAGGTGCTCTCCTCTGATTAGACTGGTGTTCAGTCCACAATGTAATGCCACTGTTATAGCCTGTCTGGCTCATACTGTAGATAGTGCCTCTAGAGAATGATTCAAGAACCATATTATTGAGCACCGTACATAACATTTCTTGAAAAAATACGAAATCCCAAATATGTTTGCGGAATCCCAAATATGAGCAGATCTTGCATTGGGCACAATTTGAATGTAGTTCATCCAATCAGAAGAATGATGAACATATGTTATGATTTTAGCGAAGGTTTGTCTGATATGTTTCTACAGAGCATAGGGAGGGGGAGGTGCACGCAAGGCTTGAATGCGACAGCGAACACATCGGTGAACTGACCTTGAAATACAATTGTGAAATGGAGAAAATTAATGGCTTGATTCAGGTATGTGGGTGCTTCCGTGACGTTGGTAAAAGCAAAGTTATGAAACTTTATTTGTTTTCTTGTTTTTATTAGCTTTAATGACTTTAATGACTTTATCAGTAGTTGAATTACTCCACCTAGTATTTAGTGTGTTCTAGTTATAAATATGATCTGCCAGGTTTTATAAGCCTGCAAGTGAACATTGTGCCTTTTAAAAAGAATAGTTGCCAATTTGAAAATCACTCTTTTACATTATACCTTGTGAGCTATAAAGCTCACAAGGTATAATGCTATAAAGACATAGTTTATTCTGTGAAATGACTAGTTTGGTTCTGTATGAACCCTCCGTGAACCTTATTCTTTGATGATACTTTGAGGCCATATAAAGGTATATTTTAGTGTATAAAATAATTAGTTTAATTCAGTATATTTTAATGATATTTGAACTTCACTACAAAGTCTACCATTTAGTTTGTGGTGCCTCTGAATGATCTGGTCTTCTTCTGTAGATCCATCTTCAGGCTCTTGAGCTCGTCTGCCAACAGAAGGACGTTGAGCTTATGGACCTGGATATGACACTGTCCAAACTTTTTGATGAAAAATCTAGCACAATTCCAGTGGCAGCTTTTGAGAAACTGTTTGGAATGCATGAATACGCTACAAATGGTAAGAACCAGATTCTATATCTCAATCAAGCATGTTGAAATGCAGTAGGGAGGTCACTAATTCAATAAATGAGGTGTTACTTTAATAAGTGTCTGTTTTGTTACCTGATATTTTAGTGGTGCTATCCTAATGTATGGAACTAGAAACCAGTACAATGAGCTGATTTCTAGCATATAATGTTACATTGGTTGTCTAATACAGATGTAGAATGTTCTTGTGTTTCGGAAGTATTTTATTATCATTTGAGTATTTACATGCGTAAGACCAGAGCTACCTATCATTATGCTGTGCGACACATTAAACGAAGGGAACGCGAGTTAAGAAAAAGTAAAATGGCAGAATCTGTATCGACGAACAAACAACGCGACATATGGGTGGAAACTAAAAAAATGCTATCCGGAAAGAAACCCCCGATCAACTCAGTTGATGGAGCGTGCAATCCAGAAGCTATTTCGGAAGTTTTTGCATCAAAATACGAAACACTTTTTCAAGGTACGCCTACTGAGCCTGCAGAGCTACAGTCTTTATATCAAACTATTAAGAGTGGTGTCACAGCTGACGATCGAAGTTATTCCTCAATCACAGTAAATGACGTCGCAGATGCCTTGAAAGATATCAAGCTAGGCAAACGAGACGGAAAATATAGTTTATCGTCAGACCATTTGGTCAACAGTAGTAGGAGATTTTTAATAATATTGTCGATCCTCATGTCGAGCATGCTTGTTCACGGATACAATGCTGCAGATTTATTGTCATCCACTATTAATTCAATACCGAAAAATGCTCATGGAGACATGAGTCAAAGCGACAACTACAGAGGGATAGCACTGTGTAATTGTATTTGCAAGCTGTTTGACATTATACTTATGAAAAAATGCAGCGATGTATTGTGCACTAGCGATCAGCAATTTGCATTCAAAGCGAATCACTCTACCACTCTATGTAGTGGAATATTAATTGAAACTGCCAATCATTTTGTAAATAATAACAGTTGCGTATACAGCTGTTTTCTAGACGCCTCTAAAGCATTTGATAAGGTTCACTACGGAAAGCTGCTCAATTTGATGCTTAAACGCAATGTACCTAGCGTAATTGTTAGATTCATTCTTGACGGATACATCAGACAATGTATGTGTGCACAGTGGGAACGTTACAAATCTAGAATTTTTTATGTACGCAACGGCGTGAAGCAAGGGGCGGTTATATCACCGATACTGTTCGCTGTATACTACGATGAATTAATAGCTAAATTAGCCAGCAGCGGATGTGGGTGCCGTATCGCTCAGCACTTTGTTGGTGCACTATCGTATGCAGACGATATCACATTATTATCACCTTCGCTACAAGGTCTGCAATACATGGTAAATATATGTGAGGAGTACGGGAAAAAATTCCATGTCACTTTTAACGATAAGAAAACTATAGGAATGGTGTTCGGCGCAAGCAATGTTGATTGTAAAGCCATCCAGGTAAACGGGAACAATGTTACTTGGGCGACGAACGCAAAACACCTTGGTAACATAGTCGATCACAAGCTTTCAGACTTGAATGATATAAATGCAAAAAAAGGTTATTTTATCGCGAGTGTTAACTGGTTTGTGGGCCACTTCAGAGGCAAAGTGCCTATTGATTGTTATATTCGTCTATTTCAGTCTTATTGTAGCACCCATTATGGCTCAACTCTATGGGCATTACATGATAAAGGGTTCAACGATTTTTGCGTGACTTGGAACAAAGGCGTCAGGCGCATCTTAAACGTCAGTTATATGATGCATACAGCACTTTTAGGACAATTAATTAACACCTGTCACATATCCATTCAATTGGTGAAGCGATTTTGCAAGTTTGTGGATTTTTTTAATGTTGACTAGCCGCAACGCCATTGTTAGGCACTTCATTAGGCGGGCTATAAACTCAGCTCAATCACCAATTGGCCGAAATATAGCGGTTATTCGGCATAGGTATGCAATATATGTACTAGATATTAACGTGAACCACGTACTTAGACAATGTCTTTTCAGTCAGCCAGAGCTGACAGGAATCGCTTGGTGCATACTCAAATTATTGTGTGTATCCAATAACGAGATTGACTTACCCGGTTTTACAAAAAACGATGTTAACAACATGATTAACGCACTCTGCACTTGTTAAGCAGGCTGCCAATGGTTTTTTGTTTTATTCAATTGTACCTAAACTATTGTGTACGAATAAATGATATACACACACAAATATGGATGTTGTTGTGTGTACTTATTGCTGATAATGCTGACTATTTCACAAACAAAAACCAGTCCATATTTATACGTACACATTTTTGCCATGACACAAAACACCAGTATAAATTAAAATTGAATCTACATTTCTGTTAGTGTTTCATAGCTGATACAGTAATAAGATGATAGTACTGTTTAAAATAGGTTGCATTTCTGGTCCCATGCATATTACACATGCACAGTAGTCCAGCCTGTCTTGAACATTTCTGCATGAAACACTTGATTGAATGCCAGAGATCTCCACATACCAAATGCATGGACCCAAATTTTACGAATTTCTATAGCATTTATTGGTGCAAAGATATGGAACACTCTTTGTCCAGCACTAAACCACGACCACTGCACTGTTCTAGTTGACTTATTGCTGTTACATCTTTTATCCGTATCCTTTCTTAATTCACTAAGTTATACAGTTATACTTAATTTAATTCAATCCATTGTTTTGATGTATCTTAACTGCATTATATCCTGTACTCTCTTATGTAATTATTTAATTGATAGTGATACCACATTTATCTGTATATTTTAATTTTAAACTCATGATCCTTTGGAAGATTAAATGTATATTTTATAAGTGTTATCATGAATAAAACATTGCTTATTATTATACTTTTAATATTTCACTAACTTTCAATGTGTTCCCTGCTGTAAGTACATCTTTAAATAGCACCGTCCAGCATAAACCATACAACTATAAATTACATGAACTGTACAGCTATAAATTACATAAACTGTACAGCTATGAATTACATGAACTATACAGCTATAAATTACATGAACTGTACAGCTATAAATGGCATAAACTATACAGCTATACATTACATGAACTGTACAGCTATAAATTACATGAACTGTACAGCTATAAATGGCATAAACTGTACAGCTATAAATTACATAAACTATACAGCTATAAATGGCATAAACTATACAGCTATAAATTACATGAACTGTACAGCTATAAATGGCATAAACTATACAGCTATAAATTACATGAACTGTACAGCTATAAATGGCATAAACTATACAGCTATAAATTACATGAACTGTACAGCTATAAATGGCATAAACTATACAGCTATACATTACATGAAGTGTACTGCTATAAATTACATGAACTGTACAGCTATAAATGGCATAAACTATACAGCTATAAATTACATGAACTATACAGCTATAAATGGCATAAACTATACAGCTATAAATTACATGAACTGTACAGCTATAAATGGCATAAACTATACAGCTATAAATTACATAAACTATACAGCTATAAATGGCATAAACTATACAGCTATAAATTACATGAACTGTACAGCTATAAATGGCATAAACTATACAGCTATAAATTACATGAACTGTACAGCTGTAAATGGCATAAACTATACAGCTATAAATTACATAAACTATACAGCTATAAATGGCATAAACTATACAGCTATAAATTACATGAACTGTACAGCTATAAATGGCATAAACTATACAGCTATAAATTACATGAACTGTACAGCTATAAATGGCATAAACTATACAGCTATACATTACATGAAGTGTACTGCTATAAATTACATGAACTGTACAGCTATAAATGGCATAAACTATACAGCTATAAATTACATGAACTATACAGCTATAAATGGCATAAACTATACAGCTATAAATTACATGAACTGTACAGCTATAAATGGCATAAACTATACAGCTATAAATTACATAAACTATACAGCTATAAATGGCATAAACTATACAGCTATAAATTACATGAACTGTACAGCTATAAATGGCATAAACTATACAGCTATAAATTACATAAACTATACAGCTATAAATGGCATAAACTATACAGCTGTAAATTACATAAACTATACAGCTATAAATTACATGAACTGTACAGCTATAAATGGCATAAACTATACAGCTATAAATTACATAAACTATACAGCTATAAATGGCATAAACTATACAGCTATAAATGGCATAAACTATACAGCTATAAATTACATAAACTATACAGCTATAAATTACATAAACTATACAGCTATAAATGGCATAAACTATACAGCTATAAATGGCATAAACTATACAGCTATAAATTACATAAACTATACAGCTATAAATGGCATAAACTATACAGCTATAAATTACATGAACTGTACAGCTATAAATGGCATAAACTATACAGCTATAAATTACATAAACTATACAGCTATAAATTACATAAACTATACAGCTATAAATGGCATAAACTATACAACTATAAATGGCATAAACTATACAGCTATAAATTACATAAACTATACAGCTATAAATGGCATAAACTATACAGCTATAAATTACATGAACTGTACAGCTATAAATGGCATAAACTATACAGCTGTAAATTACATAAACTATACAGCTATAAATTACATGAACTGTACAGCTATAAATGGCATAAACTATACAGCTATAAATTACATGAACTGTACAGCTATAAATGGCATAAACTATACAGCTATAAATTACATAAACTATACAGCTATAAATGGCATAAACTATACAGCTATAAATGGCATAAACTATACAGCTATAAATTACATAAACTATACAGCTATAAATGGCATAAACTATACAGCTATAAATTACATAAACTATACAGCTATAAATTACATAAACTATACAGCTATAAATTACATAAACTATACAGCTATAAATTACATGAACTATACAGCTATAAATGGCATAAACTATACAGCTATAAATTACATGAACTGTACAGCTATAAATGGCATAAACTATACAGCTATAAATTACATAAACTATACAGCTATAAATTACATAAACTATACAGCTATAAATGGCATAAACTATACAGCTATAAATGGCATAAACTATACAGCTATAAATTACATAAACTATACAGCTATAAATGGCATAAACTATACAGCTATAAATTACATGAACTGTACAGCTATAAATGGCATAAACTATACAGCTATAAATTACATGAACTGTACAGCTATAAATGGCATAAACTATACAGCTATACATTACATGAACTGTACAGCTATAAATTACATGAACTGTACAGCTATAAATGGCATAAACTATACAGCTATAAATTACATAAACTATACAGCTATAAATGGCATAAACTATACAGCTATAAATTACATGAACTGTACAGCTATAAATGGCATAAACTATACAGCTATAAATTACATGAACTATACAGCTGTAAATGGCATAAACTATACAGCTATAAATTACATAAACTATACAGCTATAAATGGCATAAACTATACAGCTATAAATTACATGAACTGTACAGCTATAAATGGCATAAACTATACAGCTATAAATTACATAAACTATACAGCTATAAATGGCATAAACTATACAGCTATAAATTACATGAACTGTACAGCTATAAATGGCATAAACTATACAGTTATACATTACATAAACTATACAGCTATAAATTACATAAACTATACAGCTATAAATGGCATAAACTATACAGCTGTAAATTACATAAACTATACAGCTATAAATTACATGAACTGTACAGCTATAAATGGCATAAACTATACAGCTATAAATTACATGAACTGTACAGCTATAAATGGCATAAACTATACAGTTATACATTACATAAACTATACAGCTATAAATTACATAAACTATACAGCTATAAATTACATGAACTGTACAGCTATAAATGGCATAAACTATACAGTTATACATTACATAAACTATACAGCTGTAAATTACATAAACTATACAGCTATAAATTACATGAACTGTACAGCTATAAATGGCATAAACTATACAGCTATAAATTACATGAACTGTACAGCTATAAATGGCATAAACTATACAGTTATACATTACATAAACTATACAGCTATAAATTACATAAACTATACAGCTATAAATGGCATAAACTATACACCTGTAAATTACATAAACTATACAGCTATAAATTACATGAACTGTACAGCTATAAATGGCATAAACTATACAGCTATAAATTACATGAACTGTACAGCTATAAATGGCATAAACTATACAGCTATACATTACATAAACTATACAGCTACAAATGGCATAAACTGTACAGCTATAAATTACATGAACTGTACAGCTATAAATGGCATAAACTATACAGCTATACATTACATAAACTGTACAGCTATAAATTACATGAACTGTACAGCTATAAATGGCATAAACTATACAGCTATACATTACATGAACTGTACAGCTATAAATTACATAAACTATACAGCTATAAATGGCATAAACTATACAGCTGTAAATTACATAAACTATACAGCTATAAATTACATGAACTGTACAGCTATAAATGGCATAAACTATACAGCTATAAATTACATGAACTGTACAGCTATAAATGGCATAAACTATACAGCTATACATTACATAAACTATACAGCTATAAATGGCATAAACTATACAGCTATAAATTACATGAACTGTACAGCTATAAATGGCATAAACTATACAGCTATACATTACATAAACTATACAGCTATAAATGGCATAAACTATACAGCTATAAATTACATGAACTGTACAGCTATAAATGGCATAAACTATACAGCTATACATTACATAAACTATACAGCTATAAATGGCATAAACTATACAGCTATAAATTACATGAACTGTACAGCTATAAATGGCATAAACTATACAGTTATAAATTACATAAACTATACAGCTATAAATGGCATAAACTATACAGCTATAAATTACATAAACTATACAGCTATACATTACATGAACTGTACAGCTATAAATTACATGAACTGTACAGCTATAAATGGCATAAACTATACAGCTATAAATTACATAAACTATACAGCTATAAATGGCATAAACTATACAGCTATAAATTACATGAACTGTACAGCTATAAATGGCATAAACTATACAGCTATACATTACATAAACTATACAGCTATAAATGGCATAAACTATACAGCTATAAATTACATAAACTATACAGCTATAAATTACATAAACTATACAGCTATAAATGGCATAAACTATACAGCTATAAATTACATGAACTGTACAGCTATAAATGGCATAAACTATACAGCTATACATTACATGAACTGTACAGCTATAAATTACATGAACTGTACAGCTATAAATGGCATAAACTGTACAGCTATAAATTACATAAACTATACAGCTGTAAATGGCATAAACTATACAGCTATACATTACATAAACTATACAGCTATAAATGGCATAAACTGTACAGCTATAAATTACATAAACTATACAGCTGTAAATGGCATAAACTATACAGCTATACATTACATAAACTATACAGCTATAAATGGCATAAACTATACAGCTATACATTACATAAACTATACAGCTGTAAATGGCATAAGCTATACAGCTATAAATTACATAAACTATACAGCTGTAAATGGCATAAACTATACAGCTATACATTACATAAACTATACAGCTATAAATGGCATAAACTATACAGCTATACATTACATAAACTATACAGCTGTAAATGGCATAAGCTATACAGCTATAAATTACATAAACTATACAGCTGTAAATGGCATAAACTATACAGCTATACATTACATAAACTACACAGCTATAAATTACATGAACTGTACAGCTATAAATGGCATAAACTATACAGCTATAAATTACATGAACTGTACAGCTATAAATGGCATAAACTATACAGCTATACATTACATGAACTGTACAGCTATAAATTACATGAACTGTACAGCTATAAATGGCATAAACTATACAGCTATAAATTACATGAACTGTACAGCTATAAATGGCATAAACTATACAGCTATAAATTACATGAACTGTACAGCTATAAATGGCATAAACTATACAGCTATACATTACATGAACTGTACAGCTATAAATTTAACAAGATTTAACAAGATTTGCCATCCAAGCCAAAGGCCCAGATGGCAAGTGGACAAGGAAGCCATTAGCTTATCGAGAGTCCAACAATGTTCATCTACTTATAGCCCGCCCTCCTGAGATATGTGTCAACCTTGTTTTTAAACATATTCACGCTGCTAGCAGTTACACAATCTGTAGACAATTTGTTCCATTCATTTATTGTCCTCTGTGAGAACGAGTGCTTCCTGATGTCCAATCTACATTGATCCTTTACTAATTTTACCTCATGTCCTCTAGTTCTGCTATCCTTCTTGAGTGAGAAAAACATATTTCTATCAATATTTTCATACCCATTCAATATCTTAAAAACTTCAATCTGATCTCCTCTTAACCTCCTTGTCTCTAGAGTTGTTAAACCACATTCTTTCAGGCGTTCTTCATAACTAAGGTCTCTCAGTTCTGGAATCATTTTAGTTGCTCTCCTTTGTATGCGTTCAAGCGTATCTATATCCTTCTTACGATATGGTCTCCATGCTTGTATACAGTATTCTAAATGAGGTCTAACTATTGCTTTATAAAGAGGTATAATTAACTTTTTTCCCTTGTATGTTATGTTTCTTCTAATCAATCCAAGAATTTGATTATCCTTTGAAGCTGCAATACCACACTGCTCTGAAACTTTCATATCAGCGCTTATTGTAACTCCTAAGTCCTTTTCTTTTATAGTAGTACCCAGAACAGTATCTCCCATTTTATAGTTTACATTCAAGTTCCTATGTCCTGTATGTAGGCATTTACATTTCCCAAAATTGAACAACATCTGCCATTTCTCAGACCATTTCACTAATCTGTCTAGATCGTTTTGTAAATGTTGTTTATCACCATCAGTATTAACCGTTCTAAACAGTTTTGTGTCATCCGCAAATTTCAATACGTTACTTGTTATACTGTCGTCCAAGTCATTGATATAAATTAAGAATAATATAGGTCCTAATACTGATCCTTGAGGTACCCCACTCAAAACCGATTTCCAATTTGAAACTTCTCCATCTACTACAACTCGTTGTCTTCTGTCAGTCAGCCATTGTTCTATCCAGTCAGTTATGCTATCCCCGATACCATGGGCTTTTAATTTAAGTAGTAATCTTTGATGTGGCACTTTGTCAAAAGCTTTCTGAAAATCTAAGTAGATAATATCTACTGGCGATCCCACGTCTATCCACTTAGTGATTTCTTCCAAAAAACAACATATTTGTTAAGCATGACCTCGCTTTAAGGAATCCATGTTGAGATGAATTTAATAATTTATGCTTAACGAGGAAGTCCACCATATGGTCTTTAATTAACCTTTCTAATAATTTACAAATCACTGACGTTAAACTCACTGGTCTGTAATTCTCTTACTTATTTCTCGAACCCTTTTTAAATAATGGTATGATGTTTGCTTCTTTCCATTCAAACGGAACAACTCCCTCTTTTAATGACAAGTTGAATACTCTTACAAGTGGTATACTGATTTGTTCTACTGTTTCCATTAGTAATTTTGGAGGAATTCCATCCACTCCCGGTGATTTGTTATCCTTCATTGCCTTTATTTTCTTAGCTACCAATTCTGGAGTTACAACTAACGGACCTAAATAGTCAGATTTAGCCCCCTGAAATTTAGCATCAGCAACTGGTAATGAACTAATATCTTCTTTGGTAAACACTGAACTGAAGTAACCATTTAGGTCTTCCGCCATTAAAAACCTCTGTGATATTATATTTCCACCACTGTCTTCTAGAGGTCCAACCTTGTCTTGTACGTTTTGTTTACTCCTGACATATGCATAAAAACTCTTGCTGTCATTTTTTATGTTACATGCTAGTTTTTGCTCATAGCTTCTTTTAGATTGTCTGATTTCAGTTGTAGCTGCATTAAGTGCCTCTTTGTATTTTGCATAGTCTTCGTCCTTTCTGGTACGCCTATAAACCCTCCACATAGTTTGTTTTAGCATTATTTTTCTAATAGCCTCTTTTGACAAGTGTTTATTTCTACACCATTTTCCTTGTTTTTGGAAGGGAACAAATTTATCGATGATACTCTCAATTTCATATTTTAGAATATTCCAACATTCAATTGCGGTCTTATTCATCAGCATGTTATTCCAATCTAGCTTTGCTAAGTATTTTCTCATATCTTTGTAGTTACCTTTGTGGAAGTTTCTCTTGTACGTTTTCTTATTTTTACTTTCTGATTTTACATTGATGTCAAAATGTATTTGATTATGGTCACTATTACCCAATGGTTCAAATATTTTTACATTGTCCACTAATTCTTTTTGTGATGACAAAACTATATCTAATACATTTTCTCCCCTGGTTGGTTCTAGTACGTGCTGAGTAAGAAAGCTATCCTGGATTAAAAATATAAATTGTTGGTCCTCAATCCCTGTGCTCTCTAGAGAATTCCATTGTATGTGTCCATGGTTAAAATCTCCCATTATGATACATTCCCCTTTACTAACTTCCTTTATAGCGTTTTTATTTTTGTGTTGTCCTCTTCGTTTATGTTTGGACTTCGGTAAACTAATCCAATAGTTAATTTTGAATTTCCTGAAACAATTTTGCACCAAACAGCTTCATCGCAATCTGCTTCTCTTTCTAGTTTTATTTCATAAGCCTGAATAGATTCTTTAACATATAAAATAACTCCCCCGCCCCTTCTTCCTAATCGATCTTTCCTAAACATTACATATCCTGTCAGTCCTAATTCAGCATCTGTTATATCTATGTTGGCCCATGATTCAGTTATACCAATTATGTGAGGGTCAATATCTTCTACCATAATGTTTAATTCGTTTTTCTTATTTACTATGCTCCTTGCATTTAAACATACGCATCTATAACCTTTTTCAGAGATGTTTTTCGGATGATTTGATATTGGTTTATCTGTGCTAGTGGCCTCTTGTTCTGCTTGAGACACCTCTAGGTAACCCCCCTGCACTTCTAGTTTAAAGAATGTTTACTTCCAAAAATATTTGTCATTGTACCCAAGTCACTATCTACTGCTGCTGAAAGTTTGTCCGTGAATACTGCCGCCCCCTTTCCACTTAAATGAAGCCCATCCTTCATGTACATATCAGCCCTCCCAACAAAACTTCCCCATAAATCCACAAATCCAACTTCCTCTTCCCTACATAACTACTGGACTAACATGTTAATTGCCATCCCCCGACAATTTCGATATTTGTGACCCCTCCTGCCCATTACAGGTAAAATCCCTGACAGTATTACCTGCTCAACCCGTGTCTGTTTTAGTGTTCTGACCAACTGCCTATATTTCCTAACTATGGCAGTTGTACCCTCCCTCTCTACGTTATTTGTCCCTACGTGTACTAAAACAGATCCACCCTTACCCGAGCCTACGATGTTTTTTACCCTCTCAGTTATCGCCTCTATTTTGGCTCCAGGCAAGCAGACCACCACATGATCTCCCTTGTTTAAGACTCTGTCGGTCTTCCTAACTATCGAATCCCCCACAAACACCCTCGCTCTCTTCCTCACCCCCTCTATCACTGCTGCAGAATAACTCTTCTGTTCGATCCCCTCCATCACATTCTGTCCTGACCCCTTCCCTCCTGTCTCCTTCGCTCCTGTCTCCCCCACTTCCCACTCCTTTGCTCTTGTCTCTCCCACTTCCCTCTCCTTCACTCCGGTTGTTTTCCCTCCCGTCTCCCCCACTCCCTTCTCCTTCCCTCCTGTCTCCCCCACTCCCTTCTCCTTCCCTCCTGTCTCCCCTACTCCCCTCTCCTTCGCTCCGGTTGTCTTCCCTCCCGTTCCTTTCCTTCCCGTCTCCTTACGTCCTGTCTCCCTACGACCTGTCACCTTCCCTCCTCTCAGCTTCCTCCCAGGCTGCGGTGAGCTCTCCCTAGCATCTCTTTTGTCTTTCCCCACTTTATCATCTACTGTTCCCCCACCGGAACTACTGGCACAACCCCCCTGTTCCCTTCCCACCATTGCCACAACGAGCAGCCTCAGCTCTTCCAACTCCACCTCTAGTTCCTTCATCTTCGTACATCCCCTACACTCAAAACTAAAACTATCTGCCTGGACCTCAGCCCAGGACTTCTCGCACCCAGACTTGACGAAGTCCACCCAGTTACTGCAACTGCCACAAATTAAGTGCCTTGTGGCCTTTAACTGCCGTTTGCACGGCGCCATCATACAATTTAGTTTTAATTAGTTTGCTACGTTAGCCTTGAATAAGGCTGTTTTTTTAATCAAAAGAACACTTTAGTCTAATATACTTGCTAACTGTGTCTTCTATTAACCTCGCATGAGAAAAAAAAAAACTGCCACCTAGCGAATACGGAGAACACTGTAACAAAACAACGAATTCAGTGTGTACTAATTTACACTAAAATCCTGCTGTTAATTCCTTTTTACCGAAAACGTTTACTACCACTATGTCAGATATTACCTTATGTATGTAATTTAAGTAAATAGATCACTTTATCTTATATATATATTAGCCAATGTAAACTATTCACTATGCTATTTCAATTTTCGAATAGTAAACAACCCTATTATCGCTCGCTGAATTCCCTGACAGAATCCGAAACTAACTTACTCTAAAATACTCCCTCAGACTAATAATTAACAAAACCTGTTTCCTAATATATGTCTACAATACGTTTGTGTATAATATATATTCAATAATAATACTTATTCTATTTGATATACTGCGTTTTTCTGTAAATGATCTACACCAAATTCAAGTCGCTGCACCAAGTCCAAGTTGCTAAAAATTACATGAACTGTACAGCTATAAATGGCATAAACTATACAGCTATAAATTACATGAACTGTACAGCTATAAATGGCATAAACTATACAGCTATAAATTACATGAACTGTACAGCTATAAATGGCATAAACTATACAGCTATAAATTACATGAACTGTACAGCTATAAATGGCATAAACTATACAGCTATAAATTACATGAACTGTACAGCTATAAATGGCATAAACTATACAGCTATAAATTACATGAACTGTACAGCTATAAATGGCATAAACTATACAGCTATACATTACATGAACTGTACAGCTATAAATTACATGAACTGTACAGCTATAAATGGCATAAACTATACAGCTATAAATTGCATGAACTGTACAGCTATAAATGGCATAAACTATACAGCTATAAATTACATGAACTGTACAGCTATAAATGGCATAAACTATACAGCTATAAATTACATGAACTGTACACCTATAAATGGCATAAACTATACAGCTATAAATTACATGAACTGTACAGCTATAAATGGCATAAACTATACAGCTATAAATTACATGAACTGTACAGCTATAAATGGCATAAACTATACAGCTATACATTACATGAACTGTACAGCTATAAATTACATGAACTGTACAGCTATAAATGGCATAAACTATACAGCTATAAATTGCATGAACTGTACAGCTATAAATGGCATAAACTGTACAGCTATAAATTACATAAACTGTACAACTATAAATTACATAAACTATACAGCTATACATTACATGAACTGTACAGCTATAAATTACATGAACTGTACAGCTATAAATGGCATAAACTATACAGCTATAAATTACATGAACTGTACAGCTATAAATGGCATAAACTGTACAGCTATAAATTACATAAACTGTACAACTATAAATTGCATAAACTATACAGCTATAAATGGCATAAACTATACAGCTATACATTACATGAACTATACAGCTATAAATGGAATAAACTATACAGCTATAAATTACATGAACTGTACAGCTATAAATGGCATAAACTGTACAGCTATAAATTACATAAACTGTACAACTATAAATTGCATAAACTATACAGCTATAAATGGCATAAACTATACAGCTATACATTACATGAACTATACAGCTATAAATGGAATAAACTATACAGCTATAAATTACATAAACTATACAGCTGTAAATGGCATAAACTGTACAGCTATAAATTGCACTGTCCGGCAGTGACCCTCCAACACGAACTGTACTGCTATAAATTGCACCTTCTTGCAGTGACCCTCCAACACGAACTGTACAGCTATAAATTGCACCTTCTTGCAGTGACCCTCCAACACGAACTGTACAGCTATAAATTGCACCTTCTTGCAATTGCCCTCCAACATGAACTGTACAGCTATAAATTGCACTGTCTGGCAGTGACCTTCCAACACGAACTGTACAGCTATAAATTGCACCTTCTTGCAGTGACCCTCCAACACGAACTGTACAGCTATAAATTGCACCTTCTTGCAATTGCCCTCCAACATGAACTGTACAGCTATAAATTGCACTGTCCGGCAGTGACCCTCCAACACGAACTGTACAGCTATAAATTGCACCTTCTTGCTGTGACCCTCCAACACGAACTGTACAGCTATAAATTGCACTGTCTGGCAGTGACCCTCCAACACGAACTGTACTGCTATAAATTGCACCTTCTTGCAGTGACCCTCCAACACGAACTGTACAGCTATAAATTGCACCTTCTTGCAGTGACCCTCCAACACGAACTGTACAGCTATAAATTGCACCTTCTTGCTGTGACCCTCCAACACGAACTGTACAGCTATAAATTGCACTGTCCGGCAGTGACCCTCCAACACGAACTGTACAGCTATAAATTGCACCTTCTTGCAGTGACCCTCCAACACGAACTGTACAGCTATAAATTGCACCTTCTTGCAATTGCCCTCCAACATGAACTGTACAGCTATAAATTGCACCTTCTTGCAGTGACCCTCCAACACGAACTGCCGACGCTGCTGCACTTCGCAGCCAAGTACGGCTTGAAGGAATTCACAAGTCACCTGATTGACCTTCCTGGTGCACTGCTGACCTACAGCACTGGGAACAATGATGGTCACAGGCCGGCAGAGATCGCCCACAAGTTCGGACATACAGAGCTGGCTGAGTACTTTGACACATTCATCGAAATGGTAGGAATTTTTTTTCATTTTAAGTAATGTGCTGTCTGTTTAATGTAATGCATGTATTGTAATCATTATATTCACTAATGTAATGTATTTTAATAAATAATTTTTTTTTTATTTGTTAATGTAAACACCCGTTTCTGTTTTTAGAGATATGTGGTGTCAAAATAAATGTGATTTGATTTAATAAAAGAATGTGTATTTTTGTTAAAATCATAGAAAGTGACTTTGATTGTTAGATTGGGTAAATTATGAAACAGTGAATAGCCACATGTTGTAGTATGTGTAGAGACGGAGCAACTTTTTGTATGTTTCACTGGTGTCTGACCAGACACCATCAAAAATAATTGATTAGTTTGTCTGATGATTTCATCAATAACTCTTGCACAAACGAGCAAGCATGTCATAGTCAATACTAGAGAGGTTCAGTTTTCACAAAATGAGTATGAAATTAGATGAGCAAAAATGTGGAATTGATGAGGCACCTTTAATTGGCTCATCTGTTCCCTAATGCAATATTTAGGAAAAGAGGAAGAAAACGTAAACAAATTTGAAACCCAACGAGAACGCAACATTTTAGTGACTACAGCTAAATGTTTTATTTACCCCGTTAGTTAGACTGGGCCATCAATCAAGGTCAAGGTTAGTTTTTTTTTTTTACATTTATCGGTTTTGAAATGAAATTTTTGGACCCAGAATGCCCTGATGAACAACCCTTTTATGTCTGCAGAACGGAACGTTGTATGAGATGATCGAGCCATTCTTATCCATCAGCATCGATTCGCCATATTACATGGAGATGCAGGCCTATTGTGAGTTGATCTGTTGTCTAGATGTTTCACTTGTGTTATGGTAGTAAACTCGATGGTGAGCCGGAAGTTATCTTTTATTTTTACACCATCCTAAATGCTGCTCCTCCACAACCACGCATGCTGAGGATCTTGAGAGAAAATGATCTATTAAGAAAATAATTCATGGCATAAAAGTTCACTGAATTGTTTTTAAATATTACAGCAAGTGCACATACAGAGTATTTACAGACCCCATTGGGAATTGTCTAACCTTGAAAAAGTAATTTATGATGAGTATTGCAAATTTATGCTATGACAGATTTATACAAATTAGTATTGCTGTGGAAATGTGGAAAAATTTAAAACATAGTATTGCTTTTTTTGTGGAACACTTATGATGGCAACTCTACATGCACGTGCACACATGCATGATTGCACATTTGCATACACACACACACACCACACACACATACATGCATGCACACACACTGCACACACATGCATACATGCACGCACGCACGCACGCACGCACGCACACACACTGCACGCACACACGTGCACACACACACACAAATTCACTGCAAAAGTTATTTACGTCAGTATACTATGCCTTAAATTAGTTGTAGCTTATAAATACAGTTTTTTTGTAAGGTGATGTACCATTGTTTTAATGATTTTTCAGACAACACATCACAACCACCACTGTACGATGTAGCCAGCCCTGTTAATGAAGATGTGTACATGGACATGACAGGGAACCAGAGCTTTCCAGGCTACATGCCAATGAAGAGACCCAGTACGTGTCATAATGCTTGCTTTCTGTGCATGTTTCATATTGGATACTCTATGATATACTGTTTTCTTTGGCGTCATACAAAATTACACCCCCTCCACCCACCCAGCATATCATCACTGCGACAACCTGATTATAAATTCAAAATAGACTGTTGCACAGTGATATAAAAATTGGTTGGCTAGGCAATGCGATTGTTGTTTACAATGTCATTGCGACTGTGCACTTGCGCATACATAACATGGTTTCAAACAAAAACATACATTATTGTGTTTCTAGATACATTTTCAATGCAAAGACTATCCACAATTGTATGCAACTGAAATTGAGATATTTCCTGAAAAAAAAATTGATTTTATCAAATGAAATAAAGATGCAATTGCACATAATGTTACATACAAGTTGTGACTATGATGAAATGGTCAGTGGTGCCACTGGTGGAGAGCTTGATAAGATTATATATAAATTTATACTTTTTTGTATATTTGTTTTAATTATTTGTCAAAGCATTATTGGTTTGCATTGTAAGTCATGATTGCATCATATATTTAGTAATTTATATTTTAGCATATTAAGAGGAGACCAAATGGCAATATGTAATATATTGATTTTGATAGGAATATTATCAATTATGGATGATTTAAAAACTAGAGGGCTTGATGAAGCATTATCTCAAGAATAATGTTGGTTTTGGATATCACTACATATTCAGGGAGTGATAAATAAATGAAGCAAAAAAATTGTGTAACAGAATTCACATATCTATCAGTGTCTGTCCACACAATGACACACGTAGATGAAGATTGTTGGACTCTCAATAAACTAATGGCTTCCTCATTCACGTGCCTTATGGAGCTTATTGCATTGGTTAGCAGTCTTGATAAATTTAATTATTACTTTAGGTTCAATGCAATTGGACACCATTCTAATGTCAAGGACCAGATTCCCCATCACTTTGGAAATTAATTTAACCATAATCCCTTGTTATGGCAGAGCCTAAGCTGGAAATGCCAAAGACAAAGCGACAGCAAGAGCTGTATGACATCTTGATGATGCTGCATGACAAAAAGATCTCGGCCCTAGAAGCACAGAGCCGGATCAGTGGATGGGTGAACAAACATGGCGGTGGTCGTTCCTTTAAAGACAAACAGGTAATTCTTTACATTGTCTCATTGGATGAGTGAACAAACATGGCAGTGGTCGCTTCTTTAAAGACAAACAGGTAATTCTTTACATTGTCTCATTGGATGAGTGAACAAACATGGCGGTGGTCGTTCCTTTAAAGACAAACAGGTAATTCTTTACATTGTCTCATTGGTTGGGTGAACAAGCATCGTGGTGGTCGCTCCTTTAAAGACAAACAGGTAATTCTTTACATTGTCTCATTGGATGAGTGAACAAACATGGCAGTGGTCGCTTCTTTAAAGACAAACAGGTAATTCTTTACATTGTCTCATTGGATGAGTGAACAAACATGGCGGTGGTCGTTCCTTTAAAGCCAAACAGGTAATTCTTTACATTGTCTCATTGGTTGGGTGAACAAGCATCGTGGTGGTCGCTCCTTTAAAGACAAACAGGTAATTCTTTACATTGTCTCATTGGATGAGTGAACAAACATGGCAGTGGTCGCTTCTTTAAAGACAAACAGGTAATTCTTTACATTGTCTCATTGGATGAGTGAACAAACATGGCAGTGGTCGCTTCTTTAAAGACAAACAGGTAATTCTTTACATTGTCTCATTGGATGAGTGAACAAACATGGCAGTGATCGCTCCTTTAAAGACAAACAGGTCATTATTTACATTGTCTCATTGTGTGGGTGAACAAGCATGATGGTGGTCGCTACTTTAAAGACAAACAGGTGATTCTTTACATTGTCTATTTGTGTGGGTGAGCAAATACAGCAGTGGTGGTCAGTCCTTTAAAGACAAACATGTAATTATTTACATTGTCTTATTGGATGAGTGAACAAATGTGATGGTGGTCACTCCTTTAAAGATAAACAGGTAATTTTTTACATTGTCTCATTGGTTGGGTGAACAAGCATGGTGGTGGTCGCTACTACTCTTGAGTAGGTGTACAGTGGTGGTGGTCACTCCTTTAAAGACAAATAGGTAATTCTTTACATTATCTCATTCGGTGGGTGAACAAGTATTGCGGTGATCGATCATTTAAAACACAAACAGGTAATTATTTACATTGTCTCATTGTGTGGGTGAACAAATACAGCAGTGGTGGTCAGTCCTTTAAAGACAAACATGTAATTCTTTACATTGTCTCATTGGGTGAGTGAGCAAGCATGGCGGTGGTTGTTCCTTTAAAGACATACATGTAATTCTTTACATTGTCTCATTGGGTGGGTGAGCAAGCATGGCGGTGGTTGTTCCTTTAAAGACATACAGGTAATTCTTTACATTGTCTCACTGGGTGGGTGAATAAACATGGTGGTGGTCGCTCCTTTAGAAACAAACAGGTATGTTTACCTCACATCACCTATGCTCTTCGGGCCCATAAGGCTGAAGTGTATCTCCTCCAGCTCGCTCTGTCAGCTGTTACACATCTGGCCTCATTCCGGCAGTTCGACCCCAGTAAGCTTCTTTTGTTTTCAACAGTTGATCACCACATTGTCTATGGTCGACCAACCTTTCTTCTACCTTCGGGCATCTAAGTCAACGCCGTCTCACATTTGCTGTTCTTGTCCATTCGTAGGATATGTCCTACCCATTTCCATATTCTTAATTTGACCTCAGTGCTGATTGTCTAAAATTTTGTTTTTGCAAGAATATCTCGATTTGATAACACGTATGGCAATCTAATTTGTAGGATTCATCTTAAGCACTTGCAAAAACATGTATCTAACTTTTTGTTGTCGCCTTCCTTTTATTTTCCATGTTTCACTTCCATACAACAACACTGGTTTAACAAGTGTGTTAAAAAGCCTTACTTTAGATCTCAATGTGTATATATTTGAACTTCATATTTGTTTTAGCTTCATGAAGGATACCTTAGCTTTACAAATTCTGTTAACAATGTCATCACCACCGCCTCCTCCATGCTTACTGACATTAGTAGTTATACTTATCCACTTCCTTTAGTTCTTGATCATCAATTAGTATTCTGTTTTTGCACTTGCTGTTTGTCCTCAATACTTCAGTTTTCTTTTTATTTATTCTTAGTCCTGTCCTTGCTGCAGATTGATTCAGTTGACTTGTCTTTGTTGGCATGTGTGTTTTGCATGATGACATGAGTGCTATGTCATCTGCATAGTCCAGGTCCTCTAGTTTTGATGTGAAGTTCTATTTTGTCCCTGTTTTATTTCCTACTGTTGTGTTTCTCATTATCCAGTCCACTGCCACCAAGAAGATAAATCCAGACATTATATCTCCTTGTTTAATTCTGTTTTAACCTTGAACCACTCAGATTCCTCACCTTCGTCTAACACTGTACATTCACTATCTTCGTATAACATCTGAACCATGTGGATTATCTTCCATGGAATTTTATAGCTCTCCATGATTTTCCATAGACTCTCTTGGTGCACTGAGTCAAATGCTTTATCAAAGTCCACAAACATGACATATAGAGTTGCCTGCCATTCCACTACCTGTTCTATAATATTTTGCAAAATATATATCTGTTCTACTGTGCCTCTCCCACTTTTGAAACCTGCTTGTTCATCTCTCAACTTGCTGTTAACGCCATCTCTTATTCTGTCAATGAGTACTCTTCAGAATACTTTACTAGGAACACATGTCAAAGTAATTCCTCTCCAATTCCTGCACTCTGTAAGGTCATCTTTCTTCAGTATTTTAATAATCAGCCTCTGCTTCCATATTTTTGGCACTTTCTCTTGTTTCCAAAATGTTCTGAATCAGTTTACAAGTCATTTCTCTGTTGTATTCATGTCTGCTTTTAATAATTCTGCTGTAATTTCGTCCTTTCCCCTGCTTTCCCGTTTTTCATCTTCCTTAGCGCTGTTCTAATTTCTACTTTTGTTATAGGGTCAGTGCTGATTTCATTTATGATCGGATCTATCTCCACATCTGTTATAGGATTATCAGGGATAGGTCTATTAAGGATTTCCTCAAAGTGTTCTTTCCATTGCTCCCTTCTGACCAATCCTTCCATTAATAATAAATTTTCCACATTTGTCTTTCACTGCATTTGTTGTCTTACGTTTGTCATTACTGAGGGTTTTTGTAATATCATACACTTCTTTCATTCTTCCATTATGTGTTGCTTCCTCTGCGTCCATGGCAAGTTGGTCAACCCACTTCCTCTTGTCTTGTCTCGTGCTCTTCTTCAGTTCTTTGTCTTTACACCTATATTTATCCATATAATTCTGCTTAATCCTGTCTGACTTTGTCTGCTCGGTGTTGTTCTTCGGTCGTTTTCTCTCTTCTACTAGCTCCCACGACTCATCAGTCAATCAATCAATCAATCACTCACTCACTTTGATTCCACCTCCGCCATTTTGAAGCTTGGGCAATTTCTTTCGGAAGAGACACTAAAAGCTGTTGGTCCAAACTCCTGCATTGATTGATCTGCTTGGGAGTATAATTACTTGAGACTTGAGGCTTGAACAAATCTCCTCCAGTCAACACTGTCTTGGGCGAGCCAGCTGCATTCATTCCAAATCTTCCCAGCCAGCTTCATTTCTTCTTCCACCATTCTTCCCCAGGTACTCAATGATCTGCCTCTTCTCCTTTTCCGAAGTAGTGTTCAATTCAAAGCAGTTTGTGGAAAACTGCTTCTGTTCCTACGGAGAACATGGCCATGCTATCTCCACCTTTTTTGCTTACCCTCTTTCTTTCTCCTTTATTTGTAAAGGTTTGATGTAATTTATTCCAAATGTTCCCATAATCAGATGTATAAAGAGACTTTCGTTTCGTTTATGCTGCATATGATGTGTTTTGGGCCATGACTTTTTTCTTGCAGCAACGCATGAGCGAACTGAATCAAGAGTTGAATGTCTGGAATGCCTTCAACAGAGACACGGTCGGCTACTACAACCACACTAACAAAAGTGAATTCATCCAATACATGCTGAAACAGTTGAAGAGAAAGGTACGTGGCCTTAGGCTGTGCATACTCAACAAAGGTATACATACCAATCATATCTTCTACATTATTCTTGGATAATTATCTCATCAAACAAGTTAAATCGGCCAAAGGTTTGTCATGACACTCTTTCCATTTTTGTGACAGGCGATAAGACACCAGTGTTGTATCTGTATGTCACATGTAATTCTTGTCTTGGTGATTGTGAGAACATACACATTTTTACAGCTACCCTCTCTATATACACAGGGGTGAGATTTAGCGGTCGCCCGGTCGCCAATGGCGCCCAAAAATGGCTTCGGGCGACTTCAATTTTTGACAACAGTAGCCCGCATGGCGACTCGAAATATTTACGGAGCTACATTATTTTAGACCCAGCAAAAATAAACGGAATGTTAATAAACATCTCAGAAGTGTTGTCCTGGCTATATCGCATTTATGTTAACCATATATAGCGATTTTGTGACACGTTTGACATTGCAAGAAACGTTGCCAAACCGTAGCCGAAGCGATATCAATAGGGAGCATTCATTGTATTTTTTATCAACCACATCAACGCTCAAAATGTAACTGAACGGTCATTATACACCGAAATAATAACCGGTCATGTTAATAGTCTTGGTGCCGCGTGGCGCCACTTTTATATATACTAGCAAAAATGCCCATCCCCAGGACGGGATAACGTGGTAGTTCATACGTGACAGTCATGATAGCAATGTTTACCAAATGTCTCAGGACAATATGCCATCAATACGCTTGAATTAACGTATTACCAGAAACAACCGCGTCACGCACGTGATTCAATTCTCGTTGCATGTTCAAACGAAGGTCGCGTGAATTTAGACCCTTGCCATGGGCATGGATACTTGTGTTGGTTGTAGAATAGTAGAATATCTGCTTTCTACTGTCTTGTGTATCGGGTGGGTGCGTGATTTCTAATATAATTAATATAAACCGCCCATATGGTGTTACGTACTCTCAAACGGTTTATGTACCGAATATTCGCAGCGGCGCGCGTGGTTTCTGCGATTGTTGGAAGTTAACGTTTTACGCAGTGAACATTTGATTTACCATAACCCACTAAGAACCCTTGATATATGGGGTATTTCGAAAAAATAAAGGCGTTACGTTTCATTCATGGGGTGGTAGATTAATCGTTTAGGAGAAAAACATGAACATAACCATATATAAACATACATACAAACATAAGCTATCTCGATTATAGTTAGATATATCTAGGGCCTACATGGTGCGCGGAGCGCTTCTGGTGAATTAATCGGGAAACTGGTTCAAGTTTCTCTTAAGCTAGAGTAAAATCAGGTCCTGTAAAAAATCAGCAAAACTGTTAAGTTCACAGGACCTGATGTCCTGTGACGCTTGTTCAGTTCACAGGACCTGATGTCCGGTGACGCTTGGAGACTTTTCGCGCAGATTGTTGGTGTACCATGTTATGAAAGCAAAACAACCTGTCACGTGTACGATTGTATACTGTATTTTATTCAGTATTATGTATCACATTGTATTGATCTTGCCTTGAAAATAAATGTTTCAAAACTGCTTTTTTTAATTTGTCGTTGATGTCGTTCATACATTCATTCTATCATCAAAGTATTTACTTTCTATCATCAAAGTATTGATTAGCAAGTGGGCTACCTAAGAAGCTGTCGGGCTACTTCACTTTGCAAGGTTGGTAGCCCGACTGGCTACCTTCCATGACTTGCTAAATCTCACCCCTGTATACATGAATTATAAATTATCTTTTGAGACAGTACTTCAGTTTTATGTATGCATAATTAATATATGCTTTTCCATGATCATATTTGGTTGGTCCCAGCTAACAAAACTTCTTTGGGCCAATGATAGCTAACGAAGAAGATCCACGTGTACTTCACTGGCCCAATCGGTGTTGATAGCGGGTATGTCTTTTCTCTGAAAGTGATACAAATGAGAATTGAATAATAAAGGCACAATGATTGTGTACATAAACTACTGTCTTGTGTAATTCACAGACACGTGTTGTACCAGTCACTTGTGCCAGGAACAGTTTCTATCTACACAACAACCACCCTACTTGGCTAGTCTCCTGCATCTTTCAAATATCCCTGGACAGCTCAGATCATCAATTTCACAATAACTTATTGTGCCTAAAACAAAACTTAACTTGGGAAAACGTGCTTTCTCTGTCGCTGCGCCTAGGGTCTGGAATGAACTCCCCATCACTTTGACATCTGAAACTATAGCTATTTTCCGAAAAAACTCAAGACGTATTTATTCGAAATTGATAGTAGAACTAGAGGACATGAAGTAACATTAGTGAGGGATCTGTTTAGACTGGATATCAGAAAGCACTCATTCTCACAGAGGACAATAAATGAATGCAACAGAGTATCTACAGATTGTGTAAATGTTAGCAGCGTGAATATGTTTAAAAACAAAATTGACAAATATCTCAGACTGGCGGGTTACACATGAAAAATTGTTGGACACTCGATAAGCTAATGGCTTCCTTGTCCACTTGCCATTTGGGACTTTGCCTTGGATGGCAATCTTGTTAAATCTTGTTAAATCTTGTTTAATATATTTTATGCATCTGTGACTGGTGTGATAGGAGTGGCCGTGTTCTATTCCAGGCTCAAGAAGGTAGTGACTTTTACATGTACACACCCGATGACCAGCCATCTCAGCCGACAGGCGGTATCTATGAACCAAACCCAGGTAACTTACAAAAGTATGAATAGCCTTATGCTATAGTGTATATAGTGTATATAGTGTATATAGTGTATATAGTGTATATAGTGTGTACAGCCAGAACACTTTTGTTCTTTTTTTGCTGAATTTTGACCGGATCTGGTCTTAAATAATTTGCTTGTCTGACGATTTCACCTAAACTAGGTAATAAATATGTACAAATGAGCTGGCATGTCATGGTGGACACTAAATGGATACTGGTGGATACTCCCCCACCCCCTCCCCTATTCTTCCCCTCCCCCTTCCCCTTCACCTCCCCTCCTGCTTATCTGCAGAACAACTAAACTACGCCCATGTTATGTCGTTTGGAGTGTAGTGGAACATATTGTGTTGTTTGCTTTCTGCAGATGGTGGGCATCCTCTGCCACGTGGTCAGGTGAGGACACATTTAGTTATTTATAACAAGGGCAAAAAATGTTGTAGCATTCATGCCTGGGGGGTATACTACTTTTGCAGCATGTGGCGGCATCTGTGCTACTGCGTGAGAAAACTCCTCTGTAATATGCACAAAAGTAAATTAATAATGAAAGGTCTAAAACTATGCAGTGTCCCAATCAAAGACAGAACCTTTAAAGGGAATCAAAAGTCATGGTTTTGGGCCTATGCACCTGTAAGAGTTACTAAGGCATAACCATTTGCAACCACAATTAAAAGAATATCAAGGCAGTGGTTTACTAGGAAAACCTTGTTGATCATACAGCATTTTAATTTCATGGGTCGCGCCATACTGTTAGATAACCCTACGTCACGGCTACCGTAGTTTGGCAATATTTGCTCGCCAAATGAAAATATAGTTGTAAGCACCTACTCCTAGACATGCCAACACTGTTTGCATCCAAACTCAACTCATGTAACATATTTTGGCCTTTGTTTTAATAGTCTAGGTTGCATGGTTTCATAGAACTGCACAGTTGCACATGGTTGGTTTTTATTATCTGTTTTACGTGTGTAGCCTCAAAACCATGACTTTTGTTTTGTTTTAAAAAGAACATCTATCTATCAGAGTTATGACATGGTCTACTCGCTGTGAGAATGGTCTGGCATGTGATTCATGGGTTTGGTATTTCTTCAGCAGACAGCTCAAGCAAACAGCAGAGACCACCAGGTGAGTTTATCATTTATTCGCACATGTGTAATCGTCCCATTCAGCTGTGAACAAGTTAACGCTCACTCCCCGGGGAGATGGATCAAATGTAGTTGTGGATCTTTGCAAAGTTGCTGAGAGGCCTATGAAAACTATCTAAACGAATGTGGTTTAACAACCCTAGAGACAAGGATATTAAGAGATCAAATAGAAGTTTTTAAGGTATTGAATATTAATAAAAGTATTCTTTTTGCACTTTAGGAAGAGAGTAGAACTAGAAAACACAAAGTAACATTAGTGAAGGAACAGTGTATTAAAAAGTATTAATTTGTTACATGAATGGAACAGATTATCTACTCATTGTGTAAATGCTAGCAGCTATGGGCAAATAGTTGCACAGTGGGTGTGCAGCTGTCACCTCTCTGTCGTCCCAATCCTCTAGGGCCACAGGATTCAGATGTAGCATGACGAAATGTGTGGGATCGTCTGGTCTTGAGTATTTCATCCATCACCCATTATTCAATCATCCCTCAAGTCCTGCAGCGATGGACAAATGGTGACGGAACAGGCAAAGTGACTGCAGGAAGCTCCTAGCCATGAACCAGCATGTGGGCAGTGCAAGCAAGATGGTCGCTTTGTGCTGGGATCGAAGTAGCAGTACAACCCGGCAGCTACCCGCATGACCGAGCAGCCCTGTTTAGGAGCCACTCTGCTCTCCCTGAAATGGGGAGGAGGCTAGAAAAGGTGCCTCAAACATAGCCTACTTCACTTTCCTCAGCTGGGAAACTCAGCGAGGCCACTCATATGCGGTTGCAAACAACAAAACAAAATGAAACACATCCAGCGCCCGAGCATTGCTGCATGGAACGTCAGAACGCTCATGGACAAAAAGGACAGCAATCGCCCTGAACGCTGTACAGCTATTGTTGCCATGGGGCTTGCCTGTTGTCGCATCGACATAGCTGCTCTGAGCAAAACCAGATTTGCTGATGTAGGCCAACTCACTGAAAAAGGCTACACATTCTTCTGGAAAGGAAAGGCAAATGACGAATACATGGCATTGGATTTGCAGTGAGAAGCTCCATTGCCACAGAACTACCTGAGCTACCAGTTGGAATCACTAGAAGGTTAATGATGCCGAGACTCAACTTGCTGACTCACGCCATGCAACACTCATCAGTGCTTATGCGCCAACACTGGACGCAACAGACGAAACAAAAGAAGGTATTTATACTGCCCTTGATTCCATCCTTGCATCCATACCAACGAATGACAAGGTTTTCCTTCTTGGAGACTTCAGTGCTCACGTAGAGAAGAATGCAGACCTGTGGGATGGTGTCACTGGAAGACACGGGGTAGGAAACATCAATGACAACAAATGTGCAGAGCACAAGCTGCTTATCATGAATTCCACTTTTCACATGAAAGATAAGTTCAAGACATCATGGATGCATCCCAGGTCAAAACATTTGCATCTGATTGACTGTCATCACACATCAACATGATCGTGCGGATGTCCTCATTACTAAAGCAATGTGGCTCTACAGCCTGCTGGACTGACCATTAAAGGCTAATCCGTGCCAAACTAGCGATGCAGATCGCACCAAAACATCGGAAACAACAAGCTACAAGGAGGAGGCTTGATGTGGGCAAATTGAAAGACACAGAAATCAGCCATCAGTTCCAAGAGAACCTAGAAGAGAGAGTCTCCGATACACCAAAAGAGAATCTCTCAATACATGATAAATGGACTTCACTCCGCAACAACATGACCAAAGTATGGGAAGAAACACTTGGCTATCAAACCAAACACCATCAACATTGGTTTGATGACAATGACACGACAATCAAAGATCTGATAGACAAGGAATGAGCTGCCTTTGTGGATTGGCAAAACCACCAAAACTGCCACACACATAAAACAAAACACCTGCTTACCGACGTACAGAGAAAAAATGTAACCAATGGTGGATAACAAAGGCCGCACAAATACAGGAGTTTGCCGACAACCACAAGATGTGTGAATTCTTTACCAGAGCCATCTATGAACCTATGCGCATACATACCGTGCCTCTGCGCTCAAAAGATGGCTTCCCTCTTGTCAAGGACAAGGAAGGCAGCCTAAATCATTGGCAAGGATATTTCTCTGAATTACTCAGTCGTGACTCCCGAGTCACACCTGATACAATCTACGGTATTCCTCAGACACCGAATAGGACAGAGTTCAACAAACTGCCATTTCTTGAAGAGGTGCACAAAGCCATTGTCCAAATGAAGAACAAGGCCTCCGGTAGTGACGGCATCCCCAGTAAAATATACAAGCATGGAGGAGAAATCTTAACCCTCCACGTATATCATCTCTTTCTGAAGATCTGGAATACTGAGGAAATATGCCAGGATTTAAAGGATGTCATGGTCGTCACCATCTTTAAGGAGGGTGACAGGGCTGACTGTGGCAACTTCCGTGGGATCTCCCTACTAACAGTTGCTGGAAAGATTCTCACCAAAGTCCTGCTCAACCGGCTACAACCACTATCGGAGAGCATTTTACCTGAAACACAATGCAGTTTTCGACCCACACGTGGCACTGCAGACATGATTTTTGCTGCTTGTCAAGTGCAAGAAAAAGGTCGTGATCAAAGACGTGACCTATGCTTTGCCATTATCGATCTAACTAAGGCATTTGACTCTGTGAACAGCAATACTTTATGGGGCTGTCTTGCCCGTCTTGGATGTCCTCCTAAATTTGTCTCTGTTACTCGACAACTACACGAGAATATGAAAGGATGTGTATTGCATGATGTGACCAATCGGAACCCTTTAACATTAACACTGGTGTGAAACAGGGCTGTGTAATTGCACCCACACTCTTCTATATTTCTGGCTGCCTTCCTATCACAAGCGAAGATCGATCTAACTAAGGGAGTGGACATCACATCATACCGATGGCTCAAGCTAAGCCATCTCGGGGCTAAATTGAAAGTGAAAGCAGTAACCATTGTTGATCTTCAGTACCTGGATGACTGCAGTTGTCGCTCACTCAGCAGAAGATCTCCAGACACACTTGATGACCTTGTAGATGCATATAAGTTCTTTCGACTCTCAGTCAATGCCACAAAGAAAAAATTCTATATCATACTGCATAATCATCAGCTGCAACACCACCACCAAACACCAACACCACCACCAAACACCACCACCAAACACCAACACCACCACCAAACATTATCATAGTAGAAGGCACTGCTCTTGATAATGTTGACCATTTCGCATACTTAGATAGCAAACTTTCCAGCCCAGCAAACATCAATGCGGAAATTCAGTACAGAATAAAATGTGCCTGTGCTGCCTACAGAAGACTAAAAAGCTGTGTCTTCACTGAACGAGAGCTTAGGACATCAACTAAGATCCTGGTATACAAAGCTGTCATACTGCTCACACTTTTGTATGGCAGCGGAACATGGGTAACGTACCATCGCCACAATTTCAACAGCGCACACTCAGAGCTATCCTAGGTGTCTGCTGGCAACACTGAACAACCAATGCTAGCACCTTGAACAGGCACCACCAGTATTGAGGCCCGCCTGGTTAAAACTCAGCTACGTTGGGCTGGGTATGTCAAGCACATGCCAGACACCAGAGTTCCAAAGCAATTACTTTATGCCCAACTTACCATTGGCAAACGTGCTACCGGGGGGCAACAGAAACAGTACAAAGACCAAATGAAAACAGACATGAAGAAATGCAACATAGATACGACCTCCTGGGAAACTGAAGATCGTGTGCGATGGAGATCCATCGCACACCACAAGTTTTGAACTAAACCGCACAGCACAAGAAGCCGAAAAACGGCAGCGGAGGAAGGACTGTGAATACAACAACATCACAGTGACAAGTATTTCCGCTACTACTACGCAAACGTGTGTGATGTGTGCAACAGGATCTGTAACTCGCGAATTGGCCTGTTCAGTCACTGACACACTTGATTCATTATATTCGATGAATGATTGCAAGAGAGAGAGAGAGAGGGAGAGGGAGAGGGAGAGGGAGAGGGAGAGGGAGAGGGAGAGGGAGGGGAGAGAGAGAGAGAGAGAGAGAGAGAGAGAGAGAGAGACAGACAGACAGACAGACAGACAGACAGACAGACAGCCAGACAGACAGACAGACCTAGCAGCATGAATATGATTAAACACAAAATTGACAAATATCTCAGAAAGGCAGGTTACACATAGATTGATAATCATTGGACTCTCACTTAGCCAATGGGATTATCAAGTAGGGGATAAGGGAACATTTTGGCCCCATATTTGTGTTGATTCACATGTGCCAGTATTAGGTACGTTCTTTGCGTCAGAGATTGCTGTAGTAATAAACTGCTACAACACAGAGGTGGGTTTTGGAAAAAACAGTAGGAGGATTTCAGTGAGATTACAAATATTGAAAGCATAATCATATATTGGCCACACTAAGAGCCAAGGTGGGTTGGAAAAATTTGGTTGATGTAATTTCTCTGAAAATCGTACACATGAGAATTGAATAAACAAGACAGTTACTTCATACGTATCTACTCTCTTGTGTAAGTGATAGACATGTGTCTTGCATCAGCCACCCAAGAAGACTCAAGAATATGATGCAGAATACATGTACACACCCGATGCACAGCCACCTGCATCATCTGGTGATATCTATGAGCCAAACCCGACCAGCCCCCCAATCAGCCCAAAGAGCCCTATCAGCCCAAAGAGCCCAAAGCCAATTCCTGGTGAGTAGATGTTGAACTGGTAAGTCTCCAAAGTAACACCATCTCCCACCACTCTTCCGCTCCCTCTTTCTCCTGCTCTCTCTCCCATTCTATCTTTCCCTCTCTTCTGCTCTCTCTCTCTCTCTTTCCCACTCTCCCTCTGTCTCTGTCTATAAATCTCTCTCTCATTTTTAGGGCAAACCTCCCACTTACGATGGGATGGGCAGAGGTCCCAACCTCCCAACTGTTTTTTGGGACCAACCTTTCACCTCCCACCATTTAGAGTCAACCTTCCACTTTCTGCCGTCATCTCCCTCCTTCGTCTCCGTCCGTCCGTCCGTCCGTCCGTCCGTACGTACGTACGTACGTACGTACGTACGTACGTCCGTCCGTCCGTCCGTCCGTCCGTCCGTCCATCCATCCATCCCCCCGCACCTTTGCACGCATGCACACACAATATATGCATTGACTTATGCACACCAATATTACCATGTTTATTTTTCAAGCAAGAGCTCACTAACCGCTTAAACACATAATAAATGTCATTTGTAGTCCAGAGGTACATATTATGTTTGCTTTCCACAGGTGGAGGTCGTCCGCAACCACGCGTCGGTGTTCAGGTGAGCTCTCATTTAGTCACTCATTGTCTTTTATCAAGAAAAACAACACATGTTGGAGCATTCATGCCTGCACGGTTATGTTGGAGCATTCATGCCTGCACGGTTATGTTGGAGCATTCATGCCTGCACGGTTATGTTGGAGCATTCATGCCTGCACGGTTATGTTGGAGCATTCATGCCTGCACGGTTATGTTGGAGCATTCATGCCTGCACGGTTATGTTGGAGCATTCATGCCTGCACGGTTATGTTGGAGCATTCATGCCTGCACGGTTATGTTGGAGCATTCATGCCTGCACGGTTATGTTGGAGCATTCATGCCTGCATGGTTATGTTGGAGCATTCATGCCTGCACGGTTATGTTGTAGCATTCATGCCTGCACGGTTATGCAGTTCTTCGCAGCATCAGTTCTACGACATGAGACAACTCCTCTGTAATATGTATAACAATAGTTTAATAATGAAATATGTAGAACGACAAGATGTCCTGGTGAAACTCATGCCAGTGCTTCAGAATGGTCTGATATATGAAAGAAGCTTTATTTATGATGTTGTTTGTTCTGTAGAGAAATCCAGTTAAAGCAGCAAACAACAGAGATCACCGGGTAAGTTTATAACATTTTATTTGGTCACACTGCTTGGTGATTGCTAGTAGGAGAGTAGGTAGACGCACCAGATGTAGTTGCGATTCAAGAGGGGGTGAGGATTCATTTGGGCCCCATACTTCTGTAGAATCACCGAGTGGTTATTTTCAAAACTTAAAATTTATTTAGGTCTGTTTATTTGTTAGAATACCAGATGTACCCACTAAAGAATGAAACCAAGGAGAGTGCACAGTACCCTTTAACAGACAGGGACAGGGAAAGGGAACAATGTTTTTCCTTAGATTACACATATTGAGAACATAATCTTTACTAAGATCGACAATCGCCTACATTTCCAGTGGTACTAGAAAAGATCAACTGAATTTTTTTATAAAAACAAGCTTTGAAAATAGTGTCTTCATCTCTAAACAGATTAAACAGGAACTTCTCCCAAAAATATCAGCTATGCTTTCACTGATAACTCACCTGGAAAAAATACCTTTTTGTGCAGACACTACAACAGGAATAATGCTGGTTCTTAATATAGCAGTTTTTAAGATAATACATAAGTTGTAAAATATAAAAATGCATACCCCTGTATATAAAATGCTAAAAAAGTAAAGTCATCCCCCAGGCATTACACCTTAGGAAGCCATGAAGGCTTATATGGCCAGTGCTTAAACCTGGTTTCTGTAGTGCGAAGCAACTTAGAGTGCAGTTATACTGACTCTCCTGGACGGTACACTAGTCCATCGCAGGTACCTTCCAAACAGTATTTTACTCATTTGCAGCTGAGTAGACTGAGGCAAAGTAGGGTAAACGAAATTGCCTAAGCTTCGAAAACGAACCATGGCCAGTGTGGGTCTTGAACTCACAACCCTCGAATTTAGAGTCCAACACCTTAACCACTAGGCCACGGCTGCCCCCCATATAAAATGCTAAAATACAGTTTAAATCAATAACAAAGTAAATAACCAAAATTGCAAAATAGAAAGTAATATGGCTTCTTAAAACTTATCTAAATAAGTTTTGTGTTGTTCTTTTTTATTTATGTAACACTTGTTTCCTGTTTTATAGAAGTCTGTGCGAATGGAGGCGCTGATCAAGGAGAATGAAATTAGAGCACCTCCTGCGGTGCCAATACGGCAAGAAGCCACGCCACCTTTGAAGGAACGGCAGAAAGCACCGACCCCTAATCCCAAGCCAGCGGCGGTGGGTCCTGCACGTCCGCCTCGTCGTAAGTGACGATTTTAGAGACACCTACTGCAGAGAAGCTTGTTATGTAGGTGACATGTCCCTTACAATACAGTCACAATTTAGAATGTGTTCAGAATGCTTTCAATATATCAATTAAACCTGCGGAGCGTAACATGATGCAAGACATCTTGGCATGTATGACAAAGAACAGACAGTTGCCATAGTTTTGTTTTCCCTGTGACGTGTGCCAATCGTTGAGGTGTTAAGTTGTTAACATATATATATATATATTGTATATATGTAATATTAGCAGTTACACACCCAGTGTTGCACGGGGATAAAATACAGCCACTGAAAGAGCTTATGACTCCTTACAATGACCATAAGACTTACAGCTGTACGAAGGGTTGTTTGTAATGTATAATTGTTCACAATGATGTACACGTCTTCTTCTGTTGTTACATAACCTACGTCAAACGCCCACATACGTACACCTCCACCCCCGGGGATTTTGAAAATTTTAATGTACGGACCATCCCCAGGACCCCCGGACACGTCAACAAAATGTCAGCCCCGTATATGCGAAACTGACGGAGATATGAGGGCACAGACACAAACTGTTTTATAGCATAGATATGGTTTAATTTTACTAATGTATTTGTATATCGGCAGCTTCAAGCGGCAGTTGATATCTGGAGCACAATGTATCATTTTTTACGTTTTCATTTCACGTTTAATAAATAACTGATGCATTTCTGTATTGTTCTCATTACCCCAGCTTGCTTACCTTCGACTATTTGTATATGATATCTCCTTCTGTCGTCTTCTATCGCTCAACAACACTATCGACTTGTCTCAAAATTCTTTCCTCAACCGATTTTGCCTATCATGAATCCTGTTCATTGATATATGGTAAGTCTCAAAATAGTGCATATCCAAACTGGTAAACATCTTGTGGGTCAATGCCGATCATAGGTGACTCTTCTCGCCGATCACATAACAAAGTTAAAAAATTTCACCAAGGTTGAAATTCACGAGTATTCGGCATTTCCATTTTCTCTTCTTAATGGTTCACCAAAGATTAAGTAATTTAATAGTTTGTCCGATGATTTCACAAAAACCACGTACAAAAGTTGCACAAACGAGCTAATATGTTGCAGTGGATACTAGGTAGGTTTGGTTTTTCACAAAATTAATTTGAAATGAGCAAAAAAAATCAGGAGAAGGGACCTTCAATGGTCCCCATTATCTCCTTCATCCTTGCTTGTCTCCCCTCCGTCTTCCGACCCCATATTTCCTCCGTCCTGTCATCTCCCCCACTAACCGCCACGATCTGGCAGACTCCTTCAAATGTCTTATCGTATTTATTGTACAATCATATTATATAGTATAAACTACATCTATTGTAGCGTCTTGACTGCCCAGATGAGTTTCAGTGAACCACAATAGCTTTATGTGTCCGTCATCTGTTCATGGTCAGTATATTCTCAAACAGCTGCCAATCGGGATCACATGATGGACATATCACCAATACCCATCAAATGATGTCCCCTCCGCATGTAAACATGATACAGTAGTTGGACCAAAACATTCAGATTAAACTTAAATTAATTAATGAAATTAAGCATTTATATCTAATCAAATATTATAATTATGACAAAATTTGTGGCTCATTAAAAAACATTTCGGCACGCCAAAATTTCTTAATGAATGAACCTGGTTCATGAAAAAGAAAACAATTCATGTGTTGAACATCGTTTGTTGTTTATTAAATAACCGCACGACAGCAGTGAAAGCCCGCTAGCCGCACCAGGTGATGGGGCTGCGCGAGTACAATGTTGGGACTGCGGTGCCTGTTTTAGACACCCACGTTGACTGCCCAGCACTGCACTGTCCAACAGGAACTTGCACGCATGGTGCACGAGACAGTCATCCAGTGCACGTAGTAGCACAATGGTGCAAGACCAATGACCACCATGTATGTGTCAAAACAAATATCCTCATCAGCAAGGATTTCTGTGAAGAAAGTTGAAGAAAGTATGCTTTATGCATAACAACCATGATGCTGGCGTCCACGGATGTTGTAAAAACCTGAATTCTAGACACATTTCAACGCTCGGCAAATGTATCTGTACATGAAAGTCACAACATGATATAATAAATGGACAGTTATGTGTTATAATGTACCACCAGTGAACCCCGTAGAAAGTTCACTTCGAGAGATCTGCTTAGACATCCCCTTATTTACGCCCAACAAGCTCGCTTCCAAGTTCCCAGATATAATGCAAGGCTAGCCAAAAGACAGACGAATGATGATTATACAATGACCACTGACCGTTTGCGTTAGCTTCAGTTGATAACCATGACAACACGCAGGAGGTAAAGGCAGAATGTCCGCCACCAACCTGGCAAATAATGGGGGGGGTAGGTCTGTTAGACATCTGAATTTATTTGCAAACCAATCATTACCCATACCATACAAAATATACAAATTCAAAATTGACCACACCCGACTCACTATTGCCGACACTGTTATACTTTCTTGTGAGTGTACCGCCATATTTAAGCAACGGTATGGCGAGGCGGGCTGATCATGTAACTGGTAAGATGTCTGAGCTATGTACAGGGGTGGGACTGGACTAGAGGTGTGGGCCTGGCACAAGTTCAGTCTACACAAACATACATTCACACAATCTAAGTTCGGCCAACATCTAGCAATTTCTATCGACAAAACGGACCGGATACAGTTCATTTCATAACCTCTTGTGAGAAGAGGCAGTTGTATTGTGCACCAACTTCCCGTCAGTTATCAGCAAGAACTGTTACAGCCCAAGTCATACAGAAAGGTGAATGTCTGCTTATGACAAATCTGATAGCATACCTATACGCAATTACTGCAGGACAAGACTGGCACATCATCCTGTATACATCGATACACAACACCAATTGACTCCCTGCTTGGGGACACATTTATTCAATGGCCCAGAGGTATGCAGCACTGTAATCGATATCATTAAAATCTTGATGCAATGGGGCCACATAGATATACCTCTAATATACGTGCTTGTTGTCACTATCTGTTTGTTCAAAGCCGCCCAACGCTTCACCATTGACTTCTGCATGACATTTCTTGTAGACAAAACACAATCTGTCCACCCTTTACTGCTTCAAGGATACAACAGTTTTTGTTTAACCAAAAGCACACCAGATGCTTTGTGATAACTACCCATGATGAACTAACACATTAATACCACAAATATCGCATTCACTTGCACACCTGTCTGACTAACATGCTTGAATCCAGGATCGCTATTCGCACTTCGTCATAGAAAGGCTACCACATAGACGAATCTACCAAACATAATTCTGCATTGCAATTTGCACAGTATATGCATTACAAGACATTACTGTTGCCAATCTAAAATACGACACTGCATGCTACATAGACAGAGATTCCAGGAAAAGCTGGCTATTGTCCAATTGCTCTAGCACACAATGGGGTGCACTTTTTGTTGTGTTTACATCTTAGCGTGCATAAATCGCACATTTTCCCATCATAGAAGAAAATACTAGAAAACAAATCAGCATACAAAACACCAACTAACAATTTCCACAAATTTAAAAACGCCCTTGCTTCCAAGAACAAGATGCCTTGTACACAAAATGAGACCGCACGGCCTGAAGGAAGGCCTTACAAAATGTGGCATTTGGCCAATCGAGAAATACAAGTTTCCGTCCCAGTGAACATTGTTACGACAGTGCAGCATAACATGGTGAGTATGAGAAGACGCCTACATAGTGTAACAACTCCCCATTCTTACGGTGATTCTAGCAAGTAGCAGTGATGATTATGTACAAAATAAATCACCCTCTTGAAATAAAATAAAGTGCTTCCCATGAGCACGCGATCGGATAATTGACTGGTTACACATTGGGCAGATCACACGAAAGAAGACGATGACGTTTGTGATTGTTGCTGTTGCTGTTGCTGCTGCAACTGCTGATCTTATGTACACTGCTGACTATACACACATATCACAAGGCCTCGCCAGTAAAGATGCCTCCAGTTTCACACGCCGCAACCGATACCGGAGAGTTTATTGACCTCAGTGCCGACACACACGATGTAAGAATGACTGACTGGATGCACTGGTGTCCCCACTGACGAGATTTAATAGCACGCTCTGACGACGAGAGAAATACTGTTTTGCGGCGGCATATGGAGGGCCTACTACACTAAATGTGTGACATCGTCGCTGGCACACTGGGTGCTTGGCACACGTCTCCCAGCAATATCACAACCAGCTATGTAGCAAACATGGAATCGACTCGACACCTCTGTGTCTAAGCTACACCACTCCTATCATGTCCCACCAGGGGGCGCCACCACCACCACAGCGGTGTGTCGTTACTTCTTCAGGTAACGCGATGACGCAGAGCGCGCTGCTACCTCGGCAGCATCCTTTGATCCGCTACCGCGTCGCAGTATCGCCGAGTTGAGAGTGACACCCGGCTGGGCGTTGCCTGACGGAAGGCGCATGTCCGAGTTGGTCATGTTCGGTGCGGTGCCGCGGTGTAGACGCATGCTCACTCGTCTCTCGCGCTCTGCTCGCGACACTGGTCGTGGAGACGTCGCTGAAGACAGCAACAATAACACTAAATAAGGGGCACATGGCATGTCTCAAAGAACACAGGAACAACCACAACAGAAATGTATTTTATTGTAAGCGTCTAATCATGTACGTCTCGCTTATAATTCTGAACACAACGATTTTGTCCTTTTTCCTCTTACAAAAATATGAAAATTATACTTTAATGAATATTCATCCGTGCCACTAAAGCTGAATTTACACAACGCAGTATTGTCGCCATGGCAACAACACAAACGGTAACGTTGCTTACAATACAACCGATCCTATTTTGAAGCGACGTTGCATGTGATATAAAATAATCTTGATCTTTTCTCATGACCAGTGCCTCGTTGCAGTGACGATATCACCTCATGTAAACAGGGCTTGATGTAGCAAAATAATTATATTACAATGGACTAGTCTTCTATATCACATAGCACAGAAAAAACAATTAATTTTGTTAGTTTGGTAAAAAATACAGCTGTTCTAGTATTAGAAAATAATTTTACAGTTTGTTCAATGAATCCACCAGAACTAAATACACTGTAACACAAACGATTTGCCATATTGAGTGAAACATTGAATTGAAGAGGGAGCTTTAATGATCTGTCCTGCGAGACCATGCATCGTGTTACTTACAATTGCCAACATACTCTACTCCTGGAGAGGGGACGGCTGCTGGGAGTTGGTCGGGCCGAGGTCGGCCGGTTGCAGTGCTGTGTAGTGCTCGCGTCGTTGAGCTGTGCATATGTGGACGGTCACGACGGTCACGATCCTGCTCCTCTGTACTTCGACTACCTCCCTACAGCACCACCAGCGTTAGTGTTATTATAAGATTTAACAAGACTGCCATCCAAGTCAAAGGCCCAGATGGCAAGTGGACAAGGAAGCCATTGGCTTATCAAGAGTAAAAAAACTGCCCTTCTGACATATTTATCAATGCTGTTTTTAAACATATTCACCCTGCTAACATTTATACAATTTGTTGATAACCTGTTCCATTAATTTGTTGTCCTCTGATATCCAATCTACTCTGATCCTCCACTAATGTTACTTTGTGTCCTCTAGTTCTGCTATCTTTCTTAAGTGAGAACAAATATTTCTAAAGATGAGACACTAAAAGCCGTTGGTGTGATCTACAAGGTATCTATGCCATGGGACGTAAAAGATCCCACACAGGGGATAAATGTCTTAGACTCGCCGATTCTAATCTGAAAACAGGATGGCCACAGCATTAGTGGCTGCGTAAGAACATCACACATTATTATTATATCTCAGGCTCCAACAATAACTTGTGAAGACTTATAATTAAATTATAAGGAATTTTAAGTTTACATTTATTCTCAGAGTATGTGTTTTGGTGAGTGAATAGTGCCCTTTGTGACCAAACTAAACAATTTAAATAAAAAATTTGCTCTGGTATTGTTTGTTTCCCTAATGATTAACTCGTTCCCTCAAATTCTGGCTATGTACCCCACAAACTGCATTACGTTTTCTGTCTGCAGTTATAAGAAGGCGAATACTTTCAAACAACTGACAGTTTCCAATTGTTCGATGTCAATCTCTAATGACTACATAATATTATGTCCAACTCTTACATGAGGACTACTTTAAAATTCCGAAAAATTTTGCCCACATGCAGAAACAATTTTGGCAAGTAATTTCTTTTTGGCAAGAGGATGCCCAAATCATCTACAAAATTATCACCAAGTTAGCAGAACATATACAACGCATATCCAAATTGTTTCGGTTCTGTCACTATCCAACCTGATGGATATACAACTAATACTCACAAACTTCAGCATGTTCCAGTCGAACACGTAGTCATATGTGAATCCCTGCCGGTGGAAGAGATTACGGAATAATTGCCTAAGATATGAGTAGTCTGGCTTGTCGTCGAACCTGAGAGAGCGGCAGAAGTTCAAATAGGTCGCGAACTCGGCTACAACAGACAGGAAGAACAGTGAACTGGTGGTTACACAGGCCACATTCTGTGTGCTCGGACAAGGAGTTCACATCTTGGTATAATTCAATACAGTTGACAGAACAAATGGCATACAATATCACTTTCACTGGGGCTTCTGCCAACCAAGGCACCTATTCAGGATGTCTACATTCACAAATGGCAACTGAGAATACTCATTCTGTCTAGAAAGCATTGTGATTTCATCATAAGGTTTTCTATATGTCATTACACAAACTCCTACAGCAACACAACAATCACTGTTCTGCTAGATACTGTAATTTTAAGAGAACACCAAGAACAGCTATTAACCATGCCTCCACAAGTTCTTGCTATATTTCTTACCATTAATTTATTTCCCCCATAACACAAATGGACAAGATTTCCCAATAAATAAGTCATTCTTCCCTTCTAACTTTACAGTTGTCCCGTACTCACAAGGAAAACCTTTACACAGCTCTTCAATCGGTGTTGACATCTTCTTCTCACTGATGCGCTCGTACTTCTGCCTCTTGGTGGCCGCCTTGAGGCCCTGCCATGGCAGACTGCCGCGCAGGAAATACATGAACACGTACCCTAATGACTCCATGTCATCCCGTCGACTCTGCTCTGAAACACAAGTAGGCAACCACTGCAGCACATAAAAGAAAAAGGTACATTCTTATATAGCGCTGTATCCAGTCCACTGGACTGTTTTAAGCGCTTTATAGTAATTTGCACTTCATCCTTGGCAGACCTGTTCATTCCAACACCAACTTGACTTCTGTGGGAAGCATTCAGCCACCTGAATTACTGCACGAAGACTATTCGTTCGCATATAACCACCACTGTCTATAGCCAAGTACTCTTGTATACACCTCAGGATTAGAAATTAACTTTTCTGGCCTGTGGACCACCGGACAACCAGCTCTGGAAATCTGGTGGTTCTGCCAAATTTGTGGTGGTCCGAACTGAAGATACTTTTGTAATATCAAACTCGATCGGATGACAGAATATGCATATACTGCCAGTAAAAATGTAATATTTATCATATTTAACTTCTCACTGTCAAGTATGTGGGTAGCTAACGTGGACGACATGTTCAGGGCAGCCCAGAGGACATCGCCAACGGTGTCACACCAAGATGCCAACAGATCCACACCGGCATATAAACAAACGCTGATTGAAGTCTGCAATTTCTCTGAGCTCATTTGCATACCAACCACTTCCAACTACACATTTGCAAATGGAGAATGCTATGCCCCAGGAACCTGAATGTCACATAAAGAAATGCCTGCATAAACGTGGCCAAAATGGTGTCTTCGTAAATAGTGGAAAACTAGATTAGCAAGGACTACGGCAAATTAGAGAACTTTCATTTTACATATCCAAAGTGTGTTTAATTTACCTGGTAGAGGTAAATTAAACACTCTTTGGATATGTGAAATGAAAGTTCTCTGATTTGAAAACGAACTATCCTGAAGAATGTTCAGTAATCTAAGGACTACGGCAGCTGATGAATTTAATGTTAAGTTGTCAGCATGTAAAGGATGACCATTTTCAACTAAACCATGATCTTTTCATTTCATATTCTTTAACAGGTATGTTAAAATAAAATATCTGGTAGAGCAACCAAGCAAAGGAATCAACGTTTTGGGTAGTAAGGGGTCGTTCAAAATTGTCAACATTAATGAAAGAGTACAGACAGTACTCTTTTTCATGACCCCCCTCCCCCCAAAAGAGTATTATAAAATGTTGATTTGGGGGTTTGATATTATAATATATATTGTGGATGCAGTGGAGTTCAATATGTCTTAATAGCCTGAACATTATGAAATGTTATCAATATTAAAAATAAAGAAAATAGCACTTTTTGTAATACACAAACATCAATTCTTTTATTCTTAACACAGGACGAAGGCGTCAACAAAATGGTGATACAAACATGTTGGAGTCTTATGTATAAAAGTTGGACGTGTCAAACAGTATCTAAACAAAGGTTCATATTCCTTGAAACACTCCATTGCTCAACCGTTAATGAAAAACTTCCACAGCACGCACAGACAGAACAGGGAGTAGTTAGCTGAAGTTCACCGGGTGTCGCATCGGACCGTCCTTGTCCAGAGAAAAACTAGTTCAGCAGATACACTTTAAACGTAAACAACAACTGGACGGGTTAAACAATACTTAAAGGTTTAAATTACTTCAAACCTTCCATTGTTCAACCGTGAAGAAAAAACTGAAATGCTAAACATCCACAGGACGCACAGACAGAACAAATAGTTTACTGATGCTCACTATGTGTCGCGTCGGACCGCTCTTGTCGAAAAATCTAGTTCAGCAAATATGCTAGAAAAGTAGGCGATACTTTATTCGTTGTAGTGTTATTATGACACAATGCATAGAAAACTGAAGAAACAACTAAAAGGAAAAGTGTTGGAAGCCTGCGTGGTACCAGCCTGTATACATGGGTTGGGAACACTGGCACTGACAGAGAGACAGGAGGAGAACTGTGTCCGAAGAATATGCAAAGTAACCCAAGAAGATAGAAGGAAGATGAAGGAATTGAGAGAAGCGATTGGCATGAAAACACACCTAAAGATGAAAGTAGCCAGAAGCAGAATGAGATGGGCAGGACATGTGCAAAGAATGGGTGAAGACAGACTGTCAAAAAGAGCATAGAAAGCAGAAGAGGGTGGCAGAAGAGGAAGACCAAAGCTGCGATGGAAAGATTGCTTCAAACGAGATTTTGAAAGGGCAGGTACGAACGTCCAAGAGTTTAAGACCACCGCAGTAGACAGAGGGAAATGGAGAACATTAACAATGAAAGTGGAAAAAGCAATCAAGTGAATTGGACCCCACCCGCAAGGGAGCAAGGGGAAGAAGAAGAAGAAGAAGAGATAGTTACGCTACTCTAGTAGCCGAAAACAGATTTTGCTGCATCATGTCAACATTAAAAAAGTGTAAGGAGGCCTCCGACCCCTTCCCCCAGCATAAGGAATGTACACTTCCGATAATCATAATGTTGACAATTTTAAACGACCCCTAAACACATTTGACAATTTGTTTAATTTTCCCTCCCAAGCAACTGATGCTGCCCGTATGATCATACACCAAATGGTTCTTCCAATTAGCAATGTATTTGTACAAGATAAGTCAACTAAATTGTGAAACGTAAACAAACAAACTGACTGACTGGTATGGCACGAAGGAAATAACAATATCCATGCCACTGTTTGTACTACTACATTTGGTCACTGCCATCAGCACTTGGCTGAGCTTGACCACCCATGCAAACAATCCAACATCATTTTCTTTTTTTACACCATCCCCATATCAGTACGTAAAAGATAAAATGATACCAGAATCACGGGCACATGACAGCACAATCCATGAGTATCACAATATCCTATCTGTATGTCAACCATACAGTTGTCTGCGATGTCAGCGTACACTCACCTATTCCTAAGTGTGTATTGATGCTGGCATACCGTGCGGTGCCTGTCAGATTCTTGTTTTCTCGGTACGGGATGTGCTGGTGTGTGCGTGCGTCGCGATATTTTTTTGCAAGTCCAAAGTCTATCATGTACACTAGATTTCCCTTTTTGCCGAGGCCCATCAGGAAGTTGTCCGGCTTCACGTCTCGGTGGATGAAGTTTTTCGAGTGTATATATTCTATGCGGCTGATCTGCAGGAAAAAACAAGTGAGGTATGTATACAAACATTTCAATGATATAGTGGACTTCGCTTAACAGAATAGGGAACGATTTCATCCCAGTCAATATATCTGATTTTACTTAGCAGCTGATTCTGTTAAGCAGAGTTCATCGTACACACATCAACTGTGTGATACAGTACAACTCCACATTACTTTACATAGAACTTTACAAACTATGCGTTACTCCAAGATCTAAGGAGAATTAGCAATGTAAAAACTTTTTAAAGAGTAAATTAAAGACTCACTATTTTAATATAGCATAAGAGTAAGTTACTATATATATATATATATATATATACTTCCATTCTTTTTTATCTTATCATAATCTTTTTTATAGTGTTGTTTTTTGTATAGCACCATATAATGCAATTGTCTTGATTTTATATATATTTGTTATCCTATCACTATCATCAACATTTGTAATATATTTTTCTTTTTTATTGTACAGTCGCGCCTCGTTATTACGCGACCCGTTATTACGTGGATTCAGATATAACGCGGTCGGTCGTGGACCCCAATTTTCTGCCACCAGGGGAAAATGCCAAATGGGCCTGCTTAAACCTACTTAGAATTGCTTTGACAATTCTTAAGAAACATTAGGCGAACAATGTCAATGAACGAGTATCAACGTGTTATTCGTTTTGCGCTGTCGACGACATCAATCGCTGTCGCTGGATTCGCTTCGATGGTTTGTAAATTGCAATCGAGATTCACAAATACACCTTGCATAAGAATCAGATCAACAGTTTTAAATGCATTTAGTATGCAATACCAACATAACACTTGGGTGAAATGGCATGCTCCCAATACATCGTAAATTTAATCGTGTTCGTGACGCGAAACCAACATGCCAAATTCCTAACCCAAGTCTCTACCGGTGTGCGAAAATACGAATTCGTCATCCGTATATGAAACAATGAATCGATGTTATGTGGTGCGTAATAAATTTATACTTCGGTCGTGATCGGTTGAAAGACGAAGTGAAACAATTATTAATTCTACTTATTGTCGTTTTCTGTGTTTTATCAGCTTACATACTACGTTTGTCAAATCATACACTTTTTCGGCTAATCAGATCCAGGTTATTATTTTCGATTCGTAGGCCTATTGCTCCAGTACATCATCATCGTAGTAGATCTATTCCATAACGGTATACTTACATGTGTTTTATTCAGTTCAAGAGTCAAAAGGGTGTGACATTTAAAAATAATACACGTTGATGATAAGTTCCATAAACTGCCTGTTGGCGTATAAGACAGTGCTGCAAGCACACAGGGCTTCGACAGCGTTCATGGACTTGGTGCAGCGGGCGGCGATAGCTGTTGTTTAGTAGCTCCCTGGTGGCAGATATGGGAACACCTAACGCGCCTCACGTACAGCGCGGTCCGAAGTCGTGGACCCCGACCACCGCGTTATAACGCGGCTCGACTGTATGCAGCACCAAACAATATAATTGTATACATTTGGTGCTACATCAATTAATAAACATTAAAAAAAATTAATACAACCATGTCCATGGCATATATCGTAATATATAAGATATAACCACAGGTAGGTGTATCAGCCCTCTTTTCTGACAAACCTATATAAGTTATAACTATTCCAGTTTTTACAATTCCTTGATGTAACTACTCTCCCTTTCAGTGACTGACTCTACTTCATTCATCTGGCATGTGTGCAGAGACAGATTCAACCTATTCATATGGTAATTTCATTAATTATTTGTGGATTCCCAACCCAGTTGTAACTACTGCACTTTTTCTCCCTGGTGCCTATTCTCTATTCACATTTCTAATAACATTTTTGACTTTGGAATTGAAAACAGGTATAAGATCACGTATTAAATGGAACTTTATGACATCAACAAAATATCCCACGTCCAAGGTTTTCCGTATGGCAAAGGGTAGCTACTCCACACCAAACTAAATGCCACCCAATTTTAAAGATTTAATTCAACAATACAACCTGTCCTGAAATTTTGCATTTTTTCTGTTGGTCATAAGCTTAGAAGAAAACATGAAATGCTACTTAACACATGACATCAGTAACCTGCTAATGCCAACACTCAGGGCTGGCGATAATGTAATATAATTATACGTACAGCAGCATCAGGACATAAAAAATAGCAGATAAAATACTTTCTTAGCACACAACACCAGAAATCATGTTACCAATTGATCGGCCAACAGCAGGACTGTCTTGAGACTGAACTTTCGTGAACAGAAGTTGAAGAGGTCCTCGAGACTGGGGCCGAGTAGTTCCATCACCATGACGTTGTAATCGCCCTCGCCCCCGGACCATTTCACCGTCGGGATGCCCACTGCAGGTCGGAAGAAAAACAACAAATTACATGACATGGGAAGATACAAGGGGCTGGATGTGTGACAGGCACCAGAACTAGGGCATTCAGTGTGTTGTGGTGAATTCTATTGTTTAAAAGCACAGTAGAAAACAAAGTTCCATAATTCATTCTTTAGAACATGACTTTCAACAGTCATTTCCCATATTAATGACATCCTGCATTTTACTTTGACAGGCTTTTTTGCAATTTCTGTACACCAATAATTTATCTGACAAATCTATTTCGGCAGAATAATTCTCAGTGCACTGTTATTTTGATACTACTGCAGTGCACTAAAATTAAATGTACTTATTACATAAAAAACTGACTTTTCGCCAGTGACAACTAATATGGCATTATGGATTCACCTCGCTGGTTACGACAGGACCACTCATCCAGACAAAGAAACCAGTCCAGAAGTCAGAGCACAACTACCTCCTTGTTCAAATACCCAACATGTGTGTATGAGTAGGGAACTGTACTAAACATTGCAGCAGTCGCCTGAAGTAATAGACGTGTTTTGTGTTGCTTGTAAACATACACGTCTGCATTACGTAGTTCAAGCCGACACATTTTTATGAACTGTCTAACTAGCATGTCTCCATGCGATAGAGAATGTCTGGGACAAGAGGATTTCTAAGCCAGTGACTAGGTGAGTATTTTTATCGGGTAACCAAAGTAGTGAACTACAAGTGACAGTATAGATAAGCATATAGCACAAATATCCAATATTTTAGCAGGTGGTTGCACGATTATATTATCAGTTCCAAATTAATTAACAACATTCTTGCCGAGAGATACCTGCACCGATTTGACAGTTCAATAAAACTGCCTATATAGAATACAAATAAAATTCAAACCTAGGGGATGGGAGATCCAACAAGAGAATGGCCTCTCTACTCCGCAGGCCAGTAAAGCAGCTGGCAACAATTACAGACAATCCATCACCCCATCAAATTATCATGTCAGTGGCTGCACAACATACAGCCTGGCTGTGTTCACATGGTCAACTGGGTGGGTCTATGGCATACACACACAGGACAAGCTACTGTAGGCAGGGCCCAGCTTAAACTAGGGTAAGGCAACACTGGTAACATGGCTAGATGGACTGCCTGAGGAGAGGTGTGTTAGCTGTTGGGCTGTCCTAGTCACTGCCAGGCTGTGAATGGTTCTCTAGCTCCTCCAAACTAAGGACACACAGTGTACACAGGATCAGCTAGCAGGGGTTTATTACCCTAGTCAGTGGTGGTTACAGGTTACCTGCTAAAATTGAATCTTACCCGTGATATTTTGCAAAACTTTGAGGTGTTTTTGAATATGCATCACGATTACTTATCAATTGTCTATTTTAATATGGTATTACTACTTTACACGATACTTTGCCTACACTTAGCCCTTAGCCTACACTTCGCCCTTAGCCTACACTTAGCCCTTAGCCTACACTGCAGTAAATGTAAATGTCTAAAAAAAAACATCTAATCTAACTTCTAAAAAACTTCTGAATAAGCAGTGTTGATGCTTTGCGACAACAGGGGCAGTCAACCATCCTCGTGGTGCTGGAGAGTAACCCCCAGGAAAACCTTAAAATTACTGGACTTGATACCCCCGTTGCCCACCTAGTTACTCCGTGGCTTGATCCTGCCACCGTGTACCACCCACTCTTTTCTGTGAAGGACAATGCTGCACAAATACGTTCAATGCATTTCTACTAGTGTTTTTCTAAGAAGGCAAATGAGTGGCGACCACTCATGAAACTGCACCAGTGTTTTTGTACATCACGAATAATGTTTCTACAACTGTACTGGGTTCAGTATTTTCCCTAGGGTGTAACTGAGTGGAAACCAGAGTCAGAGCAAGCCTACACACAGAGTTGTTTGATTTAAATCATTGATTTTAACTGAACAAAATCTGATTAAAAAAAAAATTTATTGTATGATTTAAAAGTTCTTACACACATCTCAACAAAGTGGTATATGTTTTCTAATACAAAATCATAATGTGTTGTTTTGAGCACTTATTACTACCAGTATTTATTGTCAAATATTGTATGACATTGTGTATGTTTGAACTGTTGCCTCGTCATGAAGCCTTCCCAGATGGATTGGAATTAGTTGATTTCCTGTGATGTGGTTTCATTCTAATTTGGCACTGATTACGTTTTATACTTATCTGCATATTGAATGCAGTGAAGCCACAAAGACTTGTCTTCAAGAGGCAACATCGTTTCAAGTCAGAAACAGGGAGTTAAAATCGACCTTAAGCAAACACTTGTACCAGTTGTTACCAATTCAGTATGTTGACTCAAGTGAGACAGTCTGCATTAGTATAGCCTGGTACCAATTTGCAGCCAGGCCCTGGACAGGTGCTAATCATGTGGACATTAGCTGCATTTACGCTTACCCTTTAAAACGGTTTAGTTAAAACGTTTTAACTAATCCTGTTGGAAAACACACGTGTGAACATGATTTATCGCTAAACTAATCCGCTTCTGCAGGTGGATTAGTTAAACCGTTTTTAGCTAAAACGGTTCAATGTGAAAGCAAGCATATTAGCTAAAACGGTTCAATCTGAAAGCAAGCGTATTAGCTAAAACGGTTCAATGTGAAAGCAAGCGTATTAGCTAAAATGGTTTAAGTACGTCACAGACATGCGCATTTGATCTCACGCCTCGTCGCTTCATGTTACAACGTAAACACAGATATGGCGGCATGTCTTCTACCGAGACACACAAAGGCGTTAAAGCTAAAAAAATACCACTGCGACGTGAGAATTGGGACGATGGCGAAATGAGAAAGTTACTGCAGTTGTGGGGGATCAAAACGTGTTGGGCCCACTTTTACAGTGTGTTTTTAGATTTTTTTTATGCTGACTTGCGCATGTGCACGTACCAACTTCCTCCTTAAAATGGTTTAGCTACTGCATGTGTGAACGCCCACAATTTACTAAAAACCGTTTTAACTCAAACTGTTTAAGTAAACTGTTTTAAGTTATGTAGGTGTGAATGCAGCTATTGTCACAATGAGCACAAGATCAGTTCCAAGTTAATCTACTCTGTATGAGCCTGTAGTCTTTTATAAAGTGTTCAATGATACGGACTTAAAGGAATTGTATTACCAGCATGTAGAGGTTAGCACTGGTAATAGACTGCTGACAGGTCAGATACAACATTTTTGTTGCTTTTTTATGTCAAACTATACAATAATTATACTATATATAAATTATACAAGTCTAAAATCATGTACCCTCTGTTAAGACAAATACTTAAATGGATTTGAATAGAATATATTTGAAAGGTCTACCCAGGAATAGATCCGATTTACCCAAAAAATCTCATGTAAATAAAATGATATTTTGGGGATTTTTTTTAAATCATGATTTTTTCTAACCCTGCCTACACAACATAGCAACCAGCATAGGTTAGCATTCATCCAACTACTAGTGAACATTACATTTTATTAAGGCCAGCAGTGTCACTTAGTCACTACACTGTACATTGGCTACACACACACTGTTAATCAAAGTACTTTGACACTATAAACAAGGTTCTCAATTGCAAACCTGTACCAACAAGTCATGCTTCCTATATGTGAATTGAGTTCACCTAAAATACGGACTACATATGACCAGGCATAGAATATATGTAACCAAAAAACAAATGCCAACATTACTTTCATGCTTAATACCTAAAAGTAACCCCAATACTAAACCAATTGTTAATAAAAGTAACCCTAATACTAAACCAATTGTTAATAAAAGCATAGACATGGGTAATTTGCTCAGTTGTTATGTTCTGTGTACTACCAGGAAGCATAGCCAGCTATTGGGGCAGGGTTTTTAGCAGCTGTTTCATTCTGTACACCTAATCAGTCACCTATGTAGTTTTCACTACATATCGTTTATTCTACAAGGGTGCCAAAGTGAGTTCTTTCAGGTGGTTTTGTGTTATGACGGCTGAGGTGCCACATGGTGCACAGAGAGAACAGTTAAGATTTGGAAATTGTCCCTTCTTGTTTTATTTGAATGTTAATCAATGACAAATCCTGTTCAGTCTGTCCCCAAACTACATTTTTGTTCTCCGGTTGAGAAGCACTTCTGGGATGCCTAATGACATGTGAGATGGGTTATTGGATACGAGATACACAACATTGCTGTGCACAGGGGTGTTGCTTTAGCTCAGTAACACCTGGTAAACGGTTGCTGATAACACATCAATCATGTTATGCTAGAAAGGAGTTAAATGTGTGACATTAGCCCGGGAATGCCAATAGCTCTTAGTGCAATGGATAGGCTTACGTAAGTATACACCTGTATATAGCAACGCACACTATGTTTACTTTTAAACTTGCATGTAAAACAAATACATTAGCAAGGACACTATTTAACAGTGCTTGTTAAATAGTGTCCTGCGATCAGTTAGTAAATTACATTTGAAAGTAGCACTATTTTGTTAATGTTACCTGTTATGCATTATATTACCATCAGTTTAGGCAAACAAGCTGTACTATATTTACTGAGGAAGGATGAATTTTCTATTACATATTAGTACCAGGGTTGAAAAAAAATCATGATTTAAAAAAAAAACATTTTAATCAGATTTTTGAAAAATCTGGTATATAGACATTTATATAGATGTTTATATTTATAAATTCTTTCAAATGTGTTCAACTCCAATCGATTTAGGTGCTTGTCTTAACAGAGGGTACATGATTATTGCGTATGTAAAGACATTATACAATGTCCACAAGGCCTCACCTAGTTGCATAATCTGTCTTGGAAAGGAAAGCATGCTGTGTGTCTGTGGCTGTAGCAGTGATAATTATTGTTTGCTGAGAGGGTGGATTAGCACCTGTCCAGGCCTCTGTGTACTCTATGGGTCTCTAACCAGACTGCAAACTAGTACAGTATTAAACAATTGTCACCAAGACTGTCTCACTTGAGTCAACATACTGAATTGGTAACAACTAGCACAAGCTCTAAGTGGACTTTAACTCAGGGCTTCTGACTTGAAAAGATACTTCATGCTTCCGATCAATTAATCAATCACAATCTTGTGTGATCGATTATTTTCAATTGCATAAAACACTTTCGTTCATTTCGTTCCCATTCCATCTAGACTCGCTGGTGCTAGTGTACAACAAACGGTGACGCCACACCACGGAGCTTTGATAATTGTGGCAGGTTAATAGTTATAGTGCCATCAAGTTGGGCGCTGTCAAATCTTGGCGGGAAGCTGTGTGATTGGCCTATACGCCTAAAATGACATGACATCAATTAAATCATCTAATTTAGTGAATGATAATCACAATTTTAAACGTGTTATTAGGGCCAGAGCTGTTATGACTGGGTGACAATAAGCCTGCTTGAATCGGAATCACCCTAGTCTGGTGCCAGCAAAAATATAGCCACTCGGTAATTATCTGGTGGCACGGTGAAATTAGTTTTGTTTTATTCCAACAATGGCTACCTACAGACAGATTATATAATCAATCATCGATTGGTTTGGCCATACCGATGATCAATTATGAAAATCAAACCGATTCCCAGCACTACATGAGTGCTATTATTCTGATCAATGTAGTACGCTGTGTTATATATGATCTTTTGCTAAACTATAATTTCACTACAGAAAAAATAACTAATATTGAATGGAAGACTTGAATGTGCCATGCACCTGGGAGATAATTGTTTCACTGACACAGGAAGCCAGTCTATGATTGTGTAGTTACTAAAGCAATATAACAAATGACCAATACATACTTAATAATAGAACGGCTGAACGTATTATTGCTATTCCACATTAACTACCTATCGCATAGTGGCCCTGTTGACCAGTGTGCACAAAATAGTCATGGTCATTATAATGGACCAACGCTGCTCCTTCGTCAAGTACACCTGCTTTGCTGTGACTACCTCTTATTGATCAATTAAATATGCCCACTTCACTGAGACTGTGGGCGTGCATGGCCAGAGTGCACAGTGTCTGCAAGACAAACTGAATGTCAGCAAACGTCTGACAAATGACTGTTGTAAACCTACGCTGGTTTACAACTATGTTTACATGTTCACGTGTCCACTCTGGCCTATGTTATCTCATACAGTCAAGGCCAAGACAGAATTCACCAAACGAAGCCATGTATTTGAACTAGTAGTGTGACTTCAACACATAAAATGATTCTTACAATATCACCACTCTGTAAAGCCACAGCAAGACGACAAGGCTAACAATAAACAAGTCTACACTAGGCCGGATTCTGACACCTAATGAGTTGCCATGATGTATGCCACAGTGGATTAAACCTTAACCTTATTCAATCATCACAATACAGAGGATGCAGGTGATAGACCAACTGCCAGATACCATGGTGTGCAGTGGCTGGTTGATGGCCCACTTTGTTTGAAGCCATCCAACTGTCACTCAAGATTGATAGCCATATGAACTGCGTAAACTGCATGCAAAAAATGTTCAACTTAATTTGCAGGGCTTCACGTACGAAAACAACAAAATTAATTTAGGTGAGCGGTTTGTTATTTTTTTTACCACGTGGTGGTGCCACCATTTCCCATTCGGAATCTGTCGTTGTCGCCATGAAATTTTAATTGGTAGTTGTTGGTACTATGACTTTTTATACAATGAAATAAATGTTTACTTTAGTAAACCCCATGCATTGCAGCTGGTGAAATGGTTTTGAATTGAAACATGTCATCTATCACTGTAGGCGTAGCCTAGGCAAGGCCAGTGCCATGGCAGTGTGCGGTGCCCGTGCTGTGACAGTGGCCATGACACGGCACTGGTTTTGTGTGTGACTTCGCTTAGGCGGTTTGAAAATTGCAATCAAGATCCACAAATACACCATGTATAATCTTAAATGCAGCTTGGTAGGCAACACCAATATAACCCAGGGTGAAATGGCATGCTTCCATTGCGTCATCATGCCAAACTCACAGCACAAAAATATGAATTCGTCATCCGCACATGAAACAGTGAATCAATGTTAAGTGGTACCAGAGATGTGCGTCGTGAATCTATATGTTCAGAGTGGTTGAAAGACTAAGTGGAACAATTATTAAATTTGTCGTTTTCAATGTTTAATCAACTTTTACACTTTTATAAACCACACGGCCCGCACATCGTTGCTTCAATGGCGTTCTTGCAATCTTGGTGCAGTGGGCTGCGATCGCCATCCCCAGTGATGGATGATATGTGAACTCCGAATATTGGAGCCCGAACACTGCGTTATACAGAGGGTAGACTTTCCTAGTGAATCTAATACTCAAGAAACTACTAGTGAAGACGAACACTTGCAGGCAGCAAGCGATTTTAGCAATTGATGAGAGTGATAAATCACTCCCTAGATTGTTGATTTGCGCGAGCGATAGGGAGCGAGAGCAATCGATCGCCTCAAATGTTATGCCCTGAATTTGTTCGGTGGGAGACAACAGTTCACAATTACCTGCTTATACTAAAATAGGCTGTGCATCTACAAGTGTAAGGCTAAAAGTTGCACAAGAACTGTGTCGGACAGTGTCACTAGCATTGTGTGTTTATATGTATTTAATCAGCTGTTTCATGTTGTAAATTACCTACTTTAAACACAGTGAACAAAGGACTGTGGCCAACAACAAATACATTGAAGTCTGCCACTATGGACAACAATCAATTCAAGAGCACATGATAAGAGTTTTCTTAACCCTGGGAATAACTACTGGGTCAAATTTGGCCTGCACATGATCAGCGCAGATTTTTTTTTTCACTCCGGAGGAAAACATTTTTTTTCCATCACCAGTACCTCACACGAGAACAAATTAATGGTATCATTGGAAAGCTGAATCACTCTTTGTTCTGATTCATATTTATTTATGAGCATAGTCAATGAGAGACCCAAGGAGACGTGGAGGAGATCAGTCGAGCGGGAGATGAAGGCTCTCAGGTGGAGTTGGGGCCAGGTGACGAAGCTTGCAACGGACAGGCAACATTGGCGTTCTTTGGTGTCGGCCTTATGTGTGATCCCTCACGAAGAGGATTAAGTAAGTAATAGTCAATGATAGCTAATGATGATCTAGCTTACAAAACACGTCACATAGTTGGTGCCCATATTTGGCTGCTGCTGCTGCAGAATAAATGTTATGTTTCCATTCAGAGCATCTAAATATGTAACATGTTATACATTTAGAAAGCTCTCTGATTGGTCTATTCGAACACACGTGAATGAGCAAGCTTTTTTGAGGTAAATATCAGCCTGCACTGTAAACGACGCAGGACCGATGGGCCTGTCTAAATCGGCATAGTCCGGTGTTGGAAAAAAAATCATAAAAATAAAAGTTCTCAACATATTTCATTCATTTTTGTTTTATTTTGTAGCTAATATGTATGGCTACATTTTCCCAATTGGAAATATGGACATACATCCACTCAGGAATTATCTGGTAGCAGGGTGAAAATTAAAATCGCTGCATGCTTTTTTTGATGAAATTCAAAAAGTAACATCCCCATGAAAAGATTATGTGGTGTAGTTTTTATAATTTTATTATAATGAAGTCTTTATAGCAACAAAATGATACATCAATCACATTTGTGTGATAATTATTAGCGATGTTGATTATTTAAAAGCACCCTTGTGAATAACTCAGATTTGTGTACACCATGGAAATTTATCATTGTTCACTCGTAGGGTTTAACATTGGACCTTATAAAACCAAAATATAATTTTTTTTTAAATCTCTTTAAATGCTTAAATAAACCATAAAAGTTTGCTCGATCACATCAGGACAGTCTAGCACCTTTTTCTAATTATCCCTTCTAAAAATTTGGCAAACATCAATACCTCAACATTGTGATATCTACACTGGTTCCTACATGTAAAATATCCCCATTACGTATGTCATTGTAAAGAAAACAGTTTACATTTTATAACATTAGAACAGAAAAGAAAGTATGTTGTTGTACAGTGTTAGTCATTTATGAAGCAATTAAAAACATGACAATTAAACTGTGTCGCACAATGATTCTATAACTTTCCTGGTGCACATTCTTTTCTGTACAATGAAAGAAGCAGGAAGTCCCTTAAATGATACATCATTCGGAGTTATAGCCATTGAGAAACCGGTGAAAATGTTTTCAAATGTCTCTCAGTGAATCTGTCAAATGATTCACAAAGTAAACAATTCAGTTGACAGTGCAGTTACACCCACCGACAGTTTGAAAAACTGTTGTTAATTTGTGTCCACACATATACATCGTGAGTACACGTTTTTCGTAGACTTCAGTCCTGCATTCTGACAAATCAACTAAATTTTCACCCAACCAGTGCATACATGATTTGTTTATGATAAACACAACTCTCGTCAACAACACCAATGTGAACTTACCGCCACCTTGCATCATCTTGTAGATTTTGCTCTCGATGTGGAGCTGTGGGTGTTTCGTCTTCACACATTCCAACTTTATAGCCACTTCCTCAGCATTGGTAATGTCTGTGCCTGGTGAGAAAATATGACACTCTTATCAGAACGTCTTGCACAACTTTAAATCCCTTTCCAAAACAGAGGCACTTTATCAAGGGAACTGCGCATGTGCTGCGTCTATGTGTACATAGAGGTCAAGCTATTTGCAGTTCCCCAACGTTCAACCACAAAATGACCAACTATCCTTGTGTGGACCAACAATCGCTGTGTGCATGCACTCAAAGTCAGGACCTTTATGAATGAAACAGCTACTAATCCCCTCCCCATAAAGCAAATTTTGTGTGGTGTTGAACATCAGTTTTGAGACCGTCCCCAACAAACACGGGGCTGGTTCGATGTTGCAAGTGATTTCAAAACGCTTTGTGAATGCAACTCTCCCACCCTTTGGCGATTCCACTGCTTTCACGTAATAAATCACACTTATAACCAATTTCAACATATTGGCCTGCAATTCTGATGAACCTCTGGTTTTTCTCTATTCAACTGAACAAATTACGCACTTCTGTAATTATATATTATGCACATTGTCAAGTGTACTGTATTAATTGCCTACTGACTTAGGGCATACCCACTGAAGCAAAAAAAAACATCTTCAGCAGGGACATGTAGTTTTTTATCAACCAGGTCTATAATCTCATTTTGTGCATTTTGCACCTAAATATAACAGTCTGTTGCAAAAGGTCCTGGCCTAATACAAAATAGCTATTGGTCGTGCACTTTCTGCGAGTATATGCAGGTTGAACCTGCCCTCTGTCTCCCAATCTAAGTTGAATGTTTTTCCTGTGGTACATGGATATAACCCCTTTAAAATGTTATGGCTAAGTCCTTGTTTATTAGGCTCGATTTTTCCCCGGGAGTCCTTGTTTAACCCCTCTGACGCCTTATGTACAGCTCTTGATAGGAGTCCATATAACTCCCTTCTTCTGAAGATGATATATCCAGCGTTAAAATGACAGATCCCAAGGGTCTTATCACTGGACGTACAATGTCTCTATTAGGGGTGTAACGATACAGTACCCTCACGATACGTATCGCGACACTTACTGAAATATGTCTTTTGCTGTCGCCAAAACTATTGCAACTCTTCTTGTTAGCAGTATACTTGACTATTGCAATCCCCTTTATCATAATATTGTTCTCAAGGACATCTTGAAACGTCAAACGTGTGCAAATTTGTTCGGCAAGGGTAGTTACCCGGTTTCGTTTCTTTCACTTGGCATGTCTTAAATCATTGCATTGGCTCCCTGTCTGATGTCGCTTTATTTTTAAGATCTGTACAGTTACCTATCAAGCACTTTCATCCAAGCAACCAGCATATTTACATTCACTGCTCACTCCTGCAAGAAATGTGAAATGATAAACACTGCTGATCAATTAATTTACTCTGAAAAACAGGAAAGATAGATACTTGTTTACATAAATAGCTGTTTCTATCCATGTTTTGGCAAGTATCGATACGCTGTTATCGATGCATCATATCGCAGACCCATGAACAACGATATATCGAAGCATCAATTAATCGTTAAATGTCTAGTCTCTATTAGGGGCGTAACAATACAGTACCATCACGATATGCATCGCAATACATGAGTCACGGTATGTCAAAATTGATTTATAATACATATTAAATGCAACTCCAGCTTTCAAAAATATATATATCAGTGTCTAAAATTAGCAAAAAATTAACTGGCCCCACAAAAATGTATAAATTATAAGTATATGTAATAAAGAAAAGTTTTTTGTGCGTAAAACTAAAACAGACACACTTTAAATTAGAAATAATAATTTTATAAATATAAACCATATGAAATATTGTCATTCATTTCTTACAATTAACAGACCAATAAAATATAGTAATGAATTTAATAAACATTTCAATATGAATTTGATTAAAAAGTTACAATCGTTGAAAGTAACATGTTTGATGTTGACGTTTCGCACCTTGGCACGGGCAAAAATCTATGCTGTTCTAGATTCACTCCAATTCAAAGCCTCCAAAGTTCACTTTCATATCCAAATTCACATTAATCAGAATGTCTTGGCACATGCTGTCAATCAGATTGTTTGTTTGAATCTATGTTACAAATGCCTCGGATTTCTCTTGCATGTGCGGATGATGCATCAATACCGTTTGCATATCGATGCATCGTATTGCGGACATGTGTACTGCGATATATCGATTGACGATCCAGAGAGCGGTGGTTCGATTCTACCTCTGCCATTTCGCAGCTCTGGCAATTTCCTTCATCCCTTTGGGGTGTCGGAGGCCCATAACGGGTTCGGCCTATGGGCCGAACCAACTGTTTTCGCAACAGGTGAACCGTGAAGTGTTTTCACTCGCATGGGCCCAATTAACCATGTATGTAATGTAACTGGTGCTAGCGGGCTCCGTGGACTGAAACGACTATCGTATTCTAATTGGAAAGTGACCGTCCATGGACGTTATTACGGTCTTTATTTTTAACTCGACTTTTTGCACACTTGCGTGTTGTAACTGGGAAATGTTATACGTTAAATTATTAGCGTTTTCGAATCTTGAAAAACGTACAAATGCATTAAGAATTAAATGTTTTTATTAAACATAAATGCGTATGGTTTTGTACGCAATCATAATTTTCAATTTTTATCGAATCAGTGGTGGGTCAAAACGACTTCTTAGAAATTCGCCATTTAGAATTCCCCTATTAGCATGGATCGAATTAAATTTTGACAGGAACACCAATCAAAAAAATCACAACAGAATTTATTTTTAATGAACACATTCTCTTAATAGCTCGATGAACTGGTAATTCTGGCACAGCTTAAAACATATTAAACATAAATGCGTATGGTTTTGTGCGCAATCATAATTTTCAATTTTTATCGAATCAGTAGTGGGTCAAAACGACTATTCTTAGAAATTCGCCATTTAGAATTCCCCTATTAGCATGGATCGAATCGACCATTGCTGAATTCAATAGCGACGCATTTTTCATTGAAGTTGGAGTATAATTACTTAAGACATTTGTTGGTGGATGTGCCATTACTATACAATAATAGTTTAATCACAATTAAACAATGACTAACTGTGCACACCTGTCCGGCTGTCGACAACATTGACAGTGTCGTAATTGACAAAACAACTCACTAAATTTTGACAGGAACACCAATCAAAAAAATCACAACAGAATTTATTTTTAATGAACACATTCTCTTAATAGCTCGATGAACTGGTAATTCTGGCACAGCTTAAAACATATCAGGACACACTAGTAAGTACAATAATTATTCCGGTTTTTGTTCCATTATTCCGGATACGACACCAAGAGCAACACCCAAATATCTGTCGTTGACGTTACGACTTTATATTCACTTACCTAAATATATATCTCCAAACGATCCACTTCCGATCTTCCTACCTAGTCGGTATCTAGTACCCACTCTCAGCTCCATCTCTCTACAAAGTTATAAAAGCATTAGTTCGCATAAAATTCCACAAATGGCGAAGCTGTCGGTAGGAAACAACGGAAAATCGGAATACTAGCCTCCCTTTCAAGTTCACGTTTTCTTACTTATTTCACACCGGTCAGTATCACAAAGATATGGAGCAATGCTCAAATCCCAATCTAGCTTTTGAGAATAGTTCTGGCATGATCCGCTGTTGGGCAATGTCTAGATGCAATGGATTCTACATTATTTCTTCCTGAACCCAAACACCGCCATTATTTACTTTCGTCCAGCGGTTGCTTACGTCCATACGCAGGCGCAAAGTCCTATTTCCGGTGCATTTTCTTGCCTGCGTTTTTATCGTGTATGCACAAAGTTCTAACATTAACTTGTATTTAATGTGCTACCAACCGAAAACACACATATATATAGCAATAACTTAGATATATATTTTTTCAACAAAACTAGACAAAGTTGTATTTTAACGAGATTAACTCGCACAACACTGAAAGAAAAGACAACATTCCAGTCTAGAATCTTGATGCTAACATAACAGCTGTTGCCGCTGTGTGGTTTTTCTGAAACATTTGGTAAAACTTATTGATTGTGTTCGTTCATTTTGTATAAATAAAAGAAATGCTCGAACATTCTGCTTAGATGTCATAGGTAGTAATTTAAACCTATGGCACGGTAGACTTGTATAAATCTGAAGTAAACTTGGTTGAACGTACACTATAGCTACTATTAATTGTTTCCAGAATATTTGTTTCTATTTCTACAGAACATATACAAGCGTCATGGACATAGGGGCCTACATACATATACATATCCTCTTCAGCTCTTTTAGGCTAATTGTCTTTTAGCTGGTCTTTGCTGTAAACATAAATACAAGTGATAATTCTTCGGTCGACTTTTATGTAGAAGAAATGACGCATCTTAGCTTCAATTAATCATTAGCGTGGGCCTGTTGTGGTTTATACTTACTTGTTTAGACTTATTTATAATAACCACCATATATATGCACATATCAGGCCAGTCCTCAAGAGTTTCAAAAGGGAGGGTTCGGGCGCACACAATCAACCGGGATTTCTGGGATGACTTATGAAAAAATGTACAATTAAAAGAAGTTCTCTCAAAAAGGGGTTTCGTTCGAACCCCCCGAGCCCCCCCCCCGAAAACGTGCATGCATGCACATTATATAATTGTCACTGCATGGTGACATTTGGGTTCAGATTCAATTTTAATTTGCTGGTTACTGGTTGCTAATTTAAATATTCCAAGGAACAATTCGATAAGCTATAGTTCTGACGAGCAAAACATAAATTAAATAAATAAATACCCCCCAAATAGGTCATATATATATATAATTATATATAACCAGATAGTAATAATTAATGTCTTTTGCGTTTTTGTGGAATCTAATGTGGGTGAATTAATTAATCATCGTCTATCTGACTAGTAACAGCTAGTATGTGAACCACTGACTTATATAATATTAGTTATTATATAGGTCAGTGATGTAAACTTACAGGGATCGTAATTTTTGGTGACGTCGCGATCGAATCTGTATTGTTGATGATACTGCTGCCACCTGACGTGGTCAGTAGATACATATTGCGTTAACAATAATCCGACAGAGGGCGATACTAAAGAAACAACACCATAAGGTACTGCCACCTAGGGAAGGAACAAACAAGTCTCTCCCTCGAACTCACCCGGAGGCGTGCCCGTATCCCCAAAACGGCGCCATTGATATCTATATCTACAAAGGGCTCTACCGAAATACGCTTTCCGCAAACGACCGGCAAGTGCCCCAAAACCTAAGGAAAACAATCAAATAATGAATAATTGTGGGCTTTCTAGCTGTGCTAAGAAACATTCCTTTTATTAGTCATAAGATAAGTTTCTATGTATATCATACACGTAAACTCTCCGTCATTCGTATGGAGTCTATGTCATTTTGACATAGCCTTATGTTCGCCATACACATACCGACTTTTAGTCGCCAACAGTTTTCTGCCGACAAATAGTTGGCAACTACCCATCTGCCGACCGTTGGCCGAAAGATTTCTCCGATGCCAAATGTCTACAAAAAGCGTTTCTAACTGTTGGTGGAAAATATACACATAACGACTTCATCCTAGTTACCAACTAAAAAAGTAGCCACAAACCTGTCGACAACAGAATAATCGGTATGTGTATGGCGGCCTTTAAACTATCAGTCTTCCGATGATATTGTAACCGGGTGCACTTTTGGTGCCGCTGCTGTCGCCGGGTGTCGCTACTGATTGTGTGGGCAGTCCGGTTTAGACCGGTTCGACAGCACGGGCACATCTGCTGTGGTTTGGACATCTTTTATGAAGGTAATTGGTTCTTATCACGCCAATAGTTGAGAACAGTTTGTAAAACGTGCAGAGTGTGTTACTACCTCGAAGTCACCGGACGTGAATACTGTATTATATAATTGATTATCGTGTCACGTGTGTCGGGCATATTGCTGTAATTGATATGATAGTAGTTTTAATGTAGCACATTTCTTTATTACGAATGAATGTATGTCAATGTTAACAGTGTGCTGTACTTATGTACTCTACGTAATTTGTGTGATAGCCTTGGATACTTTGTACTGTAAAGCTGGCGATAATTAAGCTCTTATGACTAAAGGTTAAGGGTGACTATTACGATACTTTGCAGATCTATCCACGAGGGGGCGACTGTGAAGGGCCAGCCCAGGGCTAGAGCTGCACGTATGCAGCGGGGTGTCTTGTCGTTATTTTACCACTCGAAATAAACTACGTTCCATCATCATACATCTTCGGCGGTTACTACAAATGGCGCTGCGAGCAGGGTAGATTTATCTGCTACTATTGCAAGAAGCCTGGTCATATAAAAAGGGACTGTTCCGAGAGGAAGCAGGGTGGTGTCGTAAGCAGACGGGAAGCCCATGCTGATGTGAGGTCTACAGACACCGCGGAAAACTGTTCCCTCCTAATACTAGGAGCCAAGTAGTGGGAGGAGGGAGTCCGGCTCAGTCTACTCGTCCCAAACGTCAGGACATTATGCAACGAGCAGTTGGGCGATGTCCAGTCACTAAAGTGAAGATGGGAGGAGTAGAAGTGACTTGCCTTTTGGACACCGGTTCCATGGTGACAACAGTAACAGAGGGATTCTTCAGAAACCACATTTGTCCAACTGGAGATGTTGAATCTACAAGTAGTTGGTTGAAGCTGAAGGCTGCAAATGGGTTAGACATCCCTTACATAGGTTATGTGGAACTGGATGTGGAGGTGGAGGTGGACGTAACAACCGTGGAAGGATGGACTCAAGTACTACAGGAGATAAGGACAGAGAATGACCGTCAGGTCAGAGGTTTTGTTAGGATTGCAGGGCGGAGTGATGTTCGAGTACCGGCTGGATCAGCATCTACCGTAAAGGTGACTGGATATCAGCATGGGGAATGCAATCAAGCCATGATTGAACCACTCACAACAATTCTGCCGGGGAATCTTCTGGTAGTAAACACTCTTTCCCAGGCTGTGAAGGGAAATTACGTGGTCAGGATTGTTAACATGGGAACTCAGGATGTGTGGTTGAAACCAAGGACACGCGTAGGATGGCTTCAAGAAGTTGACATCGAGAAAGGAGAACATAACAAGGAGTTTGACTTCAGACAAGTTGCGGTGGATGAAGTTGAAGTAAACATTGGCTTCGAACCAGGTGTGAAATCAGACTTGGATGAGTCAAAAGAATCACCATTTCCAGTAGATCTCTCTCATCTGGTTGATGTCTGTTCAAAAACACAGTTGGGCAAGTTGAGAGCCTTGCTCGAGAAGCATGCAAAAGTATTCGCCACGGACGACGAGTCACTGGGTTATACTGAGACAGTACGGCATCGTATCAGGCTGAAAGATGACATCCCTATGTCTCAACCTTACAGAAGGATTCCACCAACCCAGTATGAAGAGGTCAAAGAACACATCAAGAAGCTGTTGCGTAAAGGAATCATCAAGGAAAGCATGAGTCCATATGCAAGCCCAATAGTGTTGGTAAGGAAGAAAGACCAAAGTCTCAGACTTTGCGTAGACTACAGACACCTCAACGTTAAGACAGTTCGTGATGCATATCCCCTTCCAAGGATTGAAGAATCACTGGACAGGCTCCATGGTGCAAAATGGTTTTCTGTGATGGACTTAGCTTCCGGGTTTAATCAAGTGGCTATGGAAGAGCAGGACCGTGAAAAGACAGCATTCATCACACCAATGGGTTTGTTTGAATGTCTTCGGATGCCATTCGGATTGACAAATTCTCCTGCCACATTTCAGAGATTGATGCAAGGAGTGCTGGGAGATCAGATGTTCCAGATTCTGCTTGTTTATCTTGATGACATAATTGTCTACAGTCAGACTTTCGAAGAACACTTAGATAGGTTGGATGTTGTTTTCTCAAGGCTGGGAAAGCATGGCCTACGTTTGAAACCGGAAAAGTGTCACTTCTTCAAGAGGGAAGTCAGGTACTTGGGACATTTGGTCTCTGAGCATGGAGTATCTCCAGACCCAGACAAAGTTGCAGCTGTTGCCAACTGGGAGGTACCGAAGACTGTCAAGGAACTGCAGAGGTTCCTGGGTTTTGCCAGCTACTACCGACGGTTCATAGAACACTTCTCTCAGATAGCTAAACCTCTACACGAGGTGGTAGCAACACTGACCAAGAATCGTAGGAAACGTGACAAGCCTATCGGAGAACTCTGGGATGACAAATGTCAAGGAGCATTTGAGGAACTGAGGATGAAGTTAACGTCGACAGACGTGCTGGGATATTCTGATTATACCAAGCCCTTCGTTCTCGAGACCGATGCAAGCTTTAAAGGATTAGGGGCTGTACTGTCACAGGAGCAATATGGCAGACTGAGGGTCATTGCGTATGCTAGCAGGAGCCTCAGAGGGTCCGAGAAGAATATGGAGAACTACAGCTCATTCAAGTTGGAATTGTTGGCCCTGAAATGGGCCATTACAGAGAAATTCCGAGATTACCTTATTGGTTCCACTTTCACGGTGTATACCGACAGTAACCCGCTGAGTTACATTCAGTCAACTGCAAAGTTGGGGGCCATTGAGCAGAGATGGGCCGGGCAGCTAGCTCTTTTTAGCTTCCAAATCAAGTACAGAAGTGGAAGGAGCAATCGTAATGCAGATGCATTGTCTCAACAAAGTAGGTCGGAGGATATAGAGGTGAACTCTGTAGCCCTTCCACAAAAGCTCAGAGAAGAAATCCTGACAGTAGCTATAGATCATTATCACCTGGAAGTGAACCAAGTGGCAGGAGAGGTGAGGCGGCCTCCGGAGATGACCAGTGAGACACTGCCATCATTTACTCACACGGAAATAAGTGAGTTGCAGAGGAAAGATCCTGTGATCAAGCGTTTCCTTCATTACTAGAACCTGAAGAGGAAACCAAGTTATCAAGAGAGAAAACAAGAACCGCATGATGTGCTGACACTGCTCCGCCAGTGGGACATAATTGACGCAGAAGATGGAGTCTGGTACCGAACTGTGCATGACCCAAAGGAAGGCAATTTTTCCCCTCGTCCTAAGGAAGAAGGTTATGGAGAGCCTCCATGACCAAATGGGTCACCAAGGTATAGAGAGGACTCAAAACCTTGTTAGAAAGAGGGTGCTACTGGCCTCGCATGATGGCAGAAGTTGAAGAATGGTGCAACGCATGCGACCGTTGTACACTGGCAAAGATGCCAACTCCTCGAATACGCACCTCAATGAGTAGTTTTCTCGCCACAAAACCATTAGAGATACTTGCCATCGACTTCACTGTACTCGAACCCGCTTCTTATGGTCGGGAGAATGTGTTGGTAATGACAGACGTTTTTAGCAAGTTTACAGTGGCAATCCCAACAAAAGACCAGAAGGCTACAACTACAGCCAAAGCACTTGTACATGAGTGGTTCCTGCGGTATGGTGTACCAAGCCGAATACACTCAGACCAAGGGCGGAATTTTGAGTCGGAGATTATCGCTGGGCTATGCAAGACATATGGGATTCGGAAAAGCCGTACTACTCCTTACAGACCTCAAGGGAATTGTCAGTGTGAGCGGTTTAACCGCACGCTGCATAATTTGCTGAGGACATTGTCACCAGAGAAGAAAAGGCATTGGCCGAGATACTTACCAGAGGTTCTATATGCCTACAATGCCACTAGTCATTCGTCAACAAGAGTGTCGCCCTTCTACTTGATGTTTGGGCGTGACGCAAGGTTGCCCATAGATGTTTTGCTTGGAGTTGCTGAGGAAGAGGAACAAACTCGTGTGGATTGGGTGAAAGAGCACCAGACCTGTCTCAGAGATGCTTATAAGAAAGCAAGACACCGACTCGAACAAGAGGCAAACTCCCGGAAGGATTTCTACAATAGGAAGGCGAAGAGTGCCCCGCTCCAAGTGGGCGACAGAGTCTATCTCAGAAACAGGAAGGTTAAGGGACGGAACAAAATTCAAGATGCTTGGGACCCAGTCATATACAAAGTGATAGATCAACCTAACCCACACGGTGACGTCTACACAGTAGAGCCTTCAGATGGAAGCGGTCAACCACGCAATGTAAACAGGGCTGAGGTTCGACCCTGTACAAAGATCCACATGGAGATGGATCAAGCACGTGAATCAGGGAGTCCACATAGGAGTAGGGTCTCCAGTGAATCGGACCAGTCATCATTAGATGAGGACCCGGACGTTCAGGTTGTTTTGAGGCCAATACCTAAACCACGTTGATTTCTGAATAGAGCAGCAACACAACCTCTGCGAGAACCGCCACCCGAGGCAGATTCTGTAATGGAGCATGACTCCGAGCCTCCAGAGGAGGTCATCCGACCAATACCGCAGCACAGGAGATCAAAACGCATTACAGCAGGGAAGCATTCCAATGTTCACAAGGAACCTCGGTCTGTGATACAAGAGACTGCGGAAGTAGCACCAAATGACTCAGTACAAGATGTTCTGGCAAAAGTGTTTTCACAATTTTGGTGTTGGGCTAATGCGAGAAGCAATGCGCCAGGTAATGGATAAGAACAAGCCATGATCATTAGAGTAAATCAGTTATGACGCGGCCTGGTCTTGCGGTGATATTGTCATTTACTGTTATTGTTCTATAATCAGGCACTTTTTTATTATCTTTATGGAAATTAGGTTAAGAGTTAAATTAGGTTGTCGGGGACGACTACCTCAAGCGGGGGTGTGTGTGTAACCGGGTGCACTTTTGGTGCCGCTGCTGTCGCCGGGTGTCGCTACTGATTGTGTGGGCAGTCCGGTTTAGGCCGGTTCGACAGCACGGGCACCTCTGCTGTGGTTTGGACATCGTTTATGAAGGTAATTGGTTCTTATCACGCCAGTAGTTGAGAACAGTTTGTAAAACGTGCAGAGTGTGTTACTACCTCGAAGTCACCGGACGTGAACACTGTATTATATAATTGATTATCGTGTCACGTGTGTCGGGCATATTGCTGTAATTGATATGATAGTAGTTTCAATGTAGCACATTTCTTTATTACGAATGAATGTATGTCAATGTTAACAGTGTGCTGTACTTATGTACTCTACGTAATTTGTGTGATAGCCTTGGATACTTTGTACTGTAAAGCTGGCGATAATTAAGCTCTTATGACTAAAGGTTAAGGGTGACTATTACGATACTTTGCAGATCTATCCACGAGGGGGCGACTGTGAAGGGCCAGCCCAGGGCTAGAGCTGCACGTATGCAGCGGGGTGTCTTGTCGTTTTTTTACCACTCGAAATAAACTACGTTCCATCATCATACATCTTCGGCGGTTACTACAATATAATCACACGGCTACTAGGAGCAAGCAGTTGTATTCAAATTGCGATGATTAGTTGCATAATTGATTGCGTGATCGAGAAAACCCAGCAAAGTAAAACGCTGATAGACCTACCAGTCGCATTTCAAGGATAATTTGACGAAAGACTGCCATTTTGAAATCAAGTATAGTGTTTAAAACGGAAAGTAATTGATTCTTATGCGCCTTGTCAATTTATGGATACTGGTGTAAGACCAACACTGACAATATGATACCGTAAAAAACAAAATGACTACCAGCTACGATGTTAAACATATTTTTCTAATATAAGAATCATAGAGCCTAACTGCTAAGTTTCACTCGCGCATGTACAAATATAATGGCGACTATGTGTATGTGCGAGGCAGCCCCGGACCTTCGCGATTTCGGCGTTGATTGGATAATAATCTCACCCATTTTGATAGTCACAGGTTGACATGTATAGTGTCTGTATGGGTTTTGATTTGTATTACAAACATTTGTTAAAATTACGTAGCTCCTCAGTTGATTTAGCCCATCGCGAATCGGCTTCGCTGGTGTTCAAATGTACAGTGCGTGGTGTGAGTAGTTTAAATCACTTTGATCGTTAGATCGGGTAATTTGTGAATAGCCTTAAACCCTATGCTATAGTACATAGAGCCGTATCAGTTTTGACATACTAATTTATAAAAAATTATTTAATAGTTTATCCGATGATTTCACACAAAAATAATTGTCGTCCTTTGTAAAATATCATTGTAAAGATGGGGTTCAAGGCGAATGACATGTCAGTTTACAGATTAAATGTGTTTATTACCCTGTATACACTTTCACGAATCACAGGAGAATAAATAAATTCACACTTGTAGCAACATCAGACATTATTTTGAAATACCACAAAAATATTCTTGCGAAATCGTTTATTATTAAACAGTAAAATTAATGTTCGTATGTTGTGACTTGGCACAGGAACAACACGTTCACGTTATCCATGGAGAAATAATTACATCCTTATTCACGTTCATGAACATAAACCAGCTGGTTTTCATATTTCACAAATTTGATGAAAATTTCTATATGTTGCAGTTAATATTTCACAAGTTATTTCAAACATATTCTTCATCTCTTCTTACAGTTCAGCTTAATGTTTTATTAACATTCATTTTAAGCTGTTAAATAATGTGAGACTTAAACTTTGTAGACGTAAGAATGAAAGTCTAAGTTCCAAGAGTTACAAACGTTGTCGTGGCCGTTGTCACTTTGGGGTCTCATAGGGTGACGTGGTTGTTCTCGGCGATGAGTTGACATCATGCGGTATGGGAGGTGTGGTTACTGCAGGCTGTCTCCTATCTGAGCATTTCGCAGTTGGTGTCGTCGTTTTAGGAGTCTCCGTGGTGCTCAGGACTGTGATCTGCATATTTTGAGTCTATTTTGTCTGCTTATCGTTGAGTGATTCAGTTTTTTTGCAGGACACACTCTGCAGGACACATTCCATCAATAATTTATTATGGTAATCAAATCCGCACAGTTGACAAATTATTCCACTGGCTGGTTGTTGCGGACGACTCGCACGGTCCAGTGGTCTATGTTTGTTTCTGCGTCCTTTCATGTATTCCCGTGCATGGTTTCTCGGACTTCCTGGTTTTGGTTCGCGGGCATATTTTGATTTGCTGACCCTGTTGACAGTCTCAGGGCGAATGGCCTTACTCTGCAAGCTTGCATTTGCATCTGCTCTGCATGTGTCGATTGTTGACTCCAAAGATTCGTTGCGCTCCTTTAGGAGTGCTTCCCGGATATCACGATCGTGGACGCCCAGGACGTTTCTATCGCGTAATATGGAGTTTCTGCAGTTATCGCAGAAATTGCAGGACTTAATGAGTACTGTTATTGCTGTTAAGAACTGCTCGAATGTCTCGCCTTGTTGTTGGTTTCAGTTGTTGAATATAAAACTCTCATATCATTCATTGGCTTCTCCGACTGCGAAACTGTCGAATTGTGCTAGGATCTCATCCACCGACCTGGCGTCAGTGTCCGTGTCGAACGTAAACCCATTCTCAAAGCACCATCACCGACTGTGTGATGTAACAATGCAACCTGATAATCGGCCGGCCGTTTCCTGAGTTGAGTGATCGTGGCGTAGTCCTTCGATTTTTGCTTGAACAGCTTCCAGTGTGGGCGATGTTATGGATATCTATGAATATCACGGCAATACTGCGAGTGCAATCGTAACTTAACTGTCAAATGTGCATGAATTCGGATCCCATCCGCATCGCCATTTATAAAGTTGTAATGACCACAACACATTGACTTTAGCTTACAACTTGTAATGGAAAGAATAAACAGTCAACAGTTAAGCGGGTATTACAGTCGACCGCTATAGCCGTATGCATAGAGGAATATAGTAATATAGTTAATACTGATGGTGATAAACAACATTTACAAAACGATCTAGACAGATTAGTGAAATGGTCTGAGAAATGGCAGATGTTGTTCAATTTTGGGAAATGTAAATGCCTACATACAGGACATAGGAACTTGAATGTAAACTATAAAATGGGAGATACTGTTCTGGGTACTACTGTAAAAGAAAAGGACTTAGGAGTTACAATAAGCGCTTATATGAAAGTTTCAGAGCAGTGTGGTATTGCAGCTTCAAAGGGTAATCAAATTCTTGGATTGATTAGAAGAAACATAACATACAAGGGAAAAAAGTTAATTATACCTCTTTATAAAGCAATAGTTAGACCTCATTTAGAATACTGTATACAAGCATGGAAACCATATCGTAAGAAGGATATAGATACGCTTGAACGCATACAAAGGAGAGCAACTAAAATGATTCCAGAACTGAGAGACCTTAGTTATGAAGAACGCCTGAAAGAACGTGGTTTAACAACTCTAGAGACAAGGAGGTTAAGAGGAGATCAGATTGAAGTTTTTAAGATATTGAATGGGTATGAAAATATTGATAGAAATATGTTTTTCTCACTCAAGAAGGATAGCAGAACTCGAGGACATGAGGTAAAATTAGTAAAGGATCAATGTAGATTGGACATCAGGAAGCACTCGTTCTCACAGAGGACAATAAATGAATGGAACAAATTGTCTACAGATTGTGTAACTGCTAGCAGCGTGAATATGTTTAAAACCAAGGTTGACACATATCTCAGGAGGGCGGGCTATAAGTAGATGAACATTGTTGGACTCTCGATAAGCCAATGGCTTCCTTGTCCACTTGCCATCTGGGCCTTTGGCTTGGATGGCAAATCTTGTTAAATATGTTGGCCTACGTAACCGTATACATACTAATATGTAGGTAGCGGCAAGCTAACTATATCGATTTTCTTTTATTTACCATCCTTATTTACCATTCATTTACCAAGTAATTTTACTCCTAATACTTGTCATTGTTAAAAAATGTATCGCCAATTTAAACCCGTGTCTTTTTGAAAAGGTCTATCACACAAATGCTATCGATATAATAGAATGTTCCAAAGTGTTACCAAAGGTGCCGTCAAATGAGCTAATCGGACGACTGTGCTTATTTTACTAGACTCGCTGTTTTACTGATATTTTAATTACGTGGTCGGCGTCATCACAACCGGCTCACGACCGACTTTAAAGAACATCCTCAAATAATAATATTTGACTTATGCATTTAAAAAGGAAAGTAGCAAAACTGCGGAAGGTTGAAGGAGAAGAGGAAAACCACACTTAAGGTTAACGGAGATTCAAATAAAAGGCAGGCGTGCAGAGCCGTACGCTCGACGCCAAACCGTAAGGGACAAAGTGAACGAAAAACTCATTGCTCAAGCAATCATTGTCTACAAGTGAACTATGCGATATCAAGTAAGAACAGTTCGTTTCAGACAATTGATTGCGTAGCCACGCAGCAACAATAACACTAATATGCATGCCTTTCAGCAATCTGTCTAGAGAATGTTTCTTTCAGACAAATCAAGAAGTAAGAAAAACTAATTCTGCAACATTTATTGACACGTCGGTGCAATAGTTGTGCACGGAGTCCCAGTCGTTGAAGTTAAAACGCTGACATCCGTAACAGAATGTGCAGCGTCCGCATCGAAGTGTATGATTCATTAATCCATATCAATAATAATTCTTTGTCCTTCAAGTGATATATTTCAGATGAAACGCTCATCGTAAATCCATATAAATCTAACATTAACTAAAAAATCCATTTTACCAAGATCACCGTAAATTAGGGCGTCATCTTCTCTAGGTCTCAATCACATATTCTGAAATTGGCTGAATTAGTGACTCGACATGTTACAACAGTGATACCTAACATTAATGGGAATGATTACAATGCCACATGCACCACGACATATTACTTTCAAGACCAATATGCAGATGATTAGTCTGCTTATAGTGAATGTGTTCGTAAACTGTTTGATTGTACTTTATAACTTTGCACATTCGGAATACGCTTTCATATACATATGTGCGTTTGGCAAACGTTGAAAAACTCTTCCGCACAAGGGCCGTCAGAAAAGTACACGGCAAAGCGCACTTCGCCGGGAGGAAGATATATCACCGGGACATATCATATAATAAATAAATAACACTTGAATGTTGTCGTCAACAAATATAACACGATAGGGCATATCAACATAATATACACACACGCTGCCCCTGTCTCCCCCCCCCCCCCGAGTATACAATACATTCCTTTTTTGTCACGATGAAATGTATACTGTGAACTGTTAATGCTTACATGAAAATAGTTCTACTGTTGAAGTCCTTTAAACATACTAACATATTTCACCAGTCGTCTTCACGCATTTACAGAAACTATTACTTTACAATGAGAATGTTAGACACATACTATACACATCGCCAAACTAATGCTATGTTTGACATTACTTGCCGCAGAATATTATACACATGTCATAAAATATCATACAAATCCTTAGTTATCCTAGCATATGGTACATTTGTACACGACGTCTGGCTTGCAGTACTTTCAAACATAATACATTGTTGTTGCTAATGCAAACAATTGCTTAAGTTTTCACCTAGATCAAATCAGTCCTTTCGCTGTTCAGTTGGCACCTGTCATGACACGACACGTAGCGTGAGTATTGTGTCTTCGTCTCAGGTATTGTTCGGTAAAACCACCCTTGTGCAAGACCCGGGTGGACCCCGGACGCTGGGACGTCACATTCACTCCAATGGCGTCTTCCACGATGACGCATTTGAGCATGGCTGCCGAGTGTCTCCAGTTTTGGTGAATACTAATTTTTACCATCCACGATAGCGGGTAGGCCTGTATGTTGTGTGGCTTCACACATATTGTCATGCAACCACACAGCCGTTGAACAGTTTATTCAACGTGGACCGCGTTTATTTCGTAACTCATTCAGAATGGATGGTCGACGCTCACGTACTCGTATGTTTATTTCGTAACTCATTCAGAATGGATGGTCGACGCTCACGTACTCGTATGTTTATTTCGTAACTCATTCAGAATGGATGGTCGACGCTCACGTACTCGTATGTTTATTTCGTAACTCATTCAGAATGGATGGTCGACGCTCACGTACTCGTGTGTTTATTTCGTAACTCATTCAGAATGGATGGTCGACGCTCACGTACTCGTATGTTTATTTCGTAACTCATTCAGAATGGATGGTCGACGCTCACGTACTCGTGTGTTTATTTCGTAACTCATTCAGAATGGATGGTCGACGCTCACGTACTCGTATGTTTATTTCGTAACTCATTCAGAATGGATGGTCGACGCTCACGTACTCGTGTGTTTATTTCGTAACTCATTCAGAATGGATGGTCGACGCTCACGTACTCGTATGTTTATTTCGTAACTCATTCAGAATGGATGGTCGACGCTCACGTACTCGTATGTTTATTTCGTAACTCCTTCAGAATGGATGGTCGACGCTCACGTACTCGTATGTTTATTTCGTAACTCATTCAGAATGGATGGTCGACGCTCACGTACTCGTATGTTTGCCAGAATATCCTTTGAGAATCATGTTTTGGCTGTTTACTCTTATTTCGGTATATCGATGTGCGTATCGTTGTTTCAACGTTCGACCCATCGACGTTCGGCCAATACTAACCGGTAGAACGGCAGTTGGCTGGCTGAACGAAAGCACCAAATACGTCCTACGCAAGACGTCCACATTGTCAGGAGACGTGCATCGCGTTGAGAGACAGTCAACCAAGACGTCCAACCCATCACGAGATGCTCGCCCGCTCACCTCTGCAGCAGGGCGGACAATTTGGCCGTCATAAGATGGACTCACTGGCTGACACCGGGGAGAGGTCGTCTCCGCCGAGTAGTGGTACATGTCCGTTCATGTTGATCTGTACGGAGTCCAGATCGTCGTCGTCATCGTCGTCGAACAGGAAGCTTGAGCCGGTCGAATTCAGCCCGTTCTTGCCGAGGCGGTGCGGTGCCCCGAGCGCTCGGTGCTTTACATATCCGTTGTCGCCGATACGGCTGCTGATGCTCTGCAGGTCCAAGCGGGTCTGTCGGTAAGACTTGTCCTCGTCTACGAGGAAGTACGTGAACACCTCACCCTTTCCCTTAAAAGTAGAGAAACTGATTTGAAACAGCGATAGGAATGCTTAGAAATATACAATAAGAGATTATGGTGGAGATATAATTTGCTTTAGCGCACATCCAATGATGTAGGATGGTTCAAGTCATACGGGGAACAATAGTTGGGTGTTCAGCACATAACCAAAAAAAATTAAATTCAATGTTCTGAAATACAACAGTTCATACTAATTAATAGTAATTGTAATTGGACCAGTAAATTGCACGTAGACAATGCAGGTTTGACAAAAAATTTACCGCCTTTACCAGCACTAAGCATACGTAGGCTATGCATTATTTCTTTTGTTATTAAACTACGTGAGTTTCGTTTACGGTAATAACTTTAAAATGGTTATGTAATCTGAACTTAAACATGAGTGGGTGTGGCAGGGGTCTCAATCTACCATCTCCCACCTGGTGGGGGGGGGGGCAACGTCCCACACATTTTGAGAGTCCACCTCCCACCTATTTTTAGGAGAACCTCCCAAGTCCTGCCACACCACGTACATTTATGCAGACAACAGAGGGGAACTAGTGCAGACACTCGACGTACCTTCACGGTGATGTAGCCTCGCTCCTCCAATGTGTACCCTCGGATCTTGTCGAGGATCTGTTTGCATTCGGCGCTACAGTGAATCTTGCAAGCTGCAACCAATCGAAGAAGAGACATGTCAGACAGCACTGACCTGCTACAGTTCGATTTAACTTAGATTTAACTCTGTTGAATATTGCAAATGTCATACGTGCGTCGCCAAAGTCTTTGTTGCCTGTTACTGTACCACGTATTCTTCACGTGTATGCTATATTCGATGACGGTGACGCTGTGGGTATATGTGGTGGAACTTGTGGACTGATATGTGGTGGATCCCGTGGACTGATATGCATTTACTGGCGGTTCTTAAAATAAGTAAATTATTGACATATTGAAATGCAGCAAACTAGAATGTTTGGCCATGCTGATAGGACAAGAGCAGTTTGGGGCCAGGGAAACGTGTAGAAAACAAACAATTGAAACGTTAGGAGGACACCCTTCACGCAAAGCATCATACACTGGTACAGCAATGGCAGGTCTGAATTGCCAACACCGTTTGCTTGATGAGATACTCCACAAACAGTTGATAACAGCTAAACCGACAGGCAGTAGTGAGCTCAGAGATAGAGATCACTAGCTCCGTGAGGCTGACCGAGTCAACGACATGCTTTTTCCGAAACTGCAGCAGGTGAATCCCGATCCCCTCGACCGACAGTCTGACTCTCCACCACACAGTCGTCGCGTCTCACTTGTGGCAACATTATCGACCTTGTTCCAAAGGCCGGCCACGACGCATGCGCTACAAAACAAAGCATTTGGTTTACTGAATAACTACTTACGCAGTCCAGTCGATTCCATCCTGGACGCCGTGTTGACTGTGTCGCCGAACAGACAGTAACGAGGCATCTTCAGGCCGACTACGCCGGCAGCGACTGGACCTAGAACACGAGACAGATGTGAAGGCGTTGTGTGGTTACGAATACAAACATATGCGCAGTTAAACCACTTTGCGAACTACCGCAAAAGCTGACAATTAAAATGCATCAAACCTCAGCAATAAGAATCAATAACGATCAATTATTCCGTCCTCGGTTCGTTTACCACCGGTTTTAACGTGACACCGTCCTGCGATCGGTAAATCCACACGTGATTGATGCGGCTGGCGCTGCACCCGACAAACCCACCTGAATGAAGCCCAATGCGGAGCTGCAGCGTCTCGTTCGGCAGGTGCTGGATCCGGAAGTGCTTCATCTCCTGCAGCAGGTGCAGCGACATGGACGCCACTTCGCCGGCGTGGTTGTTGCCGTTGCGTATGGGCAGTCCACTCGCCACCATGTAGGCGTCGCCGATCGTCTCCACCTTGTACACGTCGTACTTGTCGATGATCGTGTCAAACAGCGTGTACAGATCGTTGAGTAGATCAACCACCTACAACCAGAGTCGAAGGGATTCTAAATACGTTCAGCCAAGTCTCTTTGTCGTACATTTTCAACGAAATGTTAGTGAACAATGAGGAAGTACATCATTTCTAGTGGTGATAATCCTGTTGAACTAACGATGACAGTTCATAATTACCCATTGTGCATCCACCAGAACAAACGTGGAATTGCACATAGTTCCAGTTCCCGTATGAACCTGTGACACTCTTATTGCCTTTGGTTGCATATAATAAGTGGCTACGTGGGCCAGTGATTTGAGGTACACATATTTTCAGGGGTACCTTGGGGTTGATGTATACATAATCCAACTACAATATGAGAACGAGAAGCATGCCATCGTCAACATTTTGATTGTGGTTTACGTAACTTGAAGCCTACCTGTATCGGTTTGCTCTCTGCAGACAAGGCCGTGAAACCGACAACATCACTGAAGTAGATGGAAACACTGTCGTAATGTTCCGGAACCACAGGCTTGTTCCTCGTCAGCTGGTCAGCCACGGGTCTACACGTGCATAACACAAAAGTCTGATAAGCACAGTATTTGTTAAGTGATTTTTAAATACTAAATCATATTTTATTATGTTCTTTATTATATTTCTTATTGATCGTGTTCTTGCCGGAAGCGACACGTCGTGATGTAACGTGTAATTTTCTGCTAACACCGGATGGCTTGTAGCGCGTTACGTAAGACATTACTTTTATTTAGCTTGAGTTAGTTTGACGAAAGAAAACAAAATATGGAAACGAGATATGTTAATATGATAATAAGACATGCTATGCTGTGTAATGTATCAGCCGAGACATTTATAGCAAACGATTAGAAATAATGACAATATTGCTGAAAGTGGATAATAATGTTGTCAGCAGAACAAAGACGACGCCAAGGGAGGCTGCACGATACCGACCTGGGCAGCATACGGAGCAGGAGAGCCTCCGTCTTCTTCTTCTCATTCATCAGTTGCTTGGTTCGCTCGGCGACAATGTCTTCCAGGTTATCGGCGTACTTCTCCATGATGGCCAGCATGTTGTCGAAGATGTTTGGATGCCTGCAAACAAATGTACGCTGTGTTCACGGACAGAGACATCAACACCAGTCAGTGTCATCACTTTCTTACTGTCGCACCATCACCATACTGTCACTTGCGCAGTAATCGTCATTTTATCTTCTTCTTCTTACCTTGTATGTATGTATGCATGCATGCATGCATGCATGTATATATATGCGACTATATGATATTAATGGGGTAGACTTACATGTTCGCATCATTCACAACTGATTGTTTTAGCACATATAAGGCTGTTAGTACATAAGAGGTTATGCACAATATATGGGAACTTTTGCTTCCCCAAGACAAGAAGGACCTATAGGACCTGTATTTTCAGAAAGATACTTATTTCCAACTTCTTACAGAATATGCCAAACACTAAATATACCGTTGCCTTCGATCAAATGACACGCTGTATCTAACAACAAATGACACGCTGTATCAAACAACAAATGACACGCTGTATCTAACAACAAATGACACGCAGTATCTAACAACAAATGACACGCTGTATCTAACAACAAATGACACGCTGTATCTAACAACAAATGACACGCTGTATCTAACAACAAATGACACGCTGTATCTAACAACAAATGACACGCTGTATCTAACAACAAAATGATACCTACATTCCTTTCTGCATTGGTTTCAACCTCATGCGGATGAACTTGAAGTCAGGCCTGACATCCGCGTCCTCGTGCCAGCATTCTTGCATGCACTTGACGACAAAATCAGCGCACTTCATCTGGGTCGTGTCCGGTCTGATCAGCGAACACCCTAGTGGTGACTTCAGTTTCTCGATGATTTCTACAGAAACGCGTGCGTAATGTTGTTATGGCGTGTCTATTTTGGAGATTCCAGCTGCATTCTCTAACTGAATACCCCTCCAGTAAACATGTCACCACAGTGATCACAATTTTATCGCTGTAAGTGTTGCTGTTAATATAAATACGGTAGAATCTCGCTATCTGGAACATGTTGGGCCAAATTATTCCATATATCCGAAGTTCCTTACATCCACGTGAACGTAAAACAGAGCAGTGCAGAACGTTACATTTCAAAGTTAAGAGGTTGTTCCTTACATCGGTGGTCTACATAGCGAGGGAGCGCTGTGTTGTGCTCACTCTACAGCCAAACAACGACACACGTACATACAATGATGCCGTCCATACCTTTCGGCGAGAAAAGCGATGTTCCCCACGGGCCCGCTCGACCGTGTATCTCATACAGAATGATGCCGAATGAGTAAACGTCTCCCTTCTGCGAGGAGGCTGGTGTCGCCATGTGGTTTCGCAGAAGTTCCGGAGCTTTCCACAGGAGTTCTGCAAACAATAAGCAGCGCCGATGCAGCGAGGCGTAATGCCAGTGAAATCCAATGTTTTTCTAGGACTGCTTAAGTTTAAATAAATGTTAAATAAAAAACACCATTAAATGTTATATATGGATATGCCCACAAATGTAACGGACTTTTAATTAATGTATTTGACAATGTACCCGTAGAACCGCTCGCTGCGCAGTTTGCTAATGTTGTTTTACTGGACGTCGACGCCGGATTTGGAGTAAACACTGATGTTGGAGTTGACGCCTGATTTCGCATTGGCTTTCGGCGCTTAAAAATGGTTGCTAATCCTCTTTAATAACGAATGTCAGCATGCAGTCTTGGTGGCTCCGCAACGTGATGAGGTTGTTATTGTAGACATACGAGAGTTCGCCTTATGAATTCGCATATCAGCTATTCTAAACATGATCTTGTGGATAATGGAAGCAGTAGCGACAGCCGTACTTATAAAAACGCTAACGACAACGGTCATTACGATGATTTGATCAGTTATGCTAAGCCGAACAAATAAGCGGTTGTGTTTTGGCAATAACCTGTCACCACCGTGGAACGTGATACTGTAATTGTGGGCAGAATTAGATTTAGAAAAACATTTCGCAGGAAGACCCATTAATAGCTTTGAAAGTCAATACCACCCGTAACCCGCGCTGAAAGCCAATCTAACAAAGTTCGTGAAGCGTTCGTATGTTGTCGTCTGCTCACTTTCATAATACTCCTCGGTGAGGTAGACCTGCGAGTCCGGCGCACGGAATTGGTGGAGGCCGAAGTCAGCGATCTGCACGACCCATCTGCTGTCCACCAGGCAGTTGGATGACCGTAGCTTGCCGTGGAACATAAGTGGACTGTCGTGGAGGTAGATCATCCCCTATTGGCAAAACAAACATACACGTGAACATAGGTGGACTTTCGTGAAGGTAGATCATCCCCTATTGGCAAAACAAGCATGCACGTGAACATAAGTGGACTGTCGTAGAGGTAGATCATCCCCTGTTGGCAAAAGAAACATGCACGTGCACATAAGTGGACTGTCGTGGAAGTAGATCACCCCCATTGACAAAACAGACATACACGTGAACATAAGTGGACTGTCGTGGAAGTAGATCACCCCCATTGAGAAAACAGACATACACGTGAATATAAGTGGACTGTCGTAGAGTTAGATCACCTCCTATTGACAAAACATATATATATATATATATATATACACGAAAACATAAGTGGACTGTCGTGGAGATAGATCACCCCACTGACAAAACAGACATGCACGTTAACATAAGAGACCTCTCGTGGAGGTAGATCACCCCCCACTGACAAAACAGACATGCACGTGAACATAAGTGGACTGCCGTGGAGGTAGATCACCCTATTGGCAGAACAGATTAAACCTTGGTATTTGGGGGTAGTCAGGTATAAATTAAAAGCATGTCCACATTTTCCTGGTCGTCGAAAAGGACATTGTGTTAGCATTTATGTTGGCTAATTGTATAATGTGTAGGTTGATATGATTTGAAGGAATAACAATTTTGTGCTGTTTATGACCAATTAAATTACTTACATTTTATGTGAATCTAATGATGCGACCGTACCCTGGTTGCATTATGCTTATATATATATATATATATATATATATATATATATATATATATATATATATATATATATATATATATATATATATATATATATATATATATATATATATATATATTATACATATATATATATATATAGTATACATATAAGCACGAGTACGAGTATGTCTTCATCTAAATAATTCGAGTTGAAGTATTTATCGGCAGTAATACGTCATTTTAATGTTTGGATTCGAGCCGTACCTTGATTATGTCCGACACAAGCGATGCAATCAACACGTTGTCCAGGTTGAGGTCGTCGTTCTCTAAAATGTCCTGTAAAAAACGCAGAGAAAAAATCTTTATTGTTTAACCGTGCGTCCATACTCATAACAAACAGTAGTAATGCTAACAATGTCTCATTTTCTAGGCAGGTTAACGTATACAGTAGCATAGCCTATACGGCTGTGTATATAACTTTAATGTATCTAGACAACAGGATCTGGTAAGATATTCTACTCGCCGACAGGATACATTAACACATTTGCATTGGAGCAACAGTGGAACTTGTCATAGCAGTAATTGTCAGCCGACGATGATCAATTCAAACATAGCCACATTATTCACTGTTTATGTCATGTGTGCTAGGTTTCTGCACAGATTATCAATAAAACCGTCAAGATCTAACTGTCTATACCCAGACTTTCATCGTTAAGCGTCAAGCGACAACATAATAAATAACGCACATTCAGGATCAATCGGGGATGTTTTAATGGCACTGGTTCGTCGGGGATTTCCGGCGTCAGTGTACAAGTATTATTACATAAACACAAAAAAGCAGGAAACGAAAATAGTTGACTATCCGACTGGATTTATATTGGGAATTTCATCGCATATTTTTATAGCTCAGCGGTTCCTTCTGAAAGACTAATAAAATGTTTTTGTAAGGTCGTTTTTTTTAAAAATCGAGTAAGTACTCAATACACGAACAGCGACTCTCGCTCGCCTTCGTGAATTCGTCGAGAAGAGAGTCTGGCCGCAGAGGCGTGATCTAGTTGTTATCCACTGTCACCGCGCCATTTTGTGTAGGCGTTCCCGTGAAGCGCCAGCAGCCAATCAGCGTCATTATCGAGATGCTACACTAGTCTGACAGTTGAGTCAATATAATCAAAGTTTAAAGTTAACTCGAATTGCATCGTATAAACTGATAAAAGTTATTTTATGAATTAGCCAAATGCCCGGATGACATCATAATGACCTAATTATGCTCAGGTTCTGGGCGCGTACATAATTTCCGTCACAATGACACTCCCACTCAGCATCCAGGCCAACATAATAAATAACGCACACGGTGACGCCACAGCGCGGAGCCTGGATAATCGAGGCTATGCAATGACACAAATTCTTGACACAGTTCCGGTTAAGAGATCAATATGGTGCATTATAAATCTACGCTATGGTGGCGACGCGTGGTGGATAGGCGATTATCCACGACCTGGCGGCAATAAGCGAAGACTGACCAGTGACTGGACTCACCTTGAGACTGCCTCGCGAGCAGAACTGTTTGATGATGCAGATGTTGGGAGGGTCGATGCAGGCGCCGACGAAGCGGTTGAGGTTATCGTGCGTGATTTCCTTCATCTGAAGCAGTTCCTTCTTGACGGCGCGGTTGATCTCGACATGCCGCTTGCGCAGATGCTTCACGGCTACCGTCGTGCCCTTGTACGTGACGAACGAGATCGATGGACGACGGTCGCCTTTTTTCTCCCGGCCGCTGCCCCCCACGGGAAGATGACTCAAGTGGTTACCGTACACCTTGCGCTGTGCGGTGAAAACGTAAAAGAATTGTCAAAAATCCAGAAAACAGTTACAGCGACAAGTGCAAAAAAATCTTGAAAACGTCGTATAATGTAGTAAACTGAATATTAATGTTTACGTTTTCAAAGCGGTACAGCTATTATTTCGTTCTAAGCCATCCTTAATTTCAATTCAAAATTCAGCAAGACGGTTAAAAACCTGTGTGTACAGCAAGACAACACAACAAACCTGTGTAGCGTCCACTGTTGCTCATTGAAAAAGACTACTTAACTACTAGCGTGCTTAATCATATGTTCTCATTGAAATGTCGTGCCCACTGATTGAACGTAAACATAATATATTATAATTTATATAAAACACATCAGAACTTGGGCACCAATCGATTTTGCCTACTACATATTGCTTAACCTTTAATGGAGGCGTTTGTAAGTTATTTATGATATAATTATTAATGACGAAACCATGTAATGATGCGGTTGTTATCAGATAGAAACAAATGTCGCTAAAATTAAGTCATGTGTTCGTTTATGAAAACAAACCTTCGTTTTCTCGGACATGGTAATATCACTGTCAGGATCTTCCTGCAGTAAATCCTTGTACTCGATCTTCCAAAGCAGACTGGCCAGCCTCTGCTCGTAGACGTAATGTCTACAAGACAGGTGACATAATATATTATAGTCGTCCTAGGACTTTCCAAAAAAAGATCACTTGCCATTATTTTGCCGTTATTCATTACCTGCATGACAACTTAAATGAGAAGGCTAGCATGTTCATTTTGCAAATGTATTTACAGACCGACCATCTACTAAGCTGACCTGGCCATTTGGGCATATGTGCTCATATATGTGCTCATTTGAAGTTTGGTTGGCTTTTTGCGGAGAGTTTGCTATTTCAGCACAACCGTGTAGCGCATGTCTTGTATAACAATTGAGCCAATTCCACACGACTGTTATTCGTCTAGTTTTAAGCGGTTTTTTTTCGAACAGTTGGCTAACTCCGCATGACTTCCTTGTCTCCGTCTCGTCATTCGCATTTGCAGCAAATGGAATATAATTGGTGTCCGTACGTTTGAGCGCCAGTCCGTTGGTCTAAATGTAGCATCAGTTAACTAAGCTAGTCGGTGGCAGTGGTTATTGGCGAATTGTCAAAGCCTACGCACGTACTTCGGCAGCATCCCTCGTCAGTAATCACATCATCGTTTCCTCTTTTAGATTTACGCACATGCAGTTTCACAAAAATACCCTTTCCGGTTCGTAGTGGAACCGACAGCTGGCATATATATATATATATATATATATATATATATATATATATATATACATATATATATATATATATATATATATATATATATATACATACATATATATATATATATATATATATATATATATATATATATATATATATATATATACATATATATATATATATATATATATATATATATATATATATAAACACGATATAAACTGATCGACCAAAGCTATCTCTGTTTCAGCAAATACATCGGTAAAATGTGGGGCAAGAAAGATTGCAGTGCGTACGTTTTGCTTGCGTACATGTTCATAGGGTTAACCTAACTTCAAGCGTAAGCCCTATCTCTGTCAAGTCGTATAGCCTTTTGCCCAAGTTAGCAGACTTAGACGGAATTCACGTCCTTAGCGTTTTGATTTTTAATCTGTCTGCAACTACGACTTCCAAGAAAATGCAGGTCCGCGATACTGGCTCTGAGTTGTCGAGATCCTGAACTCAAATTAACGGCGATTGCCTTCAAGCTTAATTTGCATCCAATTGCCCTTCTCAAACAAACTATCACGCTTAGCGAAGCTTTCTGACTGAGTTAATACTAACGCCGTTACTTGACGAGCATTTACGAAGTGTTGTGAGATGTCACCAGAGTTGAGACGCACGTATACGTAACTAGTGGATTGTCGCTGTGGTTAGATCACAACCATAATATATAAATCCAGATTACAGCATCAATGCGACATTAAGTAAACATGTGCAGTGATGTGTATTCTTTCTTCTCCCGTTCCTGGTCCTCGAGTTGAGCGATATATATATATATATATATATATACATATATATATATATATATATATATATATATATATATATATATATATATATATGAAGCTTCTACGCGCACACGCGATCGAACATCCACATTTCAATTAATCGTACAATATTTATTAATTGCTCAAATAGGGCTATACCATAAACATTTAACAAGATTGTACTCCAAGGCAAACACCCAGTTGGCAAGTGGACAAGGAAGTCATTGGCTTATCGAAAGTCCAACATTTTTCATCTATGTATAACCCGCCCTTCTGTGATATTTGTTAATTTTGTTTGACGCTGCTAGCATTTACAGTACCAGTACGCTAAGCTTCACAAATGAAATAAAACGTTCACACGTCGTGGTTAAGCAAATGTTGTTCTTTCAGTCATTGTCAGCGCACAACTCGGTGGCCGAGCCATCGATAAGAGACGCCCGTGCGTTGTTACAATTGCAACAACTTGCCCCAAACATAATGTTTATATTTGAACGCACGTGGACGATAACAAATCCTGAATTTAAATTTAACTTCTACTTGGCATAACCCATTAAACTATATAGTATATATGTTTTAAGTTTCATTCAACGAAACATAAAATGGCTGCTTGAGACGATATTATGTGGGCATACCAAAAGGGTTTTAGGTGGTTAGACAATCGTTTTTGTCTACATCTCGTTAATTTCGTCTTGTGTGTGCTATGTTTTCGTAAAATGTCTCTGTAACAACTTATCCCTGTATATACAACTAGCCCCTCTCACGGTTGCAATACGTTCTGTGTGTCAGTCAACAACATACAGAACGGCTTTGGTCAACGTCTGTTTCGTTCCGCGAAAGGGTTCAGCCTACTGTTACATTCTCCATTGGTGACCATGTCAACGTTTTGCACGATTATAAAAAACGAGACCATCAAAAATTCTGAAACGTCTTACCTGCCGTTGTCATCATCTCATTGACATGCTGGTCGAGTTTAGTCAAAATCACATATTTCTAACTCTCTTGAAATGGCTCAACGAGCCATACCCGTCAATGTTGACCTATTTCTGCATAAATTACTACGCACACGCACCTTGTGGCGAAAAAATTTCCAAAAATCCTTCCGCCTATTGAAATCATCTAAAAATCCACAGTTACACTGCTAACATGTTCTACCAGCAAACTTGCCAATATGTCTGCTCAAATGAAGTTATGTCAGATGATATGATTTTTTTTTAAATTACGCATATCTAAAATTACTGTGCCCTACATTCGTGTAACACACCAGGAAGTCTAACTGAGGCATGATCTCGAAAGCGATACGTGACTGAACGGAGAAGATCGTCTGCGTGGCACCGGAAGCAATCACGTCTACTATACGAAGCATCAACAGGCGGATACCGCGAACAGTTCGAAAGCGTGCATGTAGGGACTCCTTCGTTTCGGACTGGCGGCTCGAATTACGTTAATTGCCGTGAGACGGTCGCGGCTAATGAAGTTGTCGTGAGGGTTCCCTCTGGCGCCGAGGACGTCGACCGCGCCCGGCTTCAGGGAGCCCCGGTCGCCAAGGCGTCCCACCGCACGCGAGCCAGCCAATGACCCCGGGGAGATGTGCCGTTTCGGCTATGTATCTGCCAAGCTGAAGCAACACCTTGCTGTCTTCATCTGTTGATACTGGGTCACCCAAAATATGTTCTTGTTCAAAGGGTAGCATTATGAGCTACCCTGTTCGGGATGGCTGAGAATACTGGTGAATAACAATTATACAGGTTTTTGTGCGTGCATCGTTATTAGCCCTTTTATTAAAAAAAATATTTATTTATTCGGTTAATATCCCCAAATAAAGGTCATTTTTCTACTACGCGACGCCCGTGTAATAAAACCATTTCACGTGAATTAAAAATGACACAGTTCTGGGAGAAAGTGTCTTGCTCGTGGGTCATGAAAAACACCCTTTCACACTGACATCCTGCTGAAGCACGTGACATGTCGGGTTAGCTCCTGACGGGTGCCGGGTTTGGTATTCGGGTTAACCCCAACGTGACCTGAGGCAATCGACACACGAAAGGTCTCAGTGTCGACTGTTCGCGCGGGTCTTCGGGCCGCACTCGGAAACACGACACACGGATATAATGTCAGTTTTTCCTATGCTGCGGTTAATTAGTTGGATTATTTTTCACAGCATTCCGATCGTGGTCGTTCTTATCGGGCTGTCGGGTCACGTTGTCGGGTTCCGCAATCTTAGCGCTAAGTAATGTGATTGTAAATAGAAGTTGACTTTTGCTTTGGTTATGTAAGGGGGTTTGTTTACGGCTGACCCGATTGCGTGATCCGCGGGCAAAACACCGACATACTGGTCCATCTCTCTGTTTAAGCGTTTTATTGTGTCTTGCTCTATTGAGAGGAGAGCGGGTGGTCACGTTCAACAATTTTATTGATATTCTAGAGTAGTCGCCTCGCTACTAGGAAGTCGTTATTTCAGGCCAGGTTGTCGAGTTTCACTATCTTAGCGCTAAGTAATGTGATTGTAAATAGAAGTTGACTTTTGCTTTGGTTATGTAAGGGGGTTTGTTTACGGCTGACCCGATTGCGTGATCCGCGGGCAAAACACCGACATACTGGTCCATCTCTCTGTATAAGCGTGTCAATGTGCCTTGCTCTGGTGAGAGGAGAGTGGGTGATCACGTTCAACGTTTATTTATATTCTAGAGTAGGTGCCTCGCAATAAGGAAGTCGTTATTTCAGCACTGCTGTGTGCGTCTCTGTTGCCTTGACGTTGGTGTTACGACCAGCTATATCTTCTCTGAAGTACGTGCAAAGCAGCTGTATTCACTCATATGCGAGAACAAGACAACCGGTCAGGGCTAATAAAAATATTGGCAGACATTGTACCGTGGTAAATGACATTTCCTAAATTAGAAGACAGCGCGACGTGACCTACCTGATGACGAAGGTCGTTGCGATGACCAGAATGCACAGCGACACGGTACATATGAGCAACGTCGGCCAATCTGCAACGACGCGAAAAATACACAGTGAAAGACGGAAAAGGTTAATTGCACATCATACACATCATGCATGGTTGATGTGATGCGAGAATCGATCCGGCAGGTAACTAGTCTACTAAGATACTGGCGGTAAACAGTCAGAAAACGAGATTAAATTATACACTTCAGTGATCATTGTGCTGTCCTTGACCCGTTTACGTTGTTTTCTTTGTACCATATCGGCTGTCGGAGCCTTATCGTCTGTGGGGCAGTCGCGGATAAACTATAGAACGTTCATTTGAATCTACAAATTACGTAACCGTAATCCTAATACTCATCCTAATCCTAATACTCATCCTAATGCCAATAATGATCATATTCTCAATAAACACAATACCACACATTGACATATTTGAAACACAACTATTTCAAACTGTCATATTACGACATATCCACCACAGCAAGACTTTGAACGAGACTACAACGATACGCTCTGCAGTAACGGAACCAACAATAGGAGTCAGCGTGAAAACTTGATGCCGTACCCATTTGAAACTTGCACTTGGATCCGTCGAAGCCGCATTCGGGTTCGTCACGCGGCACCTTGTCACCGAACAAGTTGACCTTCTTGTCCACCACAAAGGTCTGGCGACGAAGAAGAACACGTTGTCGGTAATCCGTTTAAGAGCGCAGTCAGGTTAGTCACATGCACACACTCACTCACGCGCACGCGCACGCGCACGCGCACGCGCACACGCACACGCACACACTAAATATGCAGTACGATCAATAAGCAACGATATCATAGAGCAGCGCAGTGTTTTTGGAAACTCACCGGAATGGTGAGGCCGTCGGAACTAAAATGGCCGACCGGTTTGAGCGACTCTCCAAAGTCAACATCGACGTCTTCTTGCAGCGCGACGACCGTGTAGTTGGCCTCAGCGTCTCCGTTCTCGTCAATATACATCGTGTATCCCTGGATACCTGCGTGAACAGCACACATAAACGATATACATGTGACGCAAGCATCCTCTGTAATACTGACCCACCTACTATTTCGAATGGTGACATGACGAAATTAAAACTATAACTAGAATATATTTGATTTGTTAGGCAAACTGGAAAATAAACCAGGGATGCCGAAGAATGCTGCAGAATGGCAAAAGGGAGGCAATGTGGACTTAGATGGTAGGGGGATAAAACGGAGTATAAAGATATTAGAAGACACTGGCAGAGGCGCTACACCAACAGAGAGAAGAGTTGTACAGATAACGAAATTTGTAGAAAGTCACTGATGTGTTCCACCTGTTATAGTTAAACAAGAGGAGAAGACGCACGCTCAGCAGTGCTTAGCATTGCTTACTCTTGTATGCTCTGCCGATAATTTTCTCGATGATTGCTGTACCATTTCTGATGTTTCCGCCCTCGGCCAGCACCTCGTCTAAGGCGTGAGCGTACAGGTTGACGGCGTCGTACAGGTAAGCGGCATAGATGGGCACCTGCGACAACAGGACACGCCGTGAAACAACCAAGATTAATTAATTAGTTATTAGCCTGTCTTCCTGTATCATGACAGTTTGTTTGCAGTGTTAATGTAAAATGCAAAACAGAGAAGCATGTTAGAATTACGACTTTCTGTATGTTCTCTTCTTTGCTATGCGGTGATTTGAAATATGAACTTAGTTTCCTTGTCCACGTGCCATCTGAACCTGTTTGTTAACTAGCAGGTAGAAATGTAAGTTTGTGTCGTAGTCCGTAAATGTGCCTTTTTCATAAACGATGTTGTCCGGGTGCAATAAATCATTTAAAGGGGATACCACCCCAAAATCACTGGCACCGTATTCGCACAATATGAATTCTGAAGTAAATCAGCAGAGCCCGCGAATGAGAGAACGGATGTACCGGAACTGCGAAGTCTGCGAAGTCTGCGAACGGGGACTTGGGAGCGTTGAACGGGGGATCGGTCGAGTAGGTTGCCGTCTTTTCGATGAACTCGCCGTAGTGGGGATTCGTCGGCTGAGTCGGCAGTAGCATGAGGACGGGACTGAAGGCGTCGACCATGCACTGCATCACTTCAAATTCTAGATCTGTAATGAAGGTATCGGATAGCGTTACTTGATAAGTATCAAGGCGACGCCAAAAGTCACGAGGACGGTTTTTTGGTAACGAACAGCGATTGATGGGCTGATTGCAGGCCTATAGTTACGTTTTTGATAACAGTACAAGAATTATACAAAAGGTATTACTAACAAACATTAATGAGCACCCATCATGTTTCGCAAGTCAGATGAAAGACAAATGTAAAATGCCACTTAGCCATGTTCATGTTCTGCCGTTAACATGACTTGTGCAAAATAATATGTTCCCTAAAGGCTCCTACAGTTCTTGAAGTAGTGAGCTTTGTTTAAAGGAACTTACATTTCTTGAAGTAGTGAGTTTTGCTTAAAGGAACTTACATTTCTTGAAGTAGTGAGCTTTGCTTAAAGGAACTTACATTTCTTGAAGTAGTGAGCTTTGCTTAAAGGAACTTACAGTTCTTGAAGTAGTGAGCTTTGCTTAAAGGAACTTACAGTTCTTGAAGTAGCCCAGCTTTGCCTCCGGGTCGTATGGTTTCTCCTCCACGGCAATCACAACGTATTCACCTTTATCGTTCAACCCTTTGATACGCATCGCTCGTACAAAGTCGATGAGTGCATCAGAATCTCCCAGAAAAACGTAGACTGAAGAAACGGAAGAGAGAAGCCGTTACGAATTTATATCACTGACTCGTTGAAATAACGACTCAAATTCAGAATAAATATAACTATATAAATATAACTTATAGAACATTTCCTTAATAGATACATGCTCGTGTAAATCGCAATATATTGAAATGTGGATTACATAACGATCATGTAACGCCGTTAAATGCGCTCAGTCGTCGCCAGTTCATTTGATATGCTGGCGTATTTAGTCTCGATTACCCAGGCTCCGCGCTGTTGCGCCGCCGTTTGTTGCACACATCATCGCCTGGACGCAAAGTGTACTTTTCATTATGACAGAAATTATGTATGCACCCAGAATCTGGGCTAATTACGGTGTCATCCGGGCATTTGGCTAATTCATAAAATAAGAGTGAACTGTTATCAGTGTATACAATACAATTCGAATTAACTTTAATCAAAGCAAACAAATGTTTAGTGTATAAGAATCTGGATAATGACGCTGATTGGCTGCTGGCGTTTTACATGAACGCCTGCACAAAATGGAGTGGTGAGAGTGGGTAACAACGAGACCACGCCTCTGCTGCCAGACTCTCTTCTCGGCGAGTTCGCGAAGGGGAGCGAGAGTCGAATAAGCGAGACTATGGCGTACTGTATTGGAAATCACTCCAGGCTCAACCAATCGCAGAACCCCTTCAACTCGTGAATCAACACCGCACCGTAACCAAGTTCAACATCGTGCTCCGCGGCTGAAGATATTGCCGACTTGGTGTTCTCGAAGTCTGTCCTTTGGTATCACGAGAATCCGGTAATGCTGCGCTCAGAAAAAGTATCGATACGATCGATTACCAGTTTCTTGTCAGGTAGGCGGTTTTATTTCGCGGGAAAACGCTATCGTTCTAAGAACGAGGGAAATGATATGATTGATTGCGTAGGTGGTTCACTTCCGGGAAGGGACTGAATTCACCGAAAGACAATAGCGATATGGCGCAGTAATCAAACACAAGATGCATGTAGCGGTTAGATTACGTTATCGACGTAATACTGTGTCAGTGGTGTTGGTTTTTATTATGTCACGCCATCCACCCTGGGTGATTCTGATGGTTATATCACAATAAAGATATATATCATTGTTTACCGCACATGGTTTTTATTATGTCACGCCACCCACCCTGGGTGATTCTGATGGTTATATCACAATAAAGATATATATCATTGTTTACCGCACATGGTTTTTATTATGTTACGCCACCCAATCTGGTTGATTCTGATGGTTATATCACAATAAAGATATATATCATTGTTTACCGCACATGGTTTTTATTATGTCACGCCACCCACCCTGGGTGATTCTGATGGTTATATCACAATAAAGATATATATCATTGTTTACCGCACATGGTTTTTATTATGTCTCGCCACCCACCCTGGGTGATTCTGATGGTTATATCACAATAAAGATATATATCATTGTTTACCGCACATGGTTTTTATTATGTCACGCCACCCACCCTGTGTGATTCTGATGGTTATATCACAATAAAGATATATATCATTGTTTACCGCACATGGTTTTTATTATATCACGCCACCCACCCTGGGTGATTCTGATGGTTATATCACAATAAAGATATATATCATTGTTTACCGCACATGGTTTTTATTATGTCACGCCACCCACCCTGTGTGATTCTGATGGTTATATCACAATAAAGATATATATCATTGTTTACCGCACATGGTTTTTATTATGTCACGCCACCCACCCTGGGTGATTCTGATGGTTATATCACAATAAAGATATATATCATTGTTTACCGCACATGGTTTTTATTATGTCACGCCACCCACCCTGTGTGATTCTGATGGTTATATCACAATAAAGATATATATCATTGTTTACCGCACATGGTTTTTATTATGTCACGCCACCCACCCTGGGTGATTCTGATGGTTATATCACAATAAAGATATATATCATTGTTTACCGCACATGGTTTTTATTATGTCACGCCACCCACCCTGGGTGATTCTGATGGTTATATCACAATAAAGATATATATCATTGTTTACCGCACATGGTTTTTATTATGTCACGCCACCCACCCTGTGTGATTCTGATGGTTATATCACAATAAAGATATATATCATTGTTTACCGTACAGGCTAAGAGAAGACTAGGCAGTTTGTACTAATGTAGTTTTGGCCAAACTTAATAAATTGTCTTCCGAACTTACACTGATTTTGACACGGCAAATTCACAAGATGTCAGTGCTGTTACCGGTACACCGCATAGATAAATCACTTAACAAGTAAACACGTTTTGTCTTTTTTTGTGTGGGTGAATTGTTTCATATTTGGGTGCCTGAAGACTAAGCATGCTTCTATGTGGGGTGAACGTTTGGACCTCTCCCAAGGACGTACGCCACAAGAATTCCTCTTATACAATGGCGAACATTCAGCGACTGTCTACAAAAGGCGACAAGAGGCGGTGCGTGGGACGGCGGGAAAGACAATTGTAATTCGATTGGCAGCGAGAAGTGAAGCACCTATTAAGTGTCATCAATAAAAAGATACTTGGACGACACGTTTGGGATTATTGGGCGAGCGTTTGGCTTTTACCTAATGAAACCCTCACTCCCTAAGCCAGCTCCACGCTAATGCTCTCGCAATGACTGTGGTAACCGGATTACCTGGATAGCGCCTCGACGCATGAGAGAGAATATTTCACGATTTAAGCATTTACCAGAGGTCGTACATTAATTTGTTTCGTTAGAAACAATTGACTGTTTGATTTACGCTAATGTGCTGCAGAAAAGTGAATTCTGAGCACCGAGGCGTTTAGACCATCGGGACATGGGTTGCGTACATTCATCTTTAAGACGATTTATCGGTGACATTGAATTAATGCTTCGATATTGAAGTGGGGACCAAAATGAGAAGGAATACGGTTATTGTATCATGATTTGTTGTCTAAGTATTTCACGGTATGCATGTTATATAACTAAATACCTCCACATCCGCAGAAGTGTCACCGTCGAGGTTATTACTCAAAGCCAGGACCACAGTCTTTACAAAGTAACATAAACGTTCGTTTAATCAAAGTTACGTAAGACTGGGCAATGGGCAGTTGCCAGTGGGCAGGTCATTCAGGCAGGCAAGATTTGGAGGGAAGACAATAGAATGTCCACTGGTAGGGTCAAAGGGTGATACCTTAATAGTTAATTATGGCTTGATTGCCACTGCAAATATGTATATATATATATATATATATATATATATATATATATATATATATATATATATACATACATACATACATACATACATATACACACACACACACACACACACACACACACACACACACACACACACACACACACACACACACACACACACACACACACACACACACACACACACACACACACACACACACACACACACACACACACATATATATTGGACGGAAAGAGAATTTAACGATCAAGTACATATCAACCCTTCCAAGAAAATATGTCGGAGTTAACATAAACTATCCAATTCGTCATTGCAGTGTTAACAATGGATTTCTATGAACGTTCACATTCTGTGAGTTTAAGCGAGATCCGAAGGGACGCGAAACAAGATAGGAATTAAAATAAGGACGGAATTATTCAGTGTCAGCTACGAGCGTGAATCGTGTAGGCGGAGGACTTGATAAACGTCGCAACTCGTTAACGATGTCAATGCGCCAACGATCAGCAAAAACCGCCGTACGAGTAATATGGGGTAAATAATGAATGCTCACTTCGTGTGGATTTATAGGTGTTCTCCACCAGAGCTTTCATACGTTCCTTGGCGACGTAAGGATGTTCAAAAGTGACAACCTCGTTGATCTGAATGCCGTTCTTCTCCGCTAGGGTCTGCGGGATCAGAGAAGATTATCAGACTTTCGGTGACGTCTTTCCGACATATGTGTCTCCAGTGAGCTCATCCCATTGGGCATAAAGACGAACAATTTGTTGAGAGGTTGCTGAAAGGCATCTTTTCGCTCATGTTAAACCAGTTGTTTCACAGTTACATCCATTAAACAATTCTAGTATAACGGTACATTAAACAGTTCCAGATCATCGTATAACATTGATATTTTTTAGTTTCTGATGGAACAATTTGTGTTTGCTTATTGTTCTGGTGAATACAAATCCAAATATCGAAAAAAATAGCCAATGCATGTTCGCGCCTGATGGTATTTTATTTTTAGAAATACAAACATCGTCTTTCAAAATGTTAAACTTGTCAAAATTTGAAATGAATTTTTTTTTAAACTGGACAAAATGTAATCGATGAACCAAATGACTTCCCGTTAGGACAGATATAGGCAAACATCGGTATATATGTCTTAGTCATGCTGCGTATTCCGACAGCCAATCGACAGGCGGGTGACATATCGGCAGCCAATCGACAAGGGCGTACCTGCAGCGTGCTGGCCGCCTCTAGCCAGTTGGCGCAATTGCCAACGACGACCGTGAAGCGTTTCCACTTGTAGTGAGCGACCAGGGAGATGACGGACTTGGAGACCTTCGATGTCGACGGGATGGTCCGCGCAAACGTCGGGTACAACACCTTGTTTGAGACTGCAGAGTCTCGACATTTCTGAAAAGGTTCAAATGCCAACATATCACAAATGTTCGTGAAAATGTTCATCAAGTTGGTAGCTATATATAACTAACGATTTTCTTCTGAACCCAACTATTGAGATAACTTACTCAACGTTTCAGCAGCAATCGGCTGCCTTCTTCAGGAATTCTGGGACGACTGCTCGCCAGTTCGTTTGGCAAGCAGGCCGTCCCATATGTGACTAAATCTGTGTCCTCCTCGTCTCGATTCGTCAACGGAGTCGTCTGATCCATATGGCTTCTTTAAGTCATCTTGAGTTTCTGTTGCTCTCGCTATCTGTGTCTATCACATTTGTTCCCTCCCAGTCGACGACGCCGACGGCAGCCGACACGTTTAGTAAGTAATCTCATTAATTTGTTTAGAAGAAAATCGTTATTCATATATCACAAACGGCTTTGTAAAATCATTGAATGCGACGTCGATGGGACGATAACGGCTCGGGTCAGTTAGCGTGTGTACAAGAAGTAGCAAGACATATCCAGGACCGAACGAACTTAACAATGGTGCTCGCGTGCATGCATGCACCGTGCTAGTTGCTGTGTTGGCGGCGCGGGTAATTCTTTGTGTGAAAGTATCAAACAATTAATATTTTGGGTGGTCTTTCTAGGGTCACAGCTTTATCAAGTGCGAATCACGTGAAGCGTGTCGAAGCGGTGCTCTCCCTGATCAGATACAATACTCCACGCAGAACGATAGTACGAAGCACTTTGTTTCTGTATTTGATTTTCACCCGATTGTGTCACAGTTGCCCCGCGTTGATCAACTAACAAGGGTGTATGTTATGTAAAGGAGCAAGCCTACGTACGTACGCACGTACGTACGTACGTACGTACGCGGACCGTATCGGTAAAACGTTTGGCATGATTTCCTGGCCGCGGGCAGACAACAGGTATAAATCATGCGCAGTTAACACGTTGATCGGCGTCAGCGTCGTTTTATCATCGCCGTTACACAACGTTTTCTCAGGGGCGCCTCCGGCCTACAACGCTGACCCGTGATCGCTCCTGCGATACGCCGCGGGGGAGGTGGTCGCATTTGATCCCGACACAAAGCCTCGTGACCGCAGCGAGCAGGCAGGACGACCAGGGCGATACGAGACGGGCGCTGCGGGCGATGTGCGTGAATGTCATCGCAGTTGTGGGAGCAGGATCGGTTTATACAATCCCGTGTCCGCGCGCTGGGCGAGCGATGCTGTTCCTCGTCGGCAACATATCGCGACTCCTCGGTGGACCTCTTCGTCTACACTTTTTAAAAACGGTCACAACTTCACGGAGATCACCCGGCGTGATTGGCGTCGTAAACACCGTGTTGCCAGTGGCCAACTGTAGATCTACAGTGACTGGCCACGTATGAATCACCATGTACACAACACGATATCCCCCTAGTGGCCACTCCCGTCGAAGTCACCTTATGTCAAAGGTTACAATAACAAACATCTATTTTCACCGGTCGTTGTCAGAAATGTGTTAGCCGTGTGCATTATTAAATACAACAGGGATTTTTGCGAACACGAATACATCCCGTTAATGTATATTGACTGCCTCGCGTAGACGGTCGACCTGCTCGTGTTTTAATCTCTCTATTGCTGTTTTGTTGTTGCTGCTGTAGTCGGTGTTGTCGTTGGTATTTTCGTTGTTGCTTGTTGTGTGTTGTTGTTGTAGTTGTTGTTGTTGTTGCCGCTCGTGTTTCTGCTGTTGTTATGTTTTGTAGTTATTTGCTGCTGCTGTTGTTTTAAGATATGTTTTGATGATACTGATGTTGTTGTCGCAACACGATTATTGTAATAACAATGGGAACATCGTCGTCGTCATCACAACTGCCATCATCACCAACAACAACAACAAACACGACAGAAGTAAACATATTAACATCATCGCCACTGTTTTCACCCTACCCAGCCCATGGATATTATTACCCCACGAGGGTGTGACTGTACTTACGTAGGCGACCATGGGCAGGTTCCAGGCAGCGGCGACTCTTGCCTCGGTCGCGCACGTGTTCTCGGGGCCGATGAAGGCGACGGTCTCGTCGAAGTACTGCTTCGTCATGCCGCGGATGGACGTCAACGTGTCTGCCTTGTTGTCGACGAGGACATAGTCGAGGTTGTGGCCGGCCAACACCTCCTCGTTGGCGTTGATGTGTTTGAGGGCGTAGACGAGCGCTCCGACGAAGTACTTATTTTGCCCCTTGTTGCCGCTCAACGCCGGCAGGAAGCCCAGCGTGAAGTTCTTGGCGTCAGCCACGCAGAAGACGACGGCCAGCGCGACCGCAGTCGCCGCCAGAGTCGACACCATCGTGGTGGACCTCTCGATGCTTACGCGGGACGTGCCTGTATGTACCCGAGTGCAGACAGAACCTAACCTCGTTGCGTGTCGATAGTCAGCGGAGTCTGGTCGCAACCGCCTTGATCGGCTGCTTCAGCGAGAAAATGATCCCTCGTCAGTGTGCGACTGAAACAACAGCGACAAAAAGCCTTCATTAGTGGTCGGGTGGGTGCTGTTTTAGCGAGCCGCGTGCACGGCCTGTCTAATTGAATCTAGACCCGACCGACCGACTGGGCGAGAGCGTGTGCGCGCGTTCATTCAGCGCCGAAACAAGCTCGGCAAAGAACCGTTGACCGGGCGTCTCGACACGAACTCGAACGTTTTCTCGTTAGTCATTAATGAACGCCCATTTGGCGACCACGGTCAGCATTAATGATGGAATCATCTGAGGAGAAGAAAGAACGATTCTATTTTCAATCACACACTTAATTGTATTGTAATTCTTCAACATCTAGTCGACCTATTTCGACTTATTACCCGACGTCGTTACCGGCGTCATTATAACCGTCAGAAAGTGTCTGCGTTGCCAGCGAACAACCGCGCGAAGCCCCGCTTCCTTGTCGGCGCCGTACGCGGATGAACCAGCGACTACACGCAGGGTATTTTCTGCCCCACTGCTCGGTGGTCGGAATTAATATTGCATAAAGCTCGAAACGCATCCACGTCCACAAATAGCCGAGTGTTTACGTTCACTAATATGGCCGCCGACAATAGCGACCCGCCACCGTGAACAACAGCCTCTCACACTCTTGACTTCGCGCATCGCGAAGAAGTCAAGCGTTGTGGGTCATAGAAATGCTACTCTCCACGCGTCTCAATGTTGTCTCTGTTCTCTGGGTGTGAGCTGACGGGACAGTTGCTAACGAGCCGTCATATCTGCCAGTGTGTCGCTCTTTCTGCGGTCGCCTTCCACACGATATAATTGCTGTTCGCCGTAAAATAAAAAACGCCATACGTGATGCTTAATTAACTTCACAACTACACGGCTTAAATATATTACCAGAGGGTAATGTGCGAAAAAACAGCTGCCAAGTCATACGTCGTCCACTAACGAGGATCTCCATTGGACCGGAGATAAAATGTTGTCCCGGAGTGGTTATGGCCATGGTTATGGATATGTTTATCTAGTAATGCCCAATGAAAACGATAAGATTGCCTAAAGGCTATGACCACATCTTAGACACAATTCAGTATATTTGACATACGACTCAAACTCTGCTGAATTCGGGAGTGGTGACTAAGCGGTATGTGAATATATCGTCGATTTTTTTCAAAAGAATATTTCTAATCACGACATTTTCTAAGATTCGAGTGCCAGACCTTTCGAATGGTGGAGCCAAAAGCTCAGTCGTTGTGCTAGGCGGCCCAATCATTGTGCTAGGCGGCCCACACAAAGAGGAGGCTTGGCTAACCAGATTGGGCACAGGACATCCGCATCTGGGTCAGATTATTGAGATTAACAATGACGTAACGCGTCATTGTTAGTTCTACGAGTGGCTTATGCCGGAAGAGTGTTCAACAAAAGTCCAGTAGGGCAGCACAACGTCATTGTCGTTTCAATATTTGGCATTAACGGGAAGAGTGTCACGTCCCTACGTCGGTCGCGTAAAGTCATCGTTAGTTCTGTAATTGACAGTCAGTCTGTTCGTCCCACAAGTATGACTGTCCGGTGAAGTCTGATGTCTCACTGGTGGTTCGGATTAGTAAATGGAATAGTTGTGTCATATGACGATTGTACACTATTTCCAAACACGCCAATGTCGATACCACGACATACGCTGACACCCGGTAGTAGAAACGGTGTCCTCGATTCGTTCTTGGGCAACTTGTTAGCAGATACCCACCTAGTCAATGTAAGCGGTCAGCCGCACCTGACGAGTTGTACAAAACTGGAATTGTGTTAAATTCCAAGTAAAATAAAACACTCAGGTATAAAACAACACTTGCCTCCCGCCACTGAAACGACCTGCCAGAGTAAATAGTCACTACCAGAGAAACAGCACATTTCATGCGAGAAGGCGATGTCGTCGTTGGCACCATAAGTCACCGTGTCCCCTCCGAGAGTGGAGAGCGACGACCTCTGGTTTATCATAGCTTCTTCAGCCTACGAAGAAGCCAACAGAGAAGTCACTGTCAGATCATTATGTTAAAGGACCCTCTTCAATTCTATTTTTTCGTTCGTCTCGTTCCAGACGCACGTCTCGTTCCAGACGCATCTCGCTAAAAAAAATTACCTCTAATATCTACGCCATGCCAGCTCTAGTATCCACCACGCCATGCCAGCTCTAGTATCCACCACGACATGCTAACTCTAGTATCCACCACGCCACGCCAGCTCTAGTATCCACCACGCCACGCCAGCTCTAGTATCCACCACGCCATGCTAGCTCTAGTATCCACCACGCCATGCTAGCTCGTTCGTTAATTTTTTTTTATTTTGTCTTGGTGAAGGTGAAATTATCGTAAAACTATTAAATTATTTTAAAATTATTATAACAAGGATATTTACACGTTCACAAGGTACCAAATCCAACGATAAAAAAAAAAATTCGACGATTTTTCGACGCACTCTTTAATTAAACCAACTGCGCATATTATTTAAACTGTTCAAGCACTGATCATTTGAAGATTAACGAAACTGATTCACGATGTCCTAAATCAATTGAAGAAGGAGTTATCACTAATCTGCATATACATGCTGTGGTGACCAACATTTGATGTCTTACCAGAATATGATGATCTTATACCTTTTCGGAGTGAGTCAAGAACTAAATATATTTCGTAACGAGATATAAACGGACAACGAGACAGCTGTCCCGTGAGGCATGGTGTGTCGATGATTTGAGCGTCTTGTTGCTATCAGCGTCAGTTGCGCCCACTTGCTTGTTACGCAGCACCTGTCGACTAAGTACTGGCTGGTGAACATGTTACTCAAATGAGATACATTTTCACAGTAGAGAATCCAACAGCCTAAATTGCCCTGCACCATTATTTCTGGACAAACGTTATCCACAATAGAGAATCCATAAGCCTAAATTGCCCTGCACCATTATTTCTGGACAAACGTTATACCAGAACAATCACTTTCCCCGAACAACCATTGTCCAAGAAATACCGCTGTCCACGAACAACCACTGTTTCTCAACAACAACTCTCTCTGAACAACCATTGTCACTGAACAACCATTATCCCAGAACAACAAGTATACATGAACAACCATTGTCCCTATACAACCATTGTCCATGAACAACCATTATCACTGAACAAGCATTGTCTCTGAACAACCGTTGTCCCTGAACAACCATATTTACTAAACTTCAATTGTCCCCGAACAACCATTATCCCTGAACAACAATTGTCACTGACCAACCATTATCCACGAAGAACCATTTTCCCCGAACAACCATTATCCCTGAACATAAATACAACTTTAGAAGAAAAAATCATATTATTTAAATGTAATTTGTGTTCTTATGCAATAACGACTGATTTAATCTTTACAGTCACTATGCACGCGCTGGCGTAATACACCCTCGTTATGGAAATTCCGACAGTATTTTCCGTGGGAGGGCTCTAGTCCAACGCATTCTGGTTGGCTAATTTCCAGCCTGACGCAAATGCTCGACATTTCAGCCAATCAGGAAGCAGTTTGATATCGCGCGACTATCGGGGTGAGATCAGGGGTTATGACGCGGGGCTGAGGGTCGCAGCACCCTCTCGTTGGTCAAATCGCAAACACGAAAGTTATAACATCATGCTGATACAACTTTTGATATGGCCGATACAACTGTCTGCTGCCAGCGTAGCCTACGTCTGACGACTGAGCGTTGTCCCCGGCAGCTTCTGAGCGAGTCGTTCGCCCCGTGGCACAACAAACGGCGAACGCCAACGATTGAGATCGACCCGCTCGATACGTGTCCGCTTTTCCTCTCCGTCTTTCAGCCGCGGTCGTTCGACATATTTATTGCCAGCGGCTGTTTTTGCAGGTTTACATAAATCACAGTCCACTATCTAATGACGCGGTTTTTATGGCTTATATAATTGTGCCAATTTGTTTACCAGTTCTGAATCATTATCAGCAAGTACAGATAACAACAGAAAGCGGAAACTATAGTATGTATGCGTATTATTCGAATCGCTGTTGTATTAATTACCCGTGCAATCGCATCTACGCCCGTTTTGATAAGCACGACCCTCTAGGTGTTTATCCTTCAACCAAGAGCGGTATTCGGTTAAGTACGCCAGTCGATTAAAACTTGAAGGCTGTTCTACATACTTTATACTATAATAATATACTTTTATGCGCAAATTTATCAAGGCTTACCAAAATGTGAGTTAATTTAGCGTCATTCTAAAGTTTCTCTTTTTTATTGTTATTCTTAATTATTAATGAAGTATTATATTTAATAGAGCATATTTAATTATGCCAACTACGCGGCATATTTACATTTTTTCATTCGTATTTTACTTGTGTGTAATCACAAAACTGTTAAAATGTGCCACAGTATTATCAATTTGTTTGTGACTGAAACATCTACTTGTGTTGGCACTGAACTATCTACTTTCGTTGGCCCTGAACTACTCATATTGGCACTGAATTATATACTTTAATTGGCATGAGCAATCGATTATTTTACATAACGTGACTGATTTATCTGTGTGAAATAATGCTTCTTTTAGATATATGAAAGTGATATTTCATGAGGCACTTGCGTCGACAAGGTCGAATGCGTTGTGATTTAACGATCGCCATACGAACGTTGATGGAGTCGTGTCACGATCATTTGCGCCACTTATTTTCCCATATTGCGAAGGTAGACGCGGTTGTTATATCGCTAAATTATGCGTTACGGATGTACAAAGATGTTCTATGACTGTTTGCTGTTCTGTCAAAGGCGAGGACCGACATAGGGACAACAACTGTAAGGGACTTCATTGTTCCTTTTGGTCCTACTAGCAAAACTTCACAACCTCCGGACGGGATAACTTGGTAGTTCGTAATGTCTATACGTCGGGTGTTCTTAACCGGTTGTCCATTGACCCCCTAGGGTCCATCAAAGGGCTACAGGGGGCCCGAGGATTTGGAGCAAAAATGTTTTGTTTCGTCGAGTTCCTTCCTGTTTACGTGCATTTTTCTGGGGGGTCCATAGCTTTCTTTAAATTCTCAAAGGGGTCGGTGACCCAAAAAAGGTTAAGAAACACTGGTCAGTGTCTTGGTGCTGCCAGCCAATATCTTGATGGCTTCTTGGAATCTATTTCTCGAAATTCAGACATAATACTGACAGTTATAGCAGCGTCTAGCGACGGTGTGCGGCACACGTTGATGGATGACTACTAAACCACCTGCCTAGGCTCCAGTCGATACCGACCACAGCAACACTGCGCCACTGAGGCGTCGACCTGCGCCTCAACTGTCAGATGTATGGTGGACGTACTAAAAAAACAGCAAAGTGAGACAAAGTCCGAGAGAGTAGAGGATGGAATGGTGTTATTGGACCAGACGACTATCCTGTTATAAACCTGTCAGCGGGAAATGTGCGACCGATTTTGTATTTGTCTCGTTTAAACGTCCCCCGTGTACTAGAAAGTTACATAAACACAACATTGCCAATGACATACTGAGTGACTCACAAACTGACTGACTGACTGGCTGACTGACTGACTGACTGACTGACTGACTGACTGACTGACTGACTGACTGACTGACTGACTCTCTCTCTCTCTCTCTCTCTCTCTCTCTCTCTCTCACACACACACGCACACGCACACGCACACGCACACGCACACGCACACGCACACGCACACGCACACGCACACGCACACGCACACGCACACGCACACGCACACGCTCACGCACACGCACACGCACACACACAAACGCACACAAACACAAACACACGCACACACAAACGAACACGCACACACACACACGCACACACACACGCACGCACACGCGCGCGCACGCACGCACGCACGAACGCACACACACACACACCCACGCACACGCACACGCACACGCACACGCACACGCACACGCACACGCACACGCACACGCACACGCACACGCACACGCACACACACACACACACACACACACACGCACACACACGCACAAATGCCAAAGGTAGGAAAAAATCACCAATCTGTGCTATTGCGAATTCCGCTAACGCGCAAATATCGAAGTGTTTCGAGTCGTACGTCCTGCATGATAGCAACGTTTACCGAATTAATCCGCGCACACGATAGCCAAGTTTATGTGTTGTAATTATGGCCGCTTTCTCTCGCATGAAGCAGCTGATACCGTATCGGCGCTGAGAAAACGTGCAGCGGTCAAAGTTACTAGGTGGATAAACGTGTTTATCCGGTACTAGTTTTTTAACTTTCAAAATACAGCGACTCACCTTAATCGAACGTCTAAGTAAAAATATGTCAAACAGGTGGTTGAAAAGGCACGCACTTACGTCAACCCAACATGTGGCGTGCCGACAGTCTTCAGCGAAATAATCAAATATTTGTGTTTTTATAGCGCCAACATAAGAAGATTGCGCGCCGACGTCATAGTGATACGACCACAGGTCTGCGATCGTCTCTCGACTCCTACAGCCGATTGCATTTTTGTAATAGCGGCGAGTACGACTGTTTCTTAGCATTTCCTCTTAGGTAATCCTGTGACGAAAGCCTCTTAAACAATCTTCACAGATAAGGCTACTGGTTGACGTATAGTTATATCACCAGACCCAGTCCCTATGATTACAGTATTTACCAGTTGTCTCATTTGAAACAGGCATATTCCATGTTTCGAACTTCTAGTATAATGTCAGGAACTATGCGAGTCGACAGGTGGTAGTAGTCCTTTAGCGAATCGCTGGATGCACGTAATTACAAACGTCCAGTCGGCACAGATACCTCGTGACTGTGAGACAAACACACGCACACGCACACGCACACGCAAACGCACGCGCACGCGCAAACGCACACGCACACACACACGCACACACACAAACGCGTGTCAACATCACAGTGTGGCGGTGGTTATTGACTTTCCCGTGTGTCTTCCTCTTCGTTCAGTTTGGTTTATCCAACAATTCCTGTATTTTCCTCTCCTTGCCGTTGCTCACGTGCTGTTACCTCTTGCACAGCCAGTCACCCTTCGCGAGAAGTCACCCTTCGAGGGAAGTCCTACGCAGTTTTTTTCAACGAGTTCCATCGAGTTTAAAATAGGTACACCTCTTGCCGATTTGCGAGAACTGGTGCGCGACAAGTTGGAAGACTTGTTTGTCGTCCCTGCAGATAAGACCACAAACCCCCGATCTCCTACGTTTGGTGTATGGGCCAAGTGAAGCAAAATAATTCGCACTGGGTCGACTGAAAAACTTATCGTGAAACCACGCAGTTTTTTTACACAACACTTATATGTGTTAAATAATAAAGTAAACTGTTCCTGTTTTGGCCCAAAAGTGTTCGTCTCAAAAATACCACCTGACCAATATGCGACAGTTGTCACTCGTAATATGGCGTTATTCAACTGCTGCCATTTCTTCCTCCTTTATGTGTCTCAGTACAGAAACAAAGCCCATTTGACGCAGCACGCAAAACAATTTTTCACAAATACAGTTATTATATGATTTGCGCATCGACCACATTTCGCTAACAACAGAAGAAACGCGATACTCACTTCGATACGAGACGCTGTCTCCGACTGGTAAACTCTCCGTGTTGCGTCTGCACGCGAAGCGTGTGCCAATAGAATGCGAGCGGGCGTTTGTGTCCTGTTATATACGGTCGCATTCGCGGACTCGCCATGCGCCAGTGGCACCGTGTGCAGCGACCAACGCTTATATAACGAACATGGTCGGCGACGAAGTGTGGTCGCTATCGTGCACTCTTTCGCTCGCTTTTTGCCGCCGGCCGCTGGCGGGAATCGATTCCACGGTTCGAGCGAGCTCAATACCGAGCAATTACGTGCTTCGGTAGCTCCGAATGTGACGTTCGAAGAAGAGATTTGCATAAAGGGGCGTCGCCCTATTCGCGCCAAGTACAACCCCCCAAATGTGACGGCCGTCCTCCACGGACCGCGCGACTCGGCGAGGAGCGGTTTGCTCGACGCCGCGATTCTAACGACTGTGATTTAGTTTGTCAGCAATTAATTCACGCGTTCTTGACGGCGATCATTACTTTGAACTACCTTCTCATTAAATTATACTGATTCTAAGACGACACGATATGGTGAAACGACGATGTAATAACGACATCACCCACGAGAGGGCTGAAGCCACTAACATCTGATTGACTTAACTGCGTCTGCTTCACAGAATGCTAAATTGTGCAAACTTAGCATCAACAAAACGTTGAGTGAACTCGTTAAACTGAGAGCAGATCATTCGGAGATTTGATACGATATTGGTCGGTACTGATCGGTTGGTTACCTTCTGATTCGAGCGCTCCACGATGGACGAGCCAACAGCAGGTCTGTCTGGAAGCATAGCTCGTGGTAATGCCCGTTCGCGTCAACAAAAGTTGTCATAATGGCCTGACATTGATGAAGCAAAGATTATGAAACCACATTAATGTCTAAGGTGATAAGGTAGTAACGTCTCAAATGGACATGAATGGTATTCATTTCAGCGATAATCGGATGGCGTGACTGAACATGTATTTATTTTATATAACATGTAGGCAAGGTTAATATAACAATGTGCGTGCGAATATAATACATGTGTACCAGGTAGACATATACTGAACACTTACCAAAACTATTCGAAAACAAGCACTTTCAAAAGTATTTTAATGAAATACGCATTAAAATACTTTTGAAAGGACCTCAGTGTTGATGCAACGCGTTCTTATTCCCGAATACGAAACTGTATTCAGATAAAGTTACGGCTGCATTCCAATTTGTTTTAAACGTATTGAAATACGTTTGCGAATACTTCACGTTGTATCCAAATACTGATAAAAAATACTTCTAATATATTTAAAATGCACGAGGACAAATTAATGACCAGTTATATTTGGCACAACTAACTTGGTATATGCTGTCATAAGTTGATGTAAATAAATCTGGTGAGTTATATAACATATAGTGAAAACTTCAGTGTTGTTGATTAATGCACAGCACCCAGTCCACCTTAGCCAGACGCAACTGGCTGATGCATGGAGAATCCCCAGTTAGGACCGACGCTTTGATGGCAGTCACTATATTGATGATTGCAGAACTATTGTTTATCTAAGACAATGAGCAATTATGTTCAGTCGATGCCATATGTGTATGGCCTTGCATGAAAAGTACTGCAGCTGTTTGGTCAAAGTACAACATTAATAAAGGCTATGACCAATTGTTTACTGATTAAACCGGCAAACAACATATGACAGAAAGTCACAGCATATAACATGATGCAGTGTCACATATCCCGTGTGCCCGGTAGCGTCAGATCAAAAGTATTCGTAAAGCATTAATTTATACTTGCAACCAAGTGGCAACAGACGGAGCGACAAATGCAAGTATTGTATACCTGTGTGCGTCGGTACACCTACAGGTGCAGACTTGTTGGAGCACGCTAATAACATGCGTTCAAGCATTCGAGCATTTTAGTAGTGCAAATGGCAAAGAAATACAAATTGCAATCAATAACACGGAGGCGATATGTGTCAAATCATGAGGAGTTGAAATGCATTGTTGTCTGTGGAAGTTGCCACTTCGCGCTGCGTGTTTTATGTTCTTCATTCGCTTCGTTATGTGATAACACCCTCGTGTGTTGTACTGGCAGAACCAGCATGTGCCTCTTTGTAGAACAGTCGTATGCCTACTGGGCGGGGTGTGACTAGTACAAATTATCACAATTAGCGTCCTTTGTGACCACAGTCACGTGCGTTGTCCAGTTTGTTGACCCGATGGCCGGTGCAGCGGTGTTGGCGGTGCCAAAACCTGTCACGAAATCGCCCCTGCTCGACGGCAACTGTGGCGACAGGACAGAGCGGCAGCGACGTCGTCATCACGAGCAGTTAAAGTCATTACGACGATATCAGTTTGATGATTGCTAGAGGGTCGCATGGATATTATCATTCTAGGCTATTTGGGGTGTCAGTTGTTGTTGTACTATCAGTAGTAAACTGTGTAAATACTACACTGCTTACGCAGCATGCACGCGTCGGTTGACGCCGAGTCCCGCGGTGATTCTGATGGAACTCCGGAAAGGCTAGATAGATTAACTTCATCCGACGGTCGTTATCATGCCCCAGAACTCGGGGGATTGCGTATGTTCGCAGTTCTTTTGTTGGGTTATTGATGTCAGATACTTGCATTCGTATGAGCAACGACATTGCGTCCAGTCGCGTTCCTCGCAACACGGTGACCACATCCATGCAAACCCACGCTTGACATGAGTTGCAAAATAACGGCCAATCACGAAACTCATGTATTCAGTTCTTTGCAACGTTCTCGCAACTTTTCGTTTCTGTCGTCTTCTGTGAAAATGGAAGGGCCCGAGCAGTCCTGGAGCTAGCTCAACATTTCCGAATGTTTCTCTAGAAACTGCGCGGACAAAATAAACGCCGTGCACAATATAGGATAGGCATAATTGCGGCTGTTAGTCACCACAGCAAACAGGATGTTTACACACATAACTATATAATTGTGTTTGAGTCAGTAAATAATGTGCAACTATCAAGCCATTTTGTGTTGAAATAAATATTGTAACCTATCCAAAACTTGATTTTACCTTAGTAGAAATTTTCATCGTCTTATCAAGGCGTGCTTCGTCAGTACTAATGAGGTACTGGTCGGATGACATCATCATACAAGTGAGGAAATTCGTAATTACCCTCGTCTCGGTTGATCGCTTTAGTCTTGCGTATCCATGTGGCCTCTTGCGCTACACAACACTGAGAGGTTTGTTGGTATACCCATGCAAATAACAAAGTAAAACCGGAAGAACAGGTTGAACTAGTCTACCACAGGCGCGGGTGCAGAGGGGACGTAGGGAACGCGCGTTTTTGCTTGAAAAAAAAGTGTTAAGAGGTTTTACTCTTATTTTATGATTAACCTTAATTAAGTTGAAAGCATATTATTACCACTGAATTTGACACTATCCAAGGGTTCTGAAGTACAACACATGATGTCTACCTTGCATATCTTTGCTATGTTCTTCAAATTCTCGCCCAAGAGACTACGACGCCTAGTGCAATCTACAGAACAGATCAACATCGGGAGGAAGCGCGAAGGTTTGAAGAAAGTGGGTGTTGGAAAGGTGGAACTATTGTGTGAAACAATATGGGTGGAACGACACACTACACTGGAGGAGTTTCGTGAAATGTTTGAAGCCATCCTTGAATGTCTGACTGCAATTTCGAACAACGAGAGCAACAAATGGAATTCAAAAACAATGACGGATGCTTCTGGCCTACTGCGCGCGACCTCGAGCTCTGTATTCATAGTTGCATTCCAAGTGAATCGGTGCATGTTTGAGTATATCGTAGACCTCAGCAAGCTGTTCCACGGTTCTACGCATGCAGGATGTTCTCCGGGCCTATAAAGAAGTTACTCTGATAAAGGACATCTTTATCGACATCAGACAAATTGCAGATGCAGAATACAGTAATATCCACACGACGACTGCATAGATGATCAACCGTTCACGGGACAGTGACAGTGATCTCGATCCCAAGGCGCCCTGGCAGGCAGACCGTGACAAACAACGTGGGCCAGACACCCCAGAAATATACTGGCGACGCTTTGTATTCTTACCATTGCAAGACCTTCTCCGGGAATTTGACACGAGATGCAATGCGATAACAAGGAATTCCATGCTCGGTCTGGCGTTCCTACCCAATAAAGTGGGCACGCTGACATATACTAACATAACCGACCTCCAAGAATGTTATTGCCTTGACCTGTCATCCCCAGCGTTCATGCCAGGTGAAGTCAGACTGTGAAGAAAAAACAACAACAGAGCTCCATAATCTACATGAAACAAACTCCGGGGGGAGTAAGCATAAGTTTAAACTTCAACTCTCCCCGTTTCCAACTCATCATTAATACTGTATATAAATGTATATGTGTGACCATTTTTATCTAAATTTAATATGCATTATGACGCTATACTACTTTACTGCTGTTGTCACATGATGTTGGAAATAAGTATTTTTTTAATTTGAATGCAACGGACATCTCCATGTTCCCAAATCTTTTCCACATTTTTCACTTGCTGTTGCTAATATCGGTCACAAGTGCTGGAGTAGAGCGCGCTAATTCTACACTCAAACTGGTGCAAACCGTAAAGCGGAGTACCGTGCAACAGGATCGCCCCAACGCAGTGGTACTACTTCGTGTACGCAAGGTACTTCGTGTACGCAAGGTACTTCATGTACTCGACAATAATGGGAAGCACCCAACAAAGTAATGTTTTTCATTAATTCTCCGAGGGCTCATTGAACTGCTACCGACTAATGCACACTAACAATGCATACACGTACAATACACTAACCATACATACACGTACAATACACTAACCATTCATACACGTACAATACACTAACAATGCATACACGTACAATACACTAACCATACATACACGTACAATACACTAACCATACATACACGTACAATACACTAACAATGCATACACGTACAATACGCTAACCATACATACACGTACAATACACTAACCATACATACACGTACAATACACTAACCATACATACACGTACAATACACTAACCATACATACACGTACACTACACTAACAATGCATACACGTACAATACACTAACCATACATACATGTACAATACACTAACCATACATACGCGTACAATACACTAATACATTAAATGGTACAACGTGTTCCTTGGTCTGATTTTGTTTTGTTTAATTAATATGATGATAACATTGTCCACGGTGGTCTACAAATCATACACCTCAATCCATCAAGAATAATAAATACATTCCCCGGACCCCCATGCAGCATGGGTGGCTGCGCCCTCCCCCCTCCCCGTTAGCCAAATCCTAGATCCGTCCCTGTACCAAATACCGTGTAAGAGATTGTTTAAGACAAGACTAGATGAACACAAGAACAATGTAGAGAACGCGCCAAGAGAACAATGTAGAGAACGCACCAAGAGAACAATGTAGAGAACGCGCCAAGAGAACAATGTAGAGAACGCACCAAGAGAACAATGTAGAGAACAATGTAGAGAACGCACCAAGAGAACAATGTAGAGAACGCGCCAAGAGAACAATGTAGAGAACGCGCCAAGAGAACAATGTAGAGAACGCGCCAAGAGAACAATGTAGAGAACGCGCCAAGAGAACAATGTAGAGAACGCGCCAAGAGAACAATGTAGAGAACGCACCAAGAGAACAATGTAGAGAACGCCGCAAGAGAACAATGTAGAGAACGCGCCAAGAGAACAATGTAGAGAACGCGCCAAGAGAACAATGTAGAGAACGCGCCAAGAGAACAATGTAGAGAACGCGCCAAGAGAACAATGTAGAGAACGCCCCAAGAGAACAATGTAGAGAACGCGCCAAGAGAACAATGTACAGAACGCACCAAGAGAACAATGTACAGAACGCGCCAAGAGAACAATGTACAGAACGCCCCAAGAGAACAATGTACAGAACGCGCCAAGAGAACAATGTAGAGAACGCACCAAGAGAACAATGTAGAGAACGCGCCAAGAGAACAATGTAGAGAACGCGCCAAGAGAACAATGTAGAGAACGCGCCAAGAGAACAATGTAGAGAACGCGCCAAGAGAACAATGTAGAGAACGCGCCAAGAGAACAATGTAGAGAACGCGCCAAGAGAACAATGTAGAGAACGCGCCAAGAGAACAATGTAGAGAACGCGCCAAGAGAACAATGTAGAGAACGCGCCAAGAGAACAATGTAGAGAACGCGCCAAGAGAACAATGTAGAGAACGCGCCAAGAGAACAATGTAGAGAACGCGCCAAGAGAACAATGTAGAGAGCGCGCCAAGAGAACAATGTAGAGAACGCGCCAAGAGAACAATGTAGAGAGCGCGCCAAGAGAACAATGTAGAGAGCGCGCCAAGAGAACAATGTAGAGAAAGCGCCAAGAGAACAATGTAGAGAACGCGCCAAGAGAACAATGTAGAGAACGCGCCAAGAGAACAATGTAGAGAACGCGCCAAGAGAACAATGTAGAGAACGCGCCAAGAGAACAATGTAGAGAACGCGCCAAGAGAACAATGTAGAGAACGCGCCAAGAGAACAATGTAGAGAGCGCGCCAAGAGAACAATGTAGAGAACGCGCCAAGAGAACAATGTAGAGAACGCACCAAGAGAACAATGTAGAGAACGCGCCAAGAGAACAATGTAGAGAACGCGCCAAGAGAACAATGTAGAGAACGCGCCAAGAGAACAATGTAGAGAACGCGCCAAGAGAACAATGTAGAGAGCGCGCCAAGAGAACAATGTAGAGAGCGCGCCAAGAGAACAATGTAGAGAGCGCGCCAAGAGAACAATGTAGAGAACGCGCCAAGAGAACAATGTAGAGAACGCGCCAAGAGAACAATGTAGAGAGCGCGCCAAGAGAACAATGTAGAGAACGCGCCAAGAGAACAATGTAGAGAACGCGCCAAGAGAACAATGTAGAGAACGCGCCAAGAGAACAATGTAGAGAAGCGCCAAGAGAACAATGTAGAGAACGCGCCAAGAGAACAATGTAGAGAGCGCGCCAAGAGAACAATGTAGAGAACGCGCCAAGAGAACAATGTAGAGAACGCACCAAGAGAACAATGTAGAGAACGCGCCAAGAGAACAATGTAGAGAACGCGCCAAGAGAACAATGTAGAGAACGCGCCAAGAGAACAATACAAGAAGAGCGAAAAGAAGCGGCCAGTCATCCGGGGTTACGTTTTAGTTTACTTTGTTTGCGATTTTAATTGTCCCGATGGAGATCACACATTAATCCGGGCGACTTTTCAATAACACAAATTAATAAAAATTAGCATAATTTAATAAAAGTATATGAGTGCTAAGCTCGCGTTGGTTCATTCTACTGTAGTACATCAAATTCCCCACTGCTATCGTCTGTAAAGATGCCAATAAGTATCGAATGATTAAATTCCAAGCGTGGCCAGACATGGCCAAAAGTCAGTTACGGGCAGATATGTTACAACGAGGCTTCAACGAACCAAGACAGCAATACTGTGACAGCAATACTGTGACAGCAACACTGTGACAGCGCTTTCAACATCTTGAAAGATAGTGCCCGTGAGCCATTTCGTCACCAACGGCAGCGACATTTACACATGTCTGTCACGGGCAATTACAGATGTAGAGACTACAATCCAGTGCTTATGCAAGCACAATTGACGCCAACAACAATATAGATCATCTAGGTCAACAGAGTGGAAGTTCTGTCAGAAAGGTTCGCTTTCTAGAACGCAATCAGCCGTTGCGGACTCTTAATTAAAGTACAACGATTTTCATTGGTTAACTGACACGAAACTAGTTGAAGATACTTAAAATGTTCCAGTTCTCTGAATTTTCGATCTCAACGTACATATAAATTAACGATGTTACATTTTATGCTTGAATAGTTATTGTTGTAGTCTATTTACTGTCAGAAACTGTATAAACCGGGAGTTTGACGAATAAATAAATTATCCTACGAAAAAACATTATATGTAACCTTTAAAGGTGAATATTTACTGATATGTCTTTTAATGCCGTAAAGTGATCTCCAAGTATGTCGCAAAAATATATTTCATCGCCAAATTGTATGTGTTATGTGTATTTAGCAAAATACATTAAGAGATGAAAGATCACGGTAGTAACACACTTAGCAGGGATGTTATGTTTTGTCAACCAACATCGTTGTACGTTCCTTTTAAATTAGTGATTCTAGAAAAAGCAATCTCTTATTCGAGATGCACATTTTCGCGGGGACCAAAGTTGCGACAGCGAGTCATCCAGACGCGCAATATTTGAACCTAGCTTAGAACCCCCCTCCCCCTCCTCCCTCCCCCCTCCTCCCCGTTAAAGCGAACCGGTCGCTACGTTTCGATTAAAAGCATCCCTCCAGTTTGAAATTACCCCCTCCCTTTTGGAGTTATTTGTTAGCAGATGGAGGGATCTGGATCCACTCATACCAATATCCAGCAGTTTGCTCGTGCATGGTGAGTGGTTAAAGTAGTGTGGTAGTCAGTTAAATCTATTTTTTCAAGTACCCCTCCCCCCACACACACACGCACGTACGTACGTTTAGTCTAGACGGTCACAGACAACCACATGGCGCCTACATACCAAAGGTTCGGCGAAGCTCCACCAGTAAAAGTAATTTCCATAAAACCCAACTAACTGTCTGCAAGTAATATAACGTGATTCTATTTCTACACGGCCTTCAACTTTGACAAGTAATTCCCATAAAACCAAACTACTTGTGCGTGTAAGCGATATAGAGTGTGATTCTATTTCCGAAGCGAACTGTCTAGTCAGCGTCGCGGTCTAGTTGTGAGTTAACTAGCAAAAACGAATCCAGTCTCGATCCTTGGTAGCGCGGCTGAGTCACTTGAGGTTGTTAGCCAAACGCCCCCTTCCACTAATGATCCTTATCTGAATGACCTCTTACCCTAAATGAACCACGCACAACCTCAGTGGCACACAATAATGAGAGGGTGCATGCGAATATACGGACTAATGTATAGCATAAAACACAATAATTATATATGTTAAGAGGTTTTGTGAAAAAGCGTTTCGAAATATGTGTCGACTTCTCAGCGTCAAAGGTCTGTTCACTTTATCGTAAAGCATCATGCTGCCAGGGGTAACTGTATCTGTTCTAACCTCTTGACCTCACAAATGTATCTTAATGACCCACATTTTCCAAAACAATGTGATTGTCATCTGGTTTTGTTTAACGAATATCGACTTTATCGTTTAGTCTGCAATGTAAACATGATATTCAAGTCGAAACATTCAATACATTAAATAGATAACGGTCCAATTATATAATTAAAAAATATGATTCATTAAAACACTTTTGGACGGTTAAGATGTTGGTATAGATGCAGTTTATACTATTTAACAGAATGTTGTGTACCTTTAAGAAAGAGATGACCACGTGGTGATTGCATAGACTAGAGCGAAACGTTCGTCAACGGAATCGTTCGCACGTGTGACGGGAGAAAAACCGTCATTTTAGCCCATACGAAAACGTGCAATTCCCCTGAACAAGCATTTGCACTTTGCAGCTGTTATTCCTGTTGGGCGGAAAGCCATCCCATTCCAATAGCCAATAAGTAAGAAAAAGAATGACGTTTTTACGGCCCTGTACGAAATGCCCGCACCAAGGATTCACCAACACAAACGAACACATACGTCTACTAACGACAGGGACGTGCATTCTATCGACATATACATCCTTAGAGTCAACACCTGCTGTTGCGAAAGAATTATTATATTGCACCGATTTTTACGACTATACAGATCAATTGGTCACACAAAACAGACGCACACACGGCTAGGTGTTCAGCGTCTTTGTTGCAGCTTCATAAGCAACTGGAGATGAGTGTTGACACTAATTAACGTTACGACTAACAGCTGGCCATCACCGCCTGGTGGCCACCTGCCTGCCACCGGCCAGTGGCTAGTTCGCTGCCAGACGTTATTCTAGCGATTCGGGCATACATGAGATTGCCTCGGTTTGAGACAGACCAGTGTTTGCACCATAACACATAGTTCTCTACATTACTATTATGTCTGGTAATGATATATTATATTGTCATATCTCCCAACTCGACAATACTACAATACAGAGTGAAGAGTTGTATTGGAGGAACACCAATACGTTTTATTAACAGTATTGCTCCTGGCGTCTGAGCACTGGGCGTTCCATAGAGTTATCAGAAAATAATCGGAGAAATGCATGTGCGGCCCATACGAAAAACGATATCGTTCTCAATGACGCAGATCACGACACCTGTCAAACCACATTGTAACGCTGTTCTCTGACGGGATACGTGCGCTGTCTGACTGCCCTCAGGACGGCTCTGTCTGACTGCCCTCGGACGGCTCTGTCTGACTGCCCTCGGACGGCTCTGTCTGACTGCCCTCGGACGGCTCATTCACCTGTCGCTCCTGTCGAGTTTCCGTTAAAACATTTTCCATTTAAAAACTCGTATCGATAGGTCGGACTTGTCAAACGTATCACGCTTCACGCTTCAATTATTAATAATTATGACATTTGCGTGTTTGCGTTTTTGTTGACATTAGTACAGCAGTATTGACATTCCGGTTTAACATACTATATATAGGTTCAACAAAACACGCCAATGCCGCGTTTCTTTGTTAGCAAGTGCAACAACGTCGTCGCGTCTACGGCACGGCCGTGGAATCACGTTCTGTGATCAATAAAAGACAGACCCCGGCTAAAGTGGATCGAGCAAGCATCGATCATGCACGTGTGTAGTCATCGACCGACCCACCCGAACAGCCTCAAAGACATGCTCGTTGTGTGAGGCGAAACAATGCACAAAAGACACGACCCGCTGAACAGCTGCGGACTGGCGTTCTCTTCTCCAGCGGCGGCGTGTCCAATCAAAGAAGAACATCGCGCACTCACCTGTGGCCGAACTGGACCCCGCAGTGGACTTCCCGGCTCGCCGGAGAGTGTTTTTGCTGGTCGGCGTGACCTGACGGTTGTCCGGCCAACCACGGTGTGTAGCGAGCACCGAGAATACGGCGCCCGACTTCACCATCCGTGTGATCATCCGTGCCAAAATAGAACTTGCACTCGCGATCCGAGTCGAGATTACACGGAATGAACGGAGGCAAGCGTCGCCGGTCCAGGTACGCCGCGTACCCTGGCGCTACATTCCGGACAGACGCAACTAAATACAAGGGGATGGAGACCACTAAACAATGGTGCCAGTCTGCAAGGCAAGCAGCAATTATACTATTTACGTTCGCCAGAAGACATTACCGTCGTCTGTCTGCCTGAGCTTCTACGGGGGCACGCGTTTCGCAGAAAAAGTGGTTTCAAACAAAAGCGTTGTGATTTCTTCGGATAGGCGTCGCAGTGACATATAACGGAGCGTTCGCCGGCGTCATGTGTTGACCCCGAGTCCCTCGATGTCCCGTCGCAGGGACATCGAGACGAGCTGGCGATGTTGTGACGTATCGCCTCTAGTCTGGGTGGGGACTGACAGCTGATGTTCGACGGGAGTTCGAATGACGACGTAAATTGCTCGGCGATTGTTGCACCGAAGCAGAATATATAAAACGGTGCATAATTACTCTTAAATAAACGCCCGCTGCACACGGAATGACTACTGAATAGACAGCTGAACAGCGACTGATTAGAAAAACGTTGTTATGGCCGTTTCCATGCAAATTCCGCGTATTGAATATCGTCTGGCTGGAAGTGTGTTTTACCCACATTGAATAATGATTGGCAGGGGTCAGGTTTTGGTCTTGTCTGGCGCGTTTCGCTATAACCAGGACCGGCGGAAAGCTTTTATTATTCAGCGAAGACGACGATTCTCTGTTTTAAGCGCGCGCAAACAGACTACGCCCGTGTCACGTGACACAGCGGTGAGACGCGCAAGGGACATCGTGGACGTTTTTCAAGGTGTACGTCTGGCTGTTGTGCAGACGCGTGGAACAGGACTGGCGACGTAAATGCGAAGTGACAAATCTGGTGGAAACCCAACGTTTTCCTCCACACAAGTGATTCATTCAGCTTCAGGTCAATACGCCTGTTATCAGCACGTTTCTCCGAAGCGGACGATTTCCGAGCAACGACTGAATCGATATCTCATTGCGTTGATCGCATCAAAGCTTGCATACATAAAAAATAACAGTTCCCCATGTAATATACGTAGGGATATTGGAACATTATAAGAAAACGCAAATATTGTCAGAGATTTGTCCGCCAGCCTAAGACGCTGCTTTGTTCTCAAGTGCTTCGAAACGTAAGCGCTACAGAATGGAGAATTTTCAAACGTACAACTCTCCGTTTATTAAATATCATAGGTTTAGCGGATTCCGGGTCGGCAGCTAAAGTTATCGCCCGCCAGCTGCATATATCTTGGATTAAAACTCTCTCCGTTAATCATTTAACACTTCGCGAATCAGGTTCGCTGATGCTCACATATGTAGCGTGTGAACAGCTTAAGTAATACACGCAGTCAGTTTAATAAAAGAGTGGGGAGTGTGTAGAACCTACTTTTGTTTAAACAAACATCGAAAAGCTGACCTTGATCGCTAGGTCGGGTAAATTGCGAAAGTGTGCATAGCAGTACGTCATAGCAGTACGTCATAGCAGTACGTCATAGCAGTACGTCATAGCAGTACGTCATAGTGCGCCATTCATAGCAGTACGCCACAGTGCCCCATTCATTGCTGAATGTGTACCTTTAGATGTGGCTTTGGTCTTTAGGTTTATAAAGTTTTACAGAACAGTAGCCTTGTCAGATAACATGGTTGTTAATTATATTGCAAATACAATGACATTTGCTTATAGGTCAACTATGGGCCAGAATGTAAGACACATTATGTCCAAATATAACATGACCCACCATGAACTGTTGTATATGCCTGTGAGTGCTATTAAGCATAAATGTAAAGAAATGTGGAATATCAACATACTATGACAATGCAAACATGATTTGTGAATTGGTTGAAATGAAAGATTGTAACAATGACGATGTCTTAAATAAGGAAGAATGTAATGCTGTGATTTCATATCTCAGCAGAATATAATTTGTTTTCTAGCTGCTATTTCTAGCTTTCAATTTGTTTAATATGTACATGCTTGTGGATCTTGTGTCCGAATAAAGATGATAATAATAATGATAGCATACTGAGCCGGACCACTGTGCTCTTTTTTCACCGATTTTTTACCGGATCCGGTCAAAAATAATTTAATAGCTCATCCGATGCTTTCATTAAAATATAATAACACATTTGCACAAACGAGCTAGCATGTCGTAGTGTATACTAGAGCCAGCATGTCGTAGTGGATACTAGAGCTAGCATGTCGTAGTGGATACTAGAGCCAGCATGTCGTAGTGGACACCAGAGCTAGCATGTCGTAGTGGATACTAGAGCCATCATGTCATAGTGGATACTAGAGCTAGCATGTCGTAGTGGATACTAGAGCCAGCATGTCGTAGTGGATACTAGAGCTAGATGTCGTAGTGGATACTAGAGCTAGCATGTCGTAGTGGATACTAGACCTAGCATGTCGTAGTGGATACTAGATGCAGCATGTTGTAGTGGATACCAGAGCTAGCATGCCGTAGTGGATACTAGAGCTAGCATGTCGTAGTGGATACTAGAGCTAGCATGTCGTAGTGGATACTAGAGCTAGATGTCGTAGTGGATACTAGAGCTAGCATGTCGTAGTGGATACTAGAGCTAGCATGTCGTAGTGGATACTAGAGCCAGCATGTTGTAGTGGATACCAGAGCTAGCATGTCATAGTGGATACTAGAGCTAGCATGTCACAGTGGATACTAGAGCTAGATGTCGTAGTGGATACTAGAGCTAGCATGTCGTAGTGGATACTAGAGGTAGCATGTCGTAGTGGATACCAGAGCTAGCATGTCGTAGTGGATACTAGAGCCAGCATGTCGTAGTGGATACTAGAGCCAGCATGTCGTAGTGGATACTAGAGCCAGCATGTTGTAGTGGATACCAGAGCCAGCATGTCGTAGTGGATACTAGAGCTAGATGTCGTAGTGGATACTAGAGCTAGCATGTCGTAGTGGATACTAGAGCTAGCATGTCGTAGTGTATACTAGAGCCAGCATGTTGTAGTGGATACCAGAGCTAGCATGTCGTAGTGGATACTAGAGCGAGCATGTCGTAGTGGATACTAGAGCCAGCATGTCGTAGTGGATACTAGAGCCAGCATGTCGTAGTGGATATTAGAGCTAGCATGTCGTAGTGGATACTAGAGCCAGCATGTTGTAGTGGATACCAGAGCTAGCATGTCGTAGTGGATACTAGAGCTAGCATGTCGTAGTGGATACCAGAGCTAGCATGTCGTAGTGGATACTAGAGCTAGCATGTCACAATGGATACTCGAGCTAGCAAGTCACAGTGGATACTAGAGCTAGATGTCGTAGTGGATACTAGAGCTAGCATGTCGTAGTGGATACTAGAGCTAGCATGTTGTAGTGGATACTAGAGCTAGCATGTCGTAGTGGATACTGGAGCTAGCATGTCACAGTGGATACTCGAGCTAGCAAGTCACAGTGGATACTAGAGCTAGCATGTCGTAGTGGATACTAAAGCTAGCATGTCACAGTGGATACTCGAGCTAGCAAGTCACAGTGGATACTAGAGCTAGATGTCGTAGTGGATACTCGATATATTTTTTTGTTCGCGAAATGATTCTAAAACTAGACGAACGAAAAAATTGGTTCCCTTCCAATATCATTTCCTCATAGTAGAATATAGAAAAAAATTAAGCTTTGAAAATACGCAGTCAATTTTGAGAAAAAAATCAATATTGTTGACTTAACAATTCAAATCTAATGAGATTGTTTGAAGAACTTGTGTTGACATTACGATATTTCCCAAATTGGTCATAATGGCATCATGATTATATTGATACATTAATTGTGTTTTATTCCGCATAGCATTACGCGGAATATTGTGAGAATGCCAAGGTAGACTTAATTAATTTTTGGTAGGCCTTTAACGAAGCCTTATGCATTTAGCCGCGATATTTTCATGTTTTTTTTACCTGTTTTTCTCACAATAATTACTGAGGTGCGGATGTAGACCCATGCATCTAAAATGTACGATGTCAACACTACAGTCTTAAATACTTGGACATTTTTTATATTTCCAATTTGCTACCAGAATAGTTTTAATAACCGTCCGTCGGGCGATTGATTGCTGTGCATATTGCGAATAAAACCAAACGGGGCAAACATGGAACAGGGGTTATTCATGAGCGAATCCAGGGGACTTCATTAGGTGGTTATGAATCCAAAGACGGATTCAAGATCTAGCTACACGGCGTCCGCGTAGACTCTATGTCGGACTAAGGACGTCAATTGTGCCTTCTTGACAAGGGAAATATCAGTGGGTTTGGATATCTCTCAGCGGGGGTTCGAAGTAGTATCGCGTTGAGACCTTTGACAGAACGCCAAGCACATAAAAGACTTGTCTTATTTAGTCCTGAAATTTAAATTTGCAATCGCAAATCTTCAGCACCTATGGAGCAACCATGGCAGTACGAATCCTCTGAGTTTTAATCGTCCTATGCCACGTATGTGTCGGCTTTACAACACCGAGTATCCAGCGTAGTATTCACCTTTTACTCCACAATACCCGCCGTTCGAGGCCGGTAGACTTTTCATTTGTAAGGTCTCCGTACCGATGCCTTGAAATGGTACCGACAAGACCGGCACCTAGAGCGTTTAATTAACGCTAATATCGCAACACTTGTTCCCCGTAACGCCGGCGGCGAACCGACAACAAATCCAGCCGATGATAGGCTGGTGAGAGCCGCCTCGTCCTGGTGTACGCGCCGCCATGATGTCTCGACGGCTGCGCCCCTCGCGGGGGAGAATATTTTATAAACACCTCTGTCTGCCGCGCAGCTTGGAGCGGCTGCATTCGACTGCGCGCGGCCCGCTGGTTTCGTACGGCGTGTCAAGTCTACCTTCAGCGTCGACACTAATTGGCCATGAGATCCCCATGTTGCATATATGTTGTTCTACGGGTGTAATGAGCGCGCAGATATATTTGTAGGTGTGGTTTTCCCCCTAATCGGTGTTAATTAGAACACAAACGAACAACCACCTGTCGGACGTCTATATGTGACAGGCTTTTGGTGTGCCGTAACGTGTGGGTGGAATGCAAATTGCAAAGTTTTACTGCGTTTTCCAAAGTTTTGCAATATGTTTCCATAAGGTTTATTTCTGCCAACACAATTACTTTCAATGTGCACATACACACGTTGCACACTCAACACGAATAAAACATTCGGTGCAAAAGTTTGCATTTTTTTATTCAATCGAGTACGCATATTACTAAAACTATGCGCGCACTACACACTTGAACATCGATGAAACTGATTCGGCTGCAACGTAACAAGCCTTTTTTACATATGCTAGGTTAGTACATTGACGTAAACATTTCGACGACCAGCGGCTAAATAAATCCCATTTGCAGGCTACATACCAATACACACCCAGATAGCCTCTTTGCATAACGTCATCAATCTACCATCGCATGACCTTGACACACATATGCACACACGCACGCACGCACGCACGCACGCACGCACGCACGCACGCACGCACGCACGCACGCACGCACGCACGCACGCACGCACGCACGCACTCGCAAACACAGCGCGCGCACTTTCAGCACACACACAAACTATATATATATATATATATATATATATATATATATATATATATATATATATATATATATATATATATATATATATATATATATATATATATATGTATAGACATATTTGCAGAGGCAATCAAGCCATGATTAACCATTAAGGTATCACCCTTTGACCCTACCAGTGGACATTCTATTGTCTTCCCTCCAAATCTTGCCTGCCTGAATGACCTGCCCACCGGCAACTGCCCAGTGCCCACCCCAGTTGGTAGTTGGTATTTTTCAATTGTGTTATCTAGTGTCTACTGTTCAGTGTCTACAATTTCTCTACAATTTTCTTTCATTCACACTTGTACCAATTCACATTCAGGCTAGTGACTGCAGGCCTGCTGGAAATACCACTGGGTGTCAGTGCCACTGGGTGTCAGTGCCACAGGGTGTCAATGCCAGTGGGTGACACTTAATTGAAATATCAATTAATACCAAATTAACTGCCCTTACTGGTAACATTAATTAATTAAATTATGTTAACTTAGTTGACCTAATTCAATTAACAACTTAAATTAGGGTTATGGTTTGCATTAGGGTTCAGATAAACACATCTCCTACCCTAACCATAAGCCAATAAATTAAAGCCATATATAAAAATATGTTATGATACTTAATAGAAATGACAATAAAAAGTTGATTATTTTTCTTCGGGATATTCGTCCGTTTGAAGCAGTTGGTTGTGCTGGATTTCTAGAACTCATCCAGCACACAGTACAGTCGCAGACTTGTAGACATTATACAATGTTCATATATTATTTTTTATGTTATTTAATAAAACAATACATATGTATTACAGTTTATTTGTGTTTCGTTTTTATTATAAGATAATAGGTTTATCTTTTTAAAACATTAGCGGGCCGCGGGCTTGCGGACTGCGGGCTTACCCGTCTTTGGCCCGCGGGTATGGGCCGGGCCTGGGCCTAAATTCTAGCTTGTGGGCCTGGGCCGGGCTGGGCTTGAACATTTGTTTGCGGGCTTGGATTCTAACTGCTAATTGCGGGCCGGGCTTGGGCTCAAATTAAAGGCCTGTGCAGAGCACTAATATATATATATATATATATATATATATATATATATATATATATATATATATATATATATATATATATATATATATATATATATATTGTCGCGTTAGCACGTTCGCCTTTATTCAAAAGAAAGACCGAATCTCAACCGCTCAACACCATGTAGTATATGCAACATAATGACATGGGTGGCCGCGTGAAACGTTACATCTACATCAATAGCGGGAAGAACCTTGTTTCATAAAATGCCACTTTTTATATTTTAGCGAACATAGACTATATGCCTCCATCTTTTATGACATCGTCAGAGTGATCATGTATCTGTTGTTAGAGAGTGGATTTTCACCTACGACTACTCCAAATTTGTTACATAGGGCGTGTGTTTGAAAAGGCGACTTAATTGACGACTTGTTTTGAAATTATCGGCAGGATGGGCCCATGTGATTTACCCGGTGTGCCCGCTACCCGGCCACTCGTTTGACCCGGGGCGACACGTCGCCGTGGTCGACAGGAACTCTCGTCATATAACGCGAGTTTGGCTGCCGCGTTGGCAGCCTTCTCTCAATGTCCGCTAATCGCTCGCAAAGGTTATCAGTTAACGGCGATCCCGCGCGGCTTCTACAATGCTAAATACTCGGGGGCTTGACTAATTCCTGCACCACACGTCACTGTGTTTGCCCTCCTGGGTAATTGTGACTATCCCCGGAATGTTGACCTTATTGCGGACACGGTGTTTTCATGAAGCGCGTTATCGTGACGCAGTACGATGACCGCCAACGGCCCACAGTGTACAATTCACTCACAGGTCTATCTTTTACGGCATCTCCAACAATCTCATTCAGAACGGCAACGGTCCAGGTTGTTATGCCGCGTCTGTCGTTTGAAAACGGGTTGGTTGGTAGATTATTCTTTCAATGGCACACATGTATGCGAGGGCTTCGTGACCGTAACCTTTGAACCCCCAGTTCTTCGTATTTACATTCACACCGTTCAGCCTTATCAGCATGGCCCGTGTACAATCTGCATGGATTTATTCTGTGATTGTACAGCTCGTCTCTAGATGGTGAGAACTTTCAGTAAGAAGACAGTCGAGAAAGAAGCAGGTGTAGTGTGTATATGACAACATCATCGACTGTACCAGAGGCTTTGACAAAGTGTGGCACGCTGGAACGCGAAACACATGTTTCAAACACCATAAGAAGCTATGACTTGATGTAAGTGCTAAGAAGGAGACGCTTTCAATGTACTGCTCACTGCAGGAGAGCAATCGACCAACAAGTCTCAAAGGTGGTGTTTTGGCACTCCCCCACTCCCCTTCCCCCACTCCCCCCCCACTCCCCCCCACTCCCCCCCCCCCTATTGTGGTCAGCTGGTCAGCCAGGCAGGAAACACATGACGTACCCCGATCTGCTCGCCAGAGATGTTGGTCTTGGGCTAGCTGAGGAAGCGTCACTGATGCTAGAAGTATGGAGGTATCCAGTTGTAGTTTCCAGTTTGTCTAAGGATGATGTAAAATGGTGTTGATGATGATGATGGTGATGCAGGTGCGCGTGCGCGTAACTTTTTTAAATGGAGAAAAGAATCACAGAAGAAATATTTGCAAGATTGTTTAAATACACGACGGTTGTTTAGGCGAGGCAGATATATCGCTCGCTCGTCCGGCGCTGACTAGTTCGTAACACGACGGTCCTCAGGTCCAGTAACACCATTCCAACAATCATTAATTTGGCCGAGGCGGCACAGCGAATTAAGCAATACAGTGCCTTCCTCCACTCTCTCGGACTTTGTCCCAGTTTGTCTGTTTTTGGTACGTCCACCATACAGCTCGTGGTTGCGGCGCGGGTCGATGCCTCCGTGTCGCCGTTGTCGTTGACGACCCGGGCAGTTGGTTTAGTAGTCATCCATCAACCAGTAATTGTGTCGACGACGGCGGTTATCAGACACTAATCGTTTCGCTGTTGACGGTAATAGTTCTACCGCAATCCGACTATCGCTGACGTACGCTGCTGTTTATATAATTTAGATGTTGCGTCAAATCGTCGGCACGCCGATGCAGACGGTAGTTTACATATCGATTGATGTCACTTGTCGTGTCAAGTTGGTAAGAGTTCGCTTGCTAGTTTTATGCCTGAAATCACTACGCCAGGATCAGCGGCCAAAAGTAGTACTGTCGCTAACCGCTGATACCGTTATTATTATTATAACACGTTTACAATATTTAGCGGAAAGTAGCTGATGTAATGTTTGTAATCTACCCGTGACGTGCTGAAAGTAGCTGATGTAATGTTTGTAATCTACACGTGACGTGCTGAAAGTAGCTGATGTAATGCTTGTAATCTACATGTGACGTGCTGAAAGTAGCTGATGTAATGTTTGTAATCTACCCGTGATTTGCGCGGCAGCAATTTAAAGTTCAAAGATTGTTCTCGTAAAATCATGTTTACGTAATAACAACTCTTTGCCTTGATCATCAAAACGTTTTTTAATGAACCAAAGTCATATAATTTGACCGTTTTCTGTTTAATTTGAATAATTATTTTGTCTCGAATATCATGTAAACATTGCGATAATCACAAACAGATAACTGTCAAATTATAGTTTGAAATTGTGATTCACTCACGAATTTCACCCTTTTCTGAAATTTCGTAACTTTGTCAAGTGATCGGCGAGGGAATGGAAATCACCCTAATTGTCTGTATTGACCAGCACATTGTCTACCAGTTTGGATATCCACTTTGGATATATACTATATAACAACTGAAGTCAATTATTTCGCTGATTTGAACAAGATGTTTAACAAATCGACTGCGGATGTCACATAAACTACACAGTACGTATTTTAATATAAACGACCTGGATTTGCGATAGCTAAATCAGTTGATCATGGAGTTTTAAACAGTGTTACCGGACCAGCAGTGACCTAACAACACGACTCGGCAGATTGTCATGCAGGCATCACGTCAACTTGAAATATCGTGAAATCTAACCTAATGCGGTTTGCCACTGTTAACTGGGGCATATACTCCTGAAGAGTGATCTGCCAGAGCGTCAACCACTGGCTGGCGACTGGAGTGTGACGACTGGTTCCTTTACCAGACCTGTTTATCCAATTCCTTACAGCATGTAGACAAAACATTATATCGTATCATCGTGTACGGTTCTTGTATATTGTTCGATGGTCCCGGTCGACGCTGGTTTACCGCATGTGGAACGGTTGACGTGTTTACCTGACCGAGTTTTGTCCAATAACGCTTCGTGCGTTCATTACTTGGGTGGGTGAATGTGTTGGCGTGTAGAACAGGCTGTTTGTGACCCGTTCGAACACGCGATCTTTCGTGTGCATGGGATGGTATATATTGCCTTTGGACCCCTATGGTGCTCAGATATGATCTTGTAATACAACCCATACAGAACACGTCAACATGTCACTGTCACCCCGACATGTTTGCTTCGATACACTTGTTGTCGACAGGTGGCGTTGCATGCAGTAATGCGATGACGGCCAATCGAATGCATCCCATTTGTGTATCTGGTTCTTATAGTCATATATTGTTTAATGCTAACTCATGTAGAAAATGGGATAAATCTTCGTATTGATTGAAAGTAATATTTCTGTGTATTTAATTATTTTAGTTTCATAAATAGATTCACTTCCAGAAATATACTGAAGTCTGTCATGTTGACGGGATGTCAGTCTGTCATGGTGACGGGGATGCACATCTGGATAAATTCGGTTCTCATGGCTCAGACTATTGAACATGGAACCATTAAATGGAAAAAGGGAATCCAGTAGTTTGGTGTTAGAGGTATCCCTATAATACCCATGCATATCGAGTAAGGGTGTACCTTATGGAAATAAGATGGGATTTTGCAGATAAAGGGACACAACGTTCCATGTCTGTATGTTAAAAGTGCCACGGTGTGGATCATAGCGAATACCTTTAAGATATGGGTCATTAAGTGCTATATTACCGCCTATAGATTGTGATACGATGAATTACAAATTTGCTCTCGAATTGTTTAAATACATGCTACCGTTAGAGTGTCAGAGTCTGCCATGTACTCCGGTGACTCGACTGTGCACCGCATGACCTGTGGAACATGTACCCGGATGTAGCATTGACTAGTCGTCAGGTTGGGCGTATTAGGCAGAGATTTATGTCCTCGGGTCACTACGTAGCCGTTTATGGATCTGCAGTGCGCCGGATAGTTCTGCCCGTATATAATTTGACAACACATACGCACTCACTCACGGAGACAGACACGCACGCATGCACGCACGCAAAGAATTGTTATCTGAAAATACATGTGGACGCGATTGCGACGAAGGTAGGGTGAGAATCATGAATAAACAGCCCCATCGATAACTCGCACAACTTTATATCTGCAGTCTACCGCTTTTCTAAGTAGAATGATCGGGCGATAATCATTACCCTTGACTATGTTACCTTCGGTAGTGGGTCAGGTGTCACTCAGATTGAATCTCACGATACTTCACCTAACTCAAATTTCGTGAGCAATTTAGTAAAGGTCAAATGTAGATTACTATCGGAATAAACAAAGCTGTGTTTTATATGGGCATACGCCGGTTGGCGAAAGAGCAGTCACAGTACGTAGGCGCTATGGGTGTTACGTCAGCATACACCAGATGTACTGGTGCCTCCCAATCGTTTTCTGTAAACTTAACATCGTTTGTTTTCTACGGCCAACCCGTGAGAGGGCGTTTGGACTAAGTACCCTCATCGCATAGACGGGGCGTGACGCTCGCAGTGTTCCATATCCGCCCATTTCAATAACGTACACGGGTAGTGATCGATGGACGAGATGATACGCGACAGCGGGGACGCGACAGGCATATGCAGCCAACCGTGACGCCCTTGTACTGACCTGAGTCGTGTTTACCTGTTTCCACCCGACTCGTGATTGGCACTTGTTATATCGCCCGGGGGTGGGTGGTCCGGGTTAAAAAGACCACGTATGTGCACCGCCCAAGCAACCCCTTTTCACACTTCACGTTCGTTCTTGTCTGTCAACAATGCGGCTGGTTTCATGTCCGTATCAGTGTTAACAAGAATTTCCGATCCCACGTTTTTTTTTGGTGTTATGCAAAATAATTAATGTAGCGTTAACGCTGCATAAAAGGTTTCCCATGTTGTTTGTCGCACACATCCCTAGATCACCAGTTTATCGTAGGATCTTCCCATATACATAGACCCTATAATTAAACAAAAATATTTTGCTTTTATATTTGAATTGTTATCCTTTAAAGATCTAGCATATTTTGTAAAAATAACTCCTCTTGTAATATGTAATCTATTTATATTAAAACGTTCGCGCTAATCAGCTGGAACATCCAGTAATCGAATAAGCCTGTTCTAACATAACATTGTCAACATTAAATAATTTCTTAGCAATCCTTTTTATTAATGTTTACCATAGCTGTGTTAGAAAATACATTATATATATATATATATATATATATATATATATATATATATATATATATATATATATATATATATATATATATATATATATATATATATATATATATATATATAAACACTTGTTTATATATATATATATATATATATATATATATATATACATTATGCACCTTTGGAGCCAAAGGCAATATATATATATATATATATATATATATATATATATATATATAATTGCCACGCACGTCGTAATGCAAGTGTATTGTATATATATATATATATATATAATATATATATATATATATATAATATATATATATATATATATTATATATATATATATCCACCAAGGGACTTGCATTAAGACGTGCATGGCACGAAGAAGAATTGTCTGTCTGCTGTGGTCAGGCAACAAAGTTCACATTCGTTCATTGTACTGTCCCGTCGCTGTCACCGACCGCACTGCCATCATTACTAATGTGTGCAAGTTCTTGCATCCTTTGAATTCATTGCCATGTTACAGATGGACTGATCGTCTTCGTATTCTTGCGTTTGTGTATGTGTATGTACCATTATCGTCGGCGTCATCGTTATTTGTCGTCCGTAAACGGAGTAAAAACAATCCCACTGAAAGGTCGCATATATATATATATATATATATATATATATATATATATATATATATATATATATATATATATATATATATATATATATATATATATATATATATATATATATATATATATATATATATATATATATATATATATGGCATACAGCTATGGTAAACAATAATAAAAAGGTTTGCTAAGAAATTATTTAATGTTGACAATGTTATGTTAGAACTTGCTATATATATATATATATATATATATATATATATATATATATATATATATATATATATATATATATATATATATATATATATATATATATATATATATATATATATATATATATAAACAAGTGTATCGAAGCAAACATGTCGGGGTGACAGTGACATGTTGACGTGTTCTGTATGAGTTTGTATTACTGAGCACCTTTGGAGCCAAAGGCAATATATGTATATATATATATATATATATATATATATATATATATATATATATATATATATATATATATATATATATATATATATATATATATATATATATATATATATATATATATATAATTGCCACGCACGTCGTAATGCAAGTGTATTGTATATATATATATATATATATATATATATATATATATATATATATATATATATATATATATATATATATATATATCCACCAAGGGACTTGCATTAAGACGTGCATGGCACGAAGAAGAATTGGCTGTCTGCTGTGGTCAGGCAACAAAGTTCACGTTCGTTCATTGTACTGTCCCGTCGCTGTCACCGACCGCACTGCCATCATTACTAATGTGTGCAAGTTCTTGCATCCTTTGAATTCATTGCCATGTTACAGATGGACTGATCGTCTTCGTATTCTTGCGTTTGTGTATGTGTATGTACCATTATCGTCGGCGTCATCGTTATTTGTCGTCCGTAGACGGAGTAAAAAACAATCCTACTGAAAGGTCGCATATATATATATATATATATATATATATATATATATATATATATATATATAACAGCCATGTTTGATTTGGTGATGGCATCACACGAGTTAACCCCACGAACGGCCGCAAAAACCGGGGTGATTCATACCAACAATGAATTTAAACCGACATGATTCTAACTATAGCGCTTCTTGTTTTCCAGCTCTATTGTAATAATACAAAAGGAGACTATGGATGTTCAGTGGCCATCAAGTACTGCTCTACTTACGATAATTACGACGATAATTACACGAAACCACCATTGAGATTGTTGGCTTTGATGATGACATCACACGGGCTAACCCCTAGAAAGAATGCAAGAACAAATATGATATATGTGAACAATTTCTTTGAAACCGACGTGATTGACAGATTATAACGTCTCTTGTTTTCCAGGTCTGTTGCAACACTACAAAAGGAGTGCACGGGTTGTTCAACAGCCGTCGCTGTTAGTCCTTTATTCGTCACGTCGTTCCTGAACAAATACTGCTCGAGCTTATCACGATCAATTTGATGGATTGCTCTGTCTCTTTCACCGCCGACTCTCGGAGTATTGAGTTCCCTGGTAATTCAATCAGTTCATTGTCGATTCGTTCTCGTTTAAACTCGTTTAGAGAAGTTGTTCTATCGTCGTTGCCTCGGTGATGAACGGTAATGTTAGTTTATCAATGCGCCATCCACTCAAATGTTTACATTCATTGTTCTGTGTGAATCATACGTTAATATCTGTACTCGCTGAATCAGTTACATACACGAGACGGTTCACTTTGAGATCGATTGAGGTCCTCTTGGGTTTTTGTGTCCTGGACAATTCAAATACATCACGCGCGTGTCGTCTTGCTGAAATTGCTTATCCATCTTGATGTAGAAACACTGGTTGTGTAGTTAGAATAAGTGATTAGAATATGCGACGTACTTTGCATGCACCGAAATAGACATTACATAACTGTCATAGGAAATAACAAATCTTCAGTGTCATCAGTTTCTTGAAGTCACGACAACACCTGATACGTAATTGCAGTGCGTCGAAACCTTCTCTGAATGGCCACCAACGAGACGTCGACAGTTCTCTTGTCTGCCATGTTTTGTTGAATGTCAGTATGTCTGAGATGTGAAAACCGCGTGAAGAGGGATGTGGCGTGAGTGTGAGGGGAGTGTGAGGGGAGTGTGAGGGGAGTGGGAGGGGAGTGTGAGGGGGTGTGAGGGGAGTGTGATGGGAGTGGGAGGGGAGTGTGAGGGGAGTGTGAGGGGAGTGTGAGGGGAGTGTGAGGGGAGTGAGAGGGGAGTGTGAGGGGAGTGTGAGGGGAGTTGGGAATGAGAGCGAAGGATAGGGGGAGTGGAGGCAGGTGGTTTAGACAGTGAAACGGGATCAGATAAAGCGGAGAGCAACAACCATGTACGTCAGACCCATGCAACAAAACTTAATGTTCGAAGCTCGAAATAATTTGCACGTCGGTGTCTTGACAAATCTTTGCCAAGCATTCACATTTAATAATAATAATTCGCTGTATTTTGTAATTTGTATTAGCAGCAGGAACAGTCTTCACGCTGTTCGTGGCACAATGGATCGAATTCAGCCACTGCTACGCATCTTGTGAACCGATTCAACTGAAAACGTTGAAACTTATCAAATGTGGCACATGCCTTTGCAGCTGGCTGAGGACAGTGAACTGCTAGATTGCATTACGATGCGAAGTGCAATGGCTTGCGTTGCTGATGAGAATGGCGTTCTGCTCCCTTGTAGTCTCATCTTTACTGACAGCTTGATGCCAGCAAATATCGACCCGTCAGTGTGCTTAAACGGCCTTTTGCGTTCAGGATCAACCATATTGTTCGTTCTCTCGCTTTCTCTCTCTCTCTCTCTCTCTCTCTCTCTCTCTCGCTCTCTCTCTCTCTCTCTCTCTCTCTCTCTCTCTCTCTCTCTCCTCTCTCTCTCTCTTGCGTTCAGGATCAACCATATTGTTCGTTCTCTCGCTTTCTCTCTCTCTCTCTCTCTCTCTCTCTCTCTCGCTTTCTCTCTCTCTCTCTCTCTCTCTCTCTCTCTCTCTCTCTCTCTCTCTCTCTCTCTCTCTCTCTCTCTCTCTCTCTCTGTTATGTATATATGTATATATATATATGTATATATATATGTATATATATGTATATATATATATATATATATATATATATATATATATATATATATATATATATATATATATATACATATATATACATATATATATACATATATATGTATGTATGTATGTATGTATGTATGTATGTATGTGGGTATGTATGTATGTATGTATGTATGTATGTATGTATGTATGTATGTATGTATGTATGTATGTATGTATGGTTGTTTGTTTGTATGCATATGTGATGTATGCATACATGCATGCCTACATACATACATACATACATACATACATACATACATATCATACATACATACATACATACATACATACATACATACATACATACATACATACATACATACATACATACATATATATATATATATATATATATATATATATATATATATATAAAATATATACATTTTCTCTCTCCCTCTCTCTCCCCCTCTCCTTCTCCCTCCCCTCCTCCCCCTCTATATATATATATATATATATATATATATATATATATTATATATATATATATATATCTCCATCTCGCTCTCTGTATATAACTCCCTTTATTTATTTCCCTTTCTGCCTCTTTCTCTCCTCCTTTATCTCTCTCATTCTATCTCTCTTTCTCTCTTTTCACGTGGACTGCAACAAACTAAGGTTGCTAAAATGCCGACAAAGCCATTTACTTAATATCGATAACAAAGCAACACTATCGACATCGATAAGTCACTCGCTAGTCGAGCGAAGAAACGAACACCACTTTCCAATGTGTC